>CM060398.1:152401545-152736552 GCA_030545235.1 Helianthus tuberosus | reverse complement strand
AACTAACTATAATAAAAACAATTTATTAAACATAATACACACATTTGTGTGTACTGGAGATCGATCAAACACAGGGGGGGGGGGGGCGACCCAAGCTTCCCCATAACCCTAGTTCTTGACAAATCCTCCAAATTGAAGGTCCAAATCAAGTCCAAAACGAAATCCGAGCATAGACTAGTGATCCCCATTGCAAGGAGATCATAAGGTACGTAAAATTTGATAAAAATTCTCTACTTGAAATTCTCATGAATTTAGGGAATTCGAAATCTGAGGATGCATGAATGATATGTAGATGAAATATGAACATTTAAATGCCTAGGAGTAAACCCTAGACAAGTATATATTGAAATCATACTTAGCTCAAGTAAATTCAGATTTTTGTTGATGATAAATTCATGTATGAGATGTTTTTAGGGTTTTGATTGCTAAAAATAGTGTTATGATGTCAAGAACATGCTTAAATTGAAAGCTGAATTCAAACAGCTCCTGATCAGAATTTACAGCCGACTTGTATTGGCTGTAACATGAACAAAACATGACAAAAACATATGTTTCTTGAGTGTAAAATGTAATTCCAGGAAATATCTTTAAAACCCCACTGGAATCGTATTTTTTCGACGAAAATTGAGCGTTTTATGAATTTTTCCGTATCAAAGCTTCAAGCTGTGTTTTCTGGCAGAATTTGCAGCCAATTACGAATGTCACAACTCAATTTAGGAATTGAGTTATGATCTCAAATTCTTACTGTAGAAATTTTTAAGTGATTAAAAGAATCTTCAATTGGAATTTCGTCAATCGGATAAACGAGGAATTTTAAATGAATTTTTCCGTAAGCTGCAGTCAGAAGTGACGAATCTGATTGCAGCTTAGTAAATGAATTTTTACGAATTTTTAGTAAATAGTTAGATCTTGAAATTTTAACACAAGGCCTAACCCTCCGAGAGGTACGCCACAAAAAAAATCATAATTTTTGAAGACTTGTAAACAGGTTAAACAAGTCACAAAAAACAGCCAATTTTCAGTGATATGAAATGCATAAATGAAATCGTGGTCTACTTGGTTGTGTGTAAAATTTGATTTCATTAAGAGTTCGGATGAAATATGCCTAAGTGAGTTTAATGAACCAAATGTGCATTTGAATATGTTGATAAGTCAATTGAATTTTAAAATGTCAAACCGACCAATGCTTAGATCGAATGATAATTTTGATATGGTCGAATGATAAATTCGACATAAAACCCGTAGGATGGAATAGTCGTAAACGATTATGACTAATCTAACCGTCTTACGAATTGTGATGATGATAGTTTGACTCTAGACAAGCTAGATGAAGACTTGGGAAAAGAAGCGGGTCAAACGGATCGAGTACGCGGAAAAAGGACATAATCGAATGCAAGGTAAGTGAAACTTACACTTCTTGGTAGAATACGTATAAATTCGATAAGTTATGAATACGAGAAGATTAATATTCGAAATACGGGTTCCGACGCGTAATGATACGGTTCGGAACAAATATAAATGATAGAAACCATGGTTTATGAGAAAGAGGGTAAAAAATGGAAATATAGTCAAACGTCGACTAATGTAAATTTAACTTAAAAAGGATCTTAAGTTAAAATCCGAAATGAGTCGGATGTGAGAGTGAGAAATTGAAAACCATGTTTTAAATAACCTATGCAAATGTTGGTTATACAGTCCAAACGGGTCAAATGGTGGTGAAAACACCATTTGACAATATTGGCTAATGATTGTTGTCAAGTCATATGTTAACAGGAGCAATTTGCAATTTGGTAGATTGCGACGCCATAGAATATCAGTTAGTTAAAGCAAGGTATAAAACGAGTCTATATATTGACTCAAGCCAGGTACGCGTATATATAGATTTATAGTTTGTCACACCCTGGCTTTGCGGAAGCGTGGTTAATTTTGGTGTGACTTCTTAATACCATAGCTTAATCATACCAAAGCTATATGAGTTAAAAACATGCAAGATCATCCATTAAGTTTTGAAAACCAAACACAATACCATTGTTTTAACCAACAACCATAACCTTGTCCAACAGACGTTACAACTTGAAACATAACATAAACATGGTTTAAGGACTGTGTCTTGTCCAGGAAAGAGACACATCCCCTAAACCCCGGATGACCTTGGAAACTAGTGCAGCGGAAAACATGCCATACCGTGCCAGATCTCGTTAATTTCCTGAAATACATGTAAGTTGAAAAATCAACAATAATGTTGAGCGAGTTCATGTGCAAGTGAGTAAGCAAAAACACTTGTAAGTATAAAAGTTCCCTGGTATGTAGCAGTGTAAGAGGACTTGTGATCACCAATGGTTTGCAAGGCCATTAGCATGTTGTGAAATGCAAGTAGGAAGATACAAACCTAGCGTATTTGGCGTTGGGGCACAAAGTCACCACCTGGTCCATTATGCGGGCTCAGGGGTTGGGCTCGCTACACCCAGATAGATCTACCGCTTAAGTCCCTCGGTGTTCTAACTACCCATTCACATGATCTAAAACCTTCTTACGTTAATCATACCGTGTATAATAGTACTTGTAAACAAAGTAACATGTATTTCACCCCCGCAGTTAAGAAAACTGAAAACAGTTAGAGAAAAGGGGGACATGAACTCACAGTGAATGCGCGTCTCTACCAAGTGTCTCCAATACAGTAAGCTGTGCAACGACCTACAAGTGCTAATTCTATTAGACGGACGGCCGTGCTTTAGCTTTATAGTTTAAGTCTTTGGGAAATAGTTAGACAACTATTTCGTGTTTATGTTCTGTATACACTTGGTAGTTATACTTCTTCCCAAGGATGGGGGATACAATACATGTGCGTAAGTTACGTTTTAATAATCGAGTGGTAATATAATTACCGGTGTAACTTATATGTTAATGTGGAAGCGTTCGTAAAGTTTTGGAATCATTAACGCTTGTAAATATTATTTTTACTCTAAAATAATATTTATGTATTTTCACAAAATAATCATAAACAGTGTGGTGACAAAATATATTTATCACGTTAACTCTTGTGAAAATCCCACCTCCGAATATTTAGTAAAACATAGTTCTGGCGAAATTTATGTTTCGAAAATATGTCGAAGATAGTTCTAACACTTGTTGTGTAAATAAGCCTAAGTGTTAGGTTTTTAGAAAATTTCGCCAGAGTTTCCTCTGTAACTGGAGGTGGCCACGCTTCCAAGCGTATCATTTTCTTTTTGAAAACAACCCATGATTATCAACAATCAACCCTTACGTTTTAACACGCGAAACGCTACCCTTGTCGTTTCAGTTTCAATATGTGGAAACTGGACTGTTTTCGGACGACTAAATAAAATACTTAACCCTTTCCAAAAATTCCCAAATTTTTACGGGTCGTCCTAATCGACCCAAAAATGATTGTATAAAAATATCGGGGTCCAGTTTCTTATCAATAATTTATAGAAAATCGTTTACCGAACCGTGATCAGATTTGTCACATTCTGATCACAGTTCGTGGAAAAATTCGTCAAAATTTCCTCGTATGTCCGTTTATCGAAATTCCAGTTTGAGGGTTACAAATACATCTGTGACTACCTTAGATAAAAGTTTCAGGGGCTGGTTCGGTTCGGGTTTTAAGTTGTGATCGAAAACGCACAGCCCAATTTACTGCAGTAACAAACAGCCTTAGCTGCTGTCACGAAAACAGGTTTTTAAAATAGTAACCGACATCAGAAAAATACGATTCCAGCGCCATTTTCTTCGTTTTTCGAAATGACACGATTTAGGCTTTTGAAATTCCGTTTTTCGAGTTTTTAAAGTCCGTTTACAGCCTGATGAAGGCGGCTGAAACAGTGACTCAGCTTGCTGTTTTGCGGTTTAGATGTTATTAAATCGTGTTATAAGTGTCCGATTAGCGGGTTAAACAAGAAAACAACTTTTGTACACGTTAAAACACTTTTACCCGAGTAAAGCATTTTTACACAAGTTCATGTTTCATGTGTGGTAGAGTTTCACCTTTTAACCCTTGTGTTAACCAAGATAAGCTTATGTTAAGATCAACGATCTTACCAAACCGGGTTAAATGGTGATCCGAGCTACCACAATCATAGATCGGGTCTAGATAAACACATCTTTCAAATACTACAACTTTTACACAAGTTGTAAGCTATTAACCACCATCTTTATAGTTTTTACTAGACTTTAATGCTTCAAAATGTAAGTTAACGATATTTAACCGACACGAGCCCTTTTAACCACTTTAGATAGGTGTAAAAACGAGTTTTAAACAATATACCTCTAGCTCAAGGCTAGGGAAGATCTTGACGGAAAATGGGTGGATAAAAGCTAACGAAAGAGGTCCTTCGTGTTCCGCTTGCTCCGAGGCTCCTAATATGCGACCTTTGATGTGTGTATGATGATGGAATGCAAGAACTAGAACCGAAAATATGATGGGTGGGTGTGGGGAGTTCGGCCGAGAGCTCCAAGGGTGAGGGAGAGAGTTTGTAAGTTGGTGTTGTGGAGTGAAAGATCATAATGTGCAATCTTGTGTACTTATAGACAATTGTGAGAGTATTATCCATTGGTTCAAGTGTTGTCTAGATACTAGACATGGTGGATTAATATAATAATTAAGTACACAAGTAATGTTCCCCATAGTTAGGCCGATCTCATTAGGGGGGGGGGGGGGGTATCTAGTTCGGTTGTAACTAGGTAATTAGGATGGAGTTTAGGTTAAATAGGTTAGTTAAGTGTTTAACTCCGTTAGTAATATATAGCGTGTTATGACGAGTGTTAGGGTAATCAGGGACCCTAACTAGCTCAGAAAATATAAATAGTGAAAATAGTAATATTTTCTTGTTCCGGGTAAAGTCCGGTTGTTCGGTTGGATAGTAATCCGTTAAAGCGTTACAAAAGCTTTAAAGTGTCGTTATTGTTATTTTTAGTGACACATTTTGTTTCCAACACTTTTAGAAAGTGTCTAGTAATACTTTCCCCATATTTTGGCACTTTACTAGTCAGCTAGAAGCTGGATTATTTATTAAAGTGCTGTGTTTTGTACTTAAAGTACGTTTTAGGCACATCCGAGTCAGTGTATCTTATTCCTAGAGACGCAGTACCACAACCCTTATATCCCTACACTCACTACCAGTGTAGCCAAAATATTTGAGGCTCTTAACAGGCCTTAGAGGCAGTATCTGCCTGATGCTGGTTATATCAGCATGTTCACTGTGTATCCGTTTAGTGCTACTGTGCTTTTTGTGCATCATGTTTGTCACTAGGGTTCAGCATGTAAATAATGTAGTGACAGCAAGCAAGTATGATGCAAGTAAGTTCATGTATCAGTATTCAAGTAGCAGTTCATCAGCTAGTTCAAACAAGCACAGTAATTAAGCAGTAATTCATCATTAATTAAGTTGTACGGATACCTGGTTTAGTGCGGGTTGTCACATTCTCCCCCCGTTAAATAAATTTCGTCCCGAAATTTAAGTTCTGCTTGTAGAAGCAGGGTTCTTAGGAAAAAGGTGGGGGTATTTTGTCTTTCATCCGGTCCTCACGTTCCCAGGTGAATTCAGGACCATATCTGGCATTCCAACGAACTTTGACGAGTTTGACACTGCTCCAGCGGGTCTTGTTAACTTTCCAATCTGTGACCTCGACAGGTTCTTCAACGAAGTGGAGCGTGTCGTCAACATGAATCTCGTCGGTGGGAATGGCAACGTCAACTTGAGTTGGACTTTTCTTTAAATTGGATACATGAAATGTATCGTGAACACCATTCAGTTCAGCAGGTAGGTCCAACTTGTATGCTACTGTTCCAATTCTTTCCAGAATTCTGAAGGGACCAATGTAGCGTGGATTTAACTTCCCACGCTTTCCAAAGCGTGCCACCCCTTTCCAGGGTAAAACTTTCAATAATACCATTTCTCCAACTTGAAAATCCACATGTTTCCGGTTTGGATCCGCATAGGCCTTTTGTCTGTGGCGAGCTGCTTCGATACGTTTAAGTATTTGCGCAATCTTGTCTGTCGTCTCTTGGACGATCTCGGGACCAGCAAGCTGCCTATCACCTGTGTCAGACCAACATAGGGGTGATCGGCACTTGCGTCCGTATAGGGCCTCAAATGGCGCGACACCAATACTGGTGTGGTAGCTGTTGTTGTATGAAAATTCGACCAAAGGTAAGTGTTTATCCCAGCTACCGCCCAAATCCATAACACATGCCCTCAGCATGTCTTCCAAAGTCTGTATCGTTCGCTCGCTCTGGCCATCAGTTTGCGGATGAAACGCAGTGCTCAGATTCAATTGTGAGCCAAAGGCTTCTTGGAAAAATTGCCATATTCTTGACACGAATCTTCCGTCTCTATCAGAGATGATCGAGAGAGGTACTCCATGACGTGCTACGATCTCTCTCATGTATATTTCCGCAAGTTTACTAGTACTGTCTTTCTCCTTGATTGGCAGAAAGTGTGCGGACTTTGTTAGGCGGTCAACAATCGCCCAAATCATATCATGGCCTCTTGGCGTTCTTGACAGTTTTGTAATAAAATCCATGGAGATTTGTTCCTATTTCCACTTGGGAATCTCAGGTTGTTGCAGAAGTCCCGAAGGCTTCTGGTATTCTGCCTTGACCTTAGCGCACGTTAAACATTTGCTCATGTAAACAGCAACATCGCCTTTCATTCTAGGCCTCCAATAATATTCCTTGAGATCCTGGTACATCTTACCCGATCCAGGGTGGATAGAGTACCGTGACTTGTGCGCTTCGTCGAAAATAACTTCCCTTAATCCACCAAACAGAGGAACCCAAGTCCTTTTCTCAAAACATAACGTTCCTTCCTCGTTTGGTACCAAAAGCTTCTCCATTCCACGGAGATATTCTTCCTCAAGGTTTCCCTCCTTGAGAGCTTCCTTTTGTGCAGCACGAATGCGCAAGGAAAGATCAGTTCGTATGATCATTTCTAGAGCCCTAACCCTTATGGGCTTGATTCTCTCTTTACGACTTAGGGCATCGGCGACTACATTCGCCTTCCCTGGATGATACTTTATCTCGCAGTCGTAGTCGTTTAACAATTCAACCCATCGTCTTTGCCTCATATTCAACTCCTTCTGGTTGAATATATGCTGTAGGCTTTTGTGATCTGTGAAGATTGTACACTTCGTACCATAAAGGTAGTGTCTCTAGATCTTTAGTGCAAATATCACTGCGCCGAGCTCCAAATCGTGTGTGGTATAGTTCTTTTCGTGCACTTTTAGTTGACGCGATGCGTAAGCAATGACCTTTTGGCGTTGCATCAACACGCAACCCAATCCTTGGCGCGATGCGTCGCAGTATACCACAAAATCGTCAGTACCTTCCGGTAGAGCTAAGATTGGCGCGTTACAAAGCTTATCCTTTAGTATCTGGAATGCTTCATCCTGTTTGATTCCCCAATCAAACGTCTTATCCTTCTGCGTGAGGAACGTCGAAGGTTGAGCGATCTTTGAAAAGTCCTTAATGAACCTTCGATAGTAGCCAGCCAAACCCAAGAATTGTCGAACCTCGGTTGGCGTCTTTGGCGTTTCCCAATCCTTGATCGCCTCGATCTTTGTTGGGTCCACGTGGATTCCATCTCCGTTTACCACGTGCCCAAGGAATTGGACCTCTCGTAGCCAAAACTCGCACTTGGAGAATTTGGCGTACAGTTGTTCCTTCCTTAACAGCTCCAAAATGGCTCTAAGATGTTGTTCGTGTTCAGCCTTCGTCTTTGAGTAAATCAAAATGTCATCGATGAATACCATCACGAACTTGTCCAAGTATGGCTTGCAAACTCTATTCATTAGATCCATGAATACTGCAGGTGCGTTTGTCAAACCAAACGGCATAACAAGGAACTCGTAGTGTCCATACGAGTCCGGAAGGCTGTTTTCGGGATACTTTCTTCCTGTATCCTTAGTTGATGGTATCCAGATCGTGAGTCGATCTTTGAATAAAAGCTTGAGCCTTGCAGTTGATCAAACAGATCATTGATTCTTGGCAGAGGGTATCTATTCTTAATCGTCAGCTTGTTCAATTCTCTGTAGTTGATGTTTATTTGAAAATCATCATCCTTCCTTTTGACGAGTAGAAATGGGGTTACCCCAAAAGGAAATTTTGGTCTGTTATCTTCCTTCTCTAACCATTGCCAACACTTCTCTGTCAATCCTTGCATCTCCGAAAATGTAAGTTGCTATGATGCATCGACTACGGGTGCAGTGCCCGGAATTAAATCGACGCGGGATTCGACTAATCGTGAGGAGATGATTTCGGCAAGTCTTCGAGGAAGACTTCAGGGTATTCTCCAATCACAAGGATATCTTCGAGTTTTGGTTCTTCGACTTCCTTTTCCATAACGTGAGCCAAGAATGCATCACATCCATTGTGCGAGAATTTTTTTTTTTTTTTTTGGGTCTTCTTAGTCTGATAATCCGTAGGAGTGTATCCTGCTCCATGAGTCACGATCATTCCTTCGTTCATTGTCGGGGCGCGGATGACAATCTCCGCATGGTTGTTCGTCAACCAGTCCATCCCAATCATCACGTCGAAGCTTCCAAACTCAACTGGCAATAGATCTAGCGTAAACTTACGCTCTCCGGGTTCTATTGTGCCGATTCCAGTTACTGCGTTGGCTTCCACTAGCTTCCCCTAAGCTAGTTCTAATGGGTACTGGAATAACTACTCACTCACTACGTAAACCAATTATGTCCTTGAATACTAGAATTGTGAATCGTAAAATTTGCAACAGTAGTTGGCAATACAGACGCATAATATTGAGTAATGTGGGACGTACCGCTATCCATGCTTGGATCTCTGGCGTGCCTCCCTAGCTCCGATGGGGAGCTTTCATCCTTGCGCCTGATTGCTTTTCGGGCAATATCTTCTGAAATGCTTTTTGCTTCCACAGTTTAAACATCCTCGAGCACGCTTCTTTTTATCACTCGTTCTGCCTCGACGATTATCATTGTCGTTGTCCCCTTCGTGATTCTCACTACCGTCTTGGCCCCCATTACTAAGTTCAGTATTTTGCCAACAAGTTTCCTTGACATGTCCCACCTTGCCACAGTTACCACAATTTCCATATTTGCATCGCCCGACATGATAACGTAAACAATTGTCGCACTTAGGTAGGATACCCTTGTAATCTTTTCCCTTTTTGGCCTTCTTCTTATTACTTACCCGAGTAACCATCTTGAAATTTGCAAGCTTCCTCTTGTTATCCCCAGATGCCTTTATAGCAGTCTCCTTTTTCTCCTCCGCAGGGGAGAATTTTCCTTGTCTAACTGCTTCTTCCGTGAGTGCTATGCTTATGTTGATAGCCTCGGTGATCGTTGAGGGTTTTGATGCTGTTACCAGGCTTAGAATCTGAGGTGCCAATCCCCTTATGAACTGTTCAATTCTCTTAAACTCTGGTGTCCCCAGGAGTATGGCAACTTGTGATAATTCGTTAAATCTCTGCACATACTCTGCTATCTTTGGTCCTTTCATTTTCAAGTTCCACAGTTCTGTTTCCAATTTCTGGACTTCTGCCCTCGAGCAATATCTTTCACGCATCAGATTTTTCAGTTCGTCCCATGTCATAGCATATGCAGCGGTCTCGCCCGTCGTCCGAATTTGATGGTTCCACCATGACAGAGCCTCATCCACCAATAGTCCAGTTATATACTTGACTTGATGTTCGTGGTCACATTTGCTCAATCGTAAAACAGAATCTGTCTTTTCAACCCAGCGTACGAAGGCTAAGGCACCCCCGGTGCCGTCGAACTCTCGAGGTTTGTGGTCTAAGAACTGCTTGTAGGTGCAGCCGTTGGGTGGGTTATTTCCTGAGGTACCTCCGTTGCGCTCGGAGTGATGGGCCTCGTATTGTGCGATGACTGCAGTAATGATTCCCTGAAGTTCCACCTCGTTGGTGGGTATGCGTACACCCCGTTTTGGAGGCATTTCCTAAAAGATGTTTCACGTAGGTTAGGTCATCGCAACCAAAATGCACGTATGCATTAACAATATCAACACATAACATCTCATGCTATCAATAATTCATCCACATAACACCTCATGTTATAAATAAATTAGCCTCTGCAATGGTCGAGGCTTCGAGGTAGTAACCATACCCCTGATCTGGGGTGCAAGTCTCCAAATGAATCGTTCAATCCTTTTGAACTCCGGTTTGACTAAGTAGGAGACGACCCTAGACAAGTCGTGAGATTGCTGGATGTATTCAGGAATCTCTGGTCCGTCCGTTTTCAATTCCGGAACTCTACCTCAAGCTTCTGAATTCCAGTCTTAAAGCACCCTTTCTTCTCAATCGTTCCCTTGAGCTCGTCCCAGCTCAGTGCATAAGTATCATTTGTACCAGGGATCTAATCCTGGAGGTTCCATTATGAGAGTGTGCCATCTAGAAATATCCCCGAGATATAGGTAACACTCTGTTGGGGCGAATAGTTACTCATTCTTAGAATGGAGTCGGTCTTTTTGGACCAACGAACAAATGCAACGGTGCCTCCTGTTCCATCAAAGTCCAAAGGCTTGCAGTTCAGGAACTGTTTATAGGTGCAGCCAGTTGGAGGGTTATCTCCAGTAATGCCATCGTTATGTCTTGTTGTTCTTAGAGTGGAGGGCTTCATGTCGTGCATTTATTTGTGAGATGCATTCTTGCAGCTCGGCTTCTGTCCTTGGTAACGTACTGGTGCTTGTGTCACGTCTGGGTGACATTCCCTTTTTGTCGAAATAGTGTGAAGCGGGTTGGACAATGTTTCAATTGTCTATGGGGTATATATAGCACCGTAAGCCATCATGTAATCATCCCATTTCACACGCAAATATACTCACTGTATAAGTGGGGAAATAAATTCCTGAGCCTTCACATAGGCTTATCAATTTGGCTTGTTGCTTGTAATAGAATGAACTCGAGGCTACATCGCCTAGGTCATTTGTGTTTAAGTTATTTCCTGCTGCATTGGTTATCATTAGCTTGACCTGCAGAGTCCACCAGGATTCCTGTGCACTACAAATCGTTATTACGTGGGCCCCCGTAATAATAAATTGTCTTGCACAGTTACCCCAAATTTTCTCTCATCCAAGCAGATGATCAATCAAGGAGCAACAGCCGGTGCATTGGCATGAACAGGGTCATACTCCAATGCGGGGTCAGGAGCAACGCCTGGCTCAGGGGCCACGGCTAGCTCCGAATTAAAAACTCCATCTCAAAATCAGCTGGATCAACAATCACAGGGGTTACAGGATCCCCCAAGGGCTGGTCTAAGTGCATGAACTCAATGTCATGGTCTGGATCAACACCAGGCGGAAAAACAGGATTGTCCTCAATATCGCGATCAAACTCAAAACTGTGAGCGGGATCCGGTGCAGCGGGTGATGCCATATCAGGGTCGGCGTCGTGTAAGTAGTGCTGCACTCCCTGTGTATGCAAAGATGCGGATGTCAGAAACTCAAATGAGTCTGGGATAGGGGAAAGGACATAAGTTTCCCTTGCAGAAGCGTCCGCATGCAGTAGACTAATACCACCAGCGATAGGGTCCTGCCCTCGAATGGGTCCTCCTTCAGTAGATCGTTATCGTCGTCAGAGGCCACGTCGGGAGGGCATATCATCAACAGAATAAGTGGCAAGGGGCACAGGAGCAGGGATCACCGCCAGTGGTAAATTCCCAACAAGATGGCCATCAGTAGGCTCTGTTACGACTTCAGGCAGTGCAAAGGGCTGAAAGTCGTCGTTGTCTGTGCCGGTAGTATCGGAAATGTACACCTCATGCTTCGATGAAACTATGTCGTCTGATACTATGGCCATGGGATTCGTAGTGTCCATCTTTCTAGTACTTGATGAAAGCATAACGTTTGTAACACAAACACATATACGTATAATAATCAATCATATAATCAGTTACTCACATAGTCACCACGTAAACATTCAAATCATTCTCCTAGTCTTACTAGCCAATTTCTTCCAGTCTACAAGACTGCTATATCCATCACTTAAACCAAACCTCGATCCTCCAGACCGAGCCTTAGCCCTCCAGGCTGAACCTTTTCTTCCTAGCCTTGCTAGCCCACTATCTTGGTCACCTAGACCAAGCCTCGATCCTCCAGATCGATCCTATAATAAACCAACGTGCTCAACTACCTCGATCACCTCGATCCTCCAGACCGAGCCTATAATAAACCAACGTGCTCAACTACCTTGTTCACCTCGATCCTCCAGACCGATCCTCAGCCCTCCAAGCTGAGCCTATAATAATAAAATGTGCTCAACATTTGTTTGTAAAAAGTTTTGGATCTGGACTTAAGTGGTATGCAGAAAAATGTTTCCGTGAGAGCCCTAGTGATCATAGTCTAGACTCGAGAAAGAATCCTAGTTCGCTATGATCAGAGCTCTGATACCAAGCTGTCACACCCTGGCTTTGCGGAAGCGTGGTTAATTTTGGTGTGACTTCTTAATACCATAGCTTAATCATACCAAAGCTATATGAGTTAAAAACATGCAAGATCATCCATTAAGTTTTGAAAACCAAACACAATACCATTGTTTTAACCAACAACCATAACCTTGTCCAACAGACGTTACAACTTGAAACATAACATAAACATGGTTTAAGGACTGTGTCTTGTCCAGGAAAGAGACACATCCCCTAAACCCCGGATGACCTTGGAAACTAGTGCAGCGGAAAACATGCCATACCGTGCCAGATCTCGTTAATTTCCTGAAATACATGTAAGTTGAAAAATCAACAATAATGTTGAGCGAGTTCATGTGCAAGTGAGTAAGCAAAAACACTTGTAAGTATAAAAGTTCCCTGGTATGTAGCAGTGTAAGAGGACTTGTGATCACCAATGGTTTGCAAGGCCATTAGCATGTTGTGAAATGCAAGTAGGAAGATACAAACCTAGCGTATTTGGCGTTGGGGCACAAAGTCACCACCTGGTCCATTATGCGGGCTCAGGGGTTGGGCTCGCTACACCCAGATAGATCTACCGCTTAAGTCCCTCGGTGTTCTAACTACCCATTCACATGATCTAAAACCTTCTTACGTTAATCATACCGTGTATAATAGTACTTGTAAACAAAGTAACATGTATTTCACCCCCGCAGTTAAGAAAACTGAAAACAGTTAGAGAAAAGGGGGACATGAACTCACAGTGAATGCGCGTCTCTACCAAGTGTCTCCAATACAGTAAGCTGTGCAACGACCTACAAGTGCTAATTCTATTAGACGGACGGCCGTGCTTTAGCTTTATAGTTTAAGTCTTTGGGAAATAGTTAGACAACTATTTCGTGTTTATGTTCTGTATACACTTGGTAGTTATACTTCTTCCCAAGGATGGGGGATACAATACATGTGCGTAAGTTACGTTTTAATAATCGAGTGGTAATATAATTACCGGTGTAACTTATATGTTAATGTGGAAGCGTTCGTAAAGTTTTGGAATCATTAACGCTTGTAAATATTATTTTTACTCTAAAATAATATTTATGTATTTTCACAAAATAATCATAAACAGTGTGGTGACAAAATATATTTATCACGTTAACTCTTGTGAAAATCCCACCTCCGAATATTTAGTAAAACATAGTTCTGGCGAAATTTATGTTTCGAAAATATGTCGAAGATAGTTCTAACACTTGTTGTGTAAATAAGCCTAAGTGTTAGGTTTTTAGAAAATTTCGCCAGAGTTTCCTCTGTAACTGGAGGTGGCCACGCTTCCAAGCGTATCATTTTCTTTTTGAAAACAACCCATGATTATCAACAATCAACCCTTACGTTTTAACACGCGAAACGCTACCCTTGTCGTTTCAGTTTCAATATGTGGAAACTGGACTGTTTTCGGACGACTAAATAAAATACTTAACCCTTTCCAAAAATTCCCAAATTTTTACGGGTCGTCCTAATCGACCCAAAAATGATTGTATAAAAATATCGGGGTCCAGTTTCTTATCAATAATTTATAGAAAATCGTTTACCGAACCGTGATCAGATTTGTCACATTCTGATCACAGTTCGTGGAAAAATTCGTCAAAATTTCCTCGTATGTCCGTTTATCGAAATTCCAGTTTGAGGGTTACAAATACATCTGTGACTACCTTAGATAAAAGTTTCAGGGGCTGGTTCGGTTCGGGTTTTAAGTTGTGATCGAAAACGCACAGCCCAATTTACTGCAGTAACAAACAGCCTTAGCTGCTGTCACGAAAACAGGTTTTTAAAATAGTAACCGACATCAGAAAAATACGATTCCAGCGCCATTTTCTTCGTTTTTCGAAATGACACGATTTAGGCTTTTGAAATTCCGTTTTTCGAGTTTTTAAAGTCCGTTTACAGCCTGATGAAGGCGGCTGAAACAGTGACTCAGCTTGCTGTTTTGCGGTTTAGATGTTATTAAATCGTGTTATAAGTGTCCGATTAGCGGGTTAAACAAGAAAACAACTTTTGTACACGTTAAAACACTTTTACCCGAGTAAAGCATTTTTACACAAGTTCATGTTTCATGTGTGGTAGAGTTTCACCTTTTAACCCTTGTGTTAACCAAGATAAGCTTATGTTAAGATCAACGATCTTACCAAACCGGGTTAAATGGTGATCCGAGCTACCACAATCATAGATCGGGTCTAGATAAACACATCTTTCAAATACTACAACTTTTACACAAGTTGTAAGCTATTAACCACCATCTTTATAGTTTTTACTAGACTTTAATGCTTCAAAATGTAAGTTAACGATATTTAACCGACACGAGCCCTTTTAACCACTTTAGATAGGTGTAAAAACGAGTTTTAAACAATATACCTCTAGCTCAAGGCTAGGGAAGATCTTGACGGAAAATGGGTGGATAAAAGCTAACGAAAGAGGTCCTTCGTGTTCCGCTTGCTCCGAGGCTCCTAATATGCGACCTTTGATGTGTGTATGATGATGGAATGCAAGAACTAGAACCGAAAATATGATGGGTGGGTGTGGGGAGTTCGGCCGAGAGCTCCAAGGGTGAGGGAGAGAGTTTGTAAGTTGGTGTTGTGGAGTGAAAGATCATAATGTGCAATCTTGTGTACTTATAGACAATTGTGAGAGTATTATCCATTGGTTCAAGTGTTGTCTAGATACTAGACATGGTGGATTAATATAATAATTAAGTACACAAGTAATGTTCCCCATAGTTAGGCCGATCTCATTAGGGGGGGGGGGTATCTAGTTCGGTTGTAACTAGGTAATTAGGATGGAGTTTAGGTTAAATAGGTTAGTTAAGTGTTTAACTCCGTTAGTAATATATAGCGTGTTATGACGAGTGTTAGGGTAATCAGGGACCCTAACTAGCTCAGAAAATATAAATAGTGAAAATAGTAATATTTTCTTGTTCCGGGTAAAGTCCGGTTGTTCGGTTGGATAGTAATCCGTTAAAGCGTTACAAAAGCTTTAAAGTGTCGTTATTGTTATTTTTAGTGACACATTTTGTTTCCAACACTTTTAGAAAGTGTCTAGTAATACTTTCCCCATATTTTGGCACTTTACTAGTCAGCTAGAAGCTGGATTATTTATTAAAGTGCTGTGTTTTGTACTTAAAGTACGTTTTAGGCACATCCGAGTCAGTGTATCTTATTCCTAGAGACGCAGTACCACAACCCTTATATCCCTACACTCACTACCAGTGTAGCCAAAATATTTGAGGCTCTTAACAGGCCTTAGAGGCAGTATCTGCCTGATGCTGGTTATATCAGCATGTTCACTGTGTATCCGTTTAGTGCTACTGTGCTTTTTGTGCATCATGTTTGTCACTAGGGTTCAGCATGTAAATAATGTAGTGACAGCAAGCAAGTATGATGCAAGTAAGTTCATGTATCAGTATTCAAGTAGCAGTTCATCAGCTAGTTCAAACAAGCACAGTAATTAAGCAGTAATTCATCATTAATTAAGTTGTACGGATACCTGGTTTAGTGCGGGTTGTCACATAGTTAAAAGGACAATGTTGGTCAAATACATTAGCAAAGGGCCTTTGTTGTAAAAGGAGGGACAAAACTGACCAAAACGCCCTTGTTGGGTAAATCGGGCAAACGACCCTTAGAGGCCGTTTAGAGACTTGTATTGATGCATGTAAGAGTTGTAGGCGTAAACTTCGTAGTTCAAATGCCTAAAAATGGTCATTTGCGTGAAATGACTAGTTGAAGGGTAAAATTTGGGAAGAAGGGGTTCATTATGTTAAATCCACCACAAAATAGTTGTGGTGGATTATATGTAGTTATTTAGATATGGAATTTTGTAGTGTCGAAGGAAAAGGGCAAGTTTTAAACTAAATTGCTTAAATTCCCTAAACGGGTCAAAAACAGTTTATGCACATAGCCTACGAACTAGTCGCGCAATTTATAAAAAAAAATTATTACGAACCCGAGCTAAAGATTTTGGGTTAAAATACACTAGCGTATGTATTTTGGTTGTTTAAGACATCAAAGTTGGAAATAAATATTTAGTTTGATTATTCGTTGCTTAGAACTTGTTTAGACTTATATTTAAGTTATCAAAACTAACTTTTATGTTGGTTATGATCATAGGTGTGTCGTCGTAACTTTCAAACGACGACTAAACTACATTATGTTGTATTATTTTTAAATTGTAAAAGTTTTAATTAAATAAAAAATTTAAACGCACTTGTAATCATTGTTACAAGTTTGTTTTTCGTAATCTATACGAGAACCTTTAAAATAATAGCAAGGGTGTTACAAGTTGGTAATCAGAGCACATGGTTAAAGAATAAAGTGTGTTCGGTTCGAGGCTTGATCGCAAATCCGGTAAGTTGTAACGACTCTCATCAAAAGTCATAATTATTAAATTAATTTGACCAATAGGAAACCCTAATTGAGACACCCAAGTGATTCTGCGCAAACCCTAAGATTTTCAGAATTTTCAGAATCAGGATTAGGGCCCCTAAAACTCAGGGGGGGTAAAACCTAGTCGGTATTATCTACACAGTTTTACGTGTAAGTTTCAAATGAACGCAAGACCAACTCAGCAAGGCTAGTTAGACACGCGGCCACCCTATGATAGGGGGCGGCCTCTCGCGCCACGCGACACCCCCTCGCGCCACGTGAGGGGGACGGTTTTTCAAGTATAAATATTAGGCATTGGGACTTGATTCTGGGAGTTGAAACGACGCTCAAATTCGTTTCCTAGACTGAGAAAAGCTCTGTTTACTTCAATTAACACACACGGGGCACTAATTGATGCCGCAATCAGGGTATTAGCTCAATCGCTGCTACGATTCATTGTCCGATGATCAATATATCCAATGAATGTTTAAGTGCCGCCCACATTAGGGTTATACTTTATCGTTCGTCATTAATTTGACGGATTGTCGTTAATTCGATAGGTAAAGTATTATACTTTATCGTTCGTTGTTAATTCAACGGATCATCGTTAATTCGATGGGTAAAGTATTATACCTTGTCGTTCATTGTTAATTCAATGGATCATCGTTAATTCGATGGACAAAGTATTGCATTTTTGACATTCATTGTGAGAATTTGATCTTGTGAGTTATCGTAAAAGCTAGATTGATTACTAATTCCAAAATTGTGTGCTTATTATTGAAATTAGGATAAAAGGCTAATCAGTAGGCAAGGCTCTGCCCGAATTAAATCTGCAATGTGAGTCATTCTTTCTTTATCAAATTGCTTTATAAAATTTTTCTCACAGTTTGTGAGTCATTATCTTTTTATTAAATATTTTACAATACCTCAAATTATTTTCAAGGTTATAATTACAGGGACTAAGTCGTGGATATCTTGAATTATTGGTTAGTGGGGTATTGTGCACATTACTAATTTCTCCCAGTTAGGTTCATTGACCTACTCGGGATAATCACTGTTGGGTTCATTGACCTACAGCGATAATCATCACTATTTAGGTTCATTGATCTAAATAGTGGTATGACCATCGTCATCATTATGACTTGTCACCATTGTGACAGAATGCCAGATAAAAATAAGATAGAAGCCATTGTAATCGCTCTTATGCTGTAATTGATAACTATGCATCATTATGCAAAATAGAATGATTCACTCAGTATTTTCCGCTGACAAAACCTTTTTCAAACATGTTTCAGGTGATCTGTTGTAATTCAGGAAAAGTGCTGGGGAGCATTTCAAGCTTAAGATAGTGGCTCAATATAAAATAAAGAAATAAAATTTTGTAATATCACGCTTTTATAGTAAAAACATAATATTGTAAATTATTGGGGTTTTATCCCGAATTGTGAAATAAAATAATCGGGGAAAATTTTTAGCTTTAAGCGATCCTGTTTCCGCTGTTAAACTTAATTAAATCAATACCGCAGTATTTTCTGCCGCGGCTCCTGAAACGGGTCAAACCGGGTCATGGGCCGTGACAGAAAAATGTGGTATCAGAGCCACTGGGTTAAGCTAATTAAGTATTTAGAAATACTTAATTTTTCCTGATTACTATTATATGATTATGTGTTTTATTAACTGGTTATTTGTTAATTTTAATATGAGCATATTTTTATATATATTGTAATATTTGTTGCTCTATCATCGTTAATCAAAAACATTATATAAATTTATTTAATTAATATATGGAATTACCTAATATAGTATTACTATATTATGGTAAAGAAATTATATTTTTATGTTTGAAGTATACTCTTATTTAAAATTTTGCTAGTTATTTATTATTAATAATTTTATTATTAATAATAATATATTAATAGTAGTAGTAGTATTAAGATTATTTTTAAATACTATGGTTATTATCAAAGGCAGATATTGGATAACCTAGCCTTAGTTATGCATGGACTGATCACCTATGCTTAAACAAGGCAGCACTAATCCACCATGATAATGACTAGTTAATATATATAAATTAAGTCATCATACTTATCTAGTATATAGATTTTTATATGGTAATTACTGTAAATAGTAAATATAAATCTTTAAATATTCTGATTTAAAATTTAGTATTTTTATTATCTACAGTCTAGAAAATTTATAAATAAATTACAAATAAAACCTAGTATGTTTTAATTTTCAGTTGGTTTGGTAGTATGAAATATTATTTAAAAAGTTGTTATATAAAATTTTAGTATGATTTAGTAATTATGTGTATGTTGCTAAACAGTATGAGTGATCTGTCGGAAGCCCTTCAGAATTTAAATCTCTATCCAGTAAGAATAGAAGTTTCCAGAGATTTTAATAGGTATATTCCAGATATAGAAGAACCTATAGAATTCAACGCTTTACCTCTCGAGAAACCTAAGCCTAAGAAAATGGAAATTGGGGAAAGTTCTAGGCAAATGGAGGAATTACCATCTCAAGAAGAACTAGATTTTATAATGGCAACCGATGATACTATTGAGCCTGTTAATGAAAATAATTTTATGAACTTAGAACCATCTATTCGAAACTCTTCAAATCACTGGAATATAGACGAATGGTTGGATAATGAAATATTGTTACAAAACCATCCCTATAGGCTTTTTCCTAAGTACAATCCAGAACCTTTACCAAATTTACCAATAAGTAACGAGAATAGGACTGAACTCCATCATTTTGACAAAATGGATGCTGGGAATAGGATCCAAGAGACTTTGGGACAGATTTCCTGGAAATACGATAAGAAGAAACGCCGCTACTAGAACATCATCTGACAAAAGATAGGGGATTATGAAACTGTGTTTGTGTAATAGTAATAGTAAAATCAGTATGTGTAAAATAAATAATAAAACGGGTGTATATAGAAACATGATATAAGGAAATATTAGAAAAGTTACAATTTTGTTTGTATATTCGTTTATGTGATTATGTGCAACTAAATTGTGACATTGAATTATTTCCTTTATACTAATTATGTATCTATAAAATAGATATCAGATGGAAAACGCTAATAATGAACCAGTTAATGAGGGTAATCAATCTGAGCAACAATCAGGGAACCAATATGTGACTAGGCAAGATATAGAAAATATCATTGCTCAAGAGATAGCCAACACTATTCCAGGAATAGTTGCTCAAGGGATAGCCAATGCTATTCCAGCAATCATTGCTGCTGTTAAAAATCCAATCGAACCGCAACAAGTTGTTCCTAGTAAACGCATTTCTGAAGATAATTTCAGTAATAGCGTAAATGGAGGCGGTAATCATGTTAATCATGATAATGAACCACGGCAAGCTCCGCTCTCTAAGAAAAGGAAAGTTGCAACGCCTGGTTGCACTTACAAAGAATTTCTTGCTTGTAAACCCACTGAGTTTGCAGGCAATGAAGGAGCGACTGCGGCACTGCGTTGGTTAGAGAAAACCGAGGCCGTAATTGCCATAAGTAAATGTGCTCAGGATGATCAGGTCATGTATGCATCAAATCTTTTCAAAGAAGTAGCGCTAGAATGGTGGAATACGATGTTACAAGCAAAAGGAAGAAGGATGGCGTATGCTATGAACTGGGAAGAATTTAAGAGTCTTGTAGAAAGAAAATTCTGTCCCGAGTATGAAAAAGATCAAATGGCAAATAAGTTTCTAACCCACCGGATGGTGGATGTAGATTGTCGAGGGTATACTACGATATTCTTCGAGTATGCTAGAGTAGTACCAACCCTGGCTTCGCCAGAACCGGTACTTATTTCTCGTTATATTTGGGGATTGATTTCCGAAATCCGTAATATCGTCAAAGCTGCGAAACCTCGCACGATTGATGATGCAGTAGAATTAGCCAATACTCTGACTGATGAGCTAATACGGACAAGAGAAGAAAATAGAAGGAAGGAAGTAGCCCAAAAGATTACCCAAGAATTCAGTTCAGGTAACGATAACCATTTCAAGAAAGGAGGGATTAGGCAATATTCTACTAGTCCATTTTGCAATTTTTGCAAAAGGAAGCATTTTGGAAGATGCAAAGGATATTGCAATTTTTGCAAGATCCTAGGGCATCAAGAAGAAGACTGTAGGAGGAAGAAATTTTCAGTTTGCTACAACTGTAGAGAAACTGGACATCTTAGGCCAGATTGTCCAAAACTGAATAAAACAGTTGACAATCAAGTCAAACCAGCAGAAGGAGCAAAAAGGAATGCGAGAACCTTTCAGCTGACTACTCAGGAAGCCGAGATGATTCCAGATGTGATAGCCGGTATGTTCTTAGCTTACAATGTTTACATGAAAGTATTATTCGACTCTGGTGCAAACCAAAGTTTTATAAATACTTTACTCTGCCAAACTCTTAACCTACCGTTAACCAGCATTAGATAAATTTCTATATATTAGAAACGGCAGATGAGAATTCAGTTAAAATAGATAAGGTTATGCAGAACCTAGAAATAAGTTATAAGTTTTCTGCAATTCTATTGTCTATGAAATTAGTTGAATTCAATGTTGTGATCATTATCTGTGATCAGAATTTCTTAGAAATTCAATCAACCATCAGAGAAGTAATTATGATTACAGGAGATAAACCATGTAAGCCTATGAAGTTCATATCAGTAATGGAAATTGCTAATTATGAATGAAAGCAAGGAATAGTATATACGATTTCAGTAATCATTAATACTAAAGATACAGAATTTAAGGAAATTTCTGTAGTTTTAGAATACCCAGATATATTTCCAGAAGATTTACCTGGATTACATGAAGATAGAATTTAAAATTCATCTAATTCCAGGAATTTTATCGATAAGCCAGGGAACCTTATCGGTTAGCACAAAATTGGATGTTAAGAAAAAGAAAAGCTTTACTCCAAAATTTTTGAAGAATAAATTTTGGCTGCTAGAAGTGCAATTCTAGGTCATATGGTGAATCATGAAGGTATTCACTTAGATCCTGCTAAGATAGCAGTAATTACCAAATGGAAGATTCTGCAATCCGCAATAGAAATTAGGAATTTTGTAGGTTTAGTATTATAGATAGTTTATTCAGGAACTTTCAAAATAGCTATACCATTAACTAAGTTAACCTGTAAAATAGTTAAGTTTGATTAGAGATCTAAACAAGAAGAAGTTTTTTTAGGATATTAAAACATAAATCCTAGTTTTACCAGAAGGAACAGAAGATTTTGAAGTATATGGTAATGCTTCAAAGCTAGGATTTGGATATTCCTTAATGCAACGCAAAAAGGAAATTGCGTATGCCTCAAGACAATTGAAAAAGGTACGAAGGAACTATACCACTCATGAGTTAGAATTAGAACCATAATTTTTGCCTTAAGATTTGGAGACATTATCTGTATGGAAGTAAGGATACTATCTATACGGATTATAAGAAGTTAAGATATATATATATTTAGGCGAAAAGAATTTGAGACAAAGGAGATGAATGAAAATCCTAAGTGACTACGACTGTGATATTTAGTATCACAAAGGAAAAGCTGAAAACGGCAAGAGATAGTCATAAGAATTATGCAGATAATAGATAAAAGCCGTTGGAGTTCGAGTTGGAGACAAAATACTATTAAAAGTATCTCCTTGGAAAAGAGTTGTTAGATTCGGTAAGAAAGGAAAGATAAAACCAAAGTATGTAGGATCATTTCCAATAATTCAACATATTGGACTAGTTACTTACAACTACCAGGAAGGTTAGTTGAAATACATGATATATTTTATATATCCAATCTCAAGAAATATCTATCAGACGAATCTTTGGAAGTACCTTTCCAAGATATAAAGTAACCAATAACGTTAAGTAAAGTAGGATTCAAGGACAGGATCCTAATATACTTGGGAACTGGAATCCAAAAGAAAGAGAAAGTATTCTCAATTATTCCAGTAAATCTCGAGGACGAGATTTTTATTAAGTTGGGGAGAATGTAACGACTCTCATCAAAAGTCATAATTATTAAATTAATTTGACCAATAGGAAACCCTAATTGAGACACCCAAGTGATTCTGCGCAAACCCTAAGATTTTCAGAATTTTCAGAATCAGGATTAGGGCCCCTAAAACTCAGGGGGGGTAAAACCTAGTCGGTATTATCAACACAGTTTTACGTGTAAGTTTCAAATGAACGCAAGACCAACTCAGCAAGGCTAGTTAGACACGCGGCCACCCTATGATAGGGGGCGGCCTCTCGCGCCACGCGACACCCCCTCGCGCCACGCGAGGGGGACGGTTTTTCAAGTATAAATATTAGGCATTGGGACTTGATTCTGGGAGTTGAAACGACGCTCAAATTCGTTTCGTAGACTGAGAAAAGCTCTGTTTACTTCAATTAACACACACGGGGCACTAATTGATGCCGCAATCAGGGTATTAGCTCAATCGCTGCTACGATTCATTGTCCGATGATCAATATATCCAATGAATGTTTAAGTGCCGCCCACATTAGGGTTATACTTTATCGTTCGTCATTAATTTGACGGATTGTCGTTAATTCGATAGGTAAAGTATTATACTTTATCGTTCGTTGCTAATTCAACGGATCATCGTTAATTCGATGGGTAAAGTATTATACCTTGTCGTTCATTGTTAATTCAATGGATCATCGTTAATTCGATGGACAAAGTATTGCATTTTTGACATTCATTGTGAGAATTTGATCTTGTGAGTTATCGTAAAAGCTGGATTGATTACTAATTCCAAAATTGTGTGCTTATTATTGAAATTAGGATAAAAGGCTAATCAGTAGGCAAGGCTCTGCCCGAATTAAATCTGCAATGTGAGTCATTCTTTCTTTATCAAATTGCTTTATAAAATTTTTCTCACAGTTTGTGAGTCATTATCTTTTTATTAAATATTTTACAATACCTCAAATTATTTTCAAGGTTATAATTACAGGGACTAAGTCGTGGATATCTTGAATTATTGGTTAGTGGGGTATTGTGCACATTACTAATTTCTCCCAGTTAGGTTCATTGACCTACTCGGGATAATCACTGTTGGGTTCATTGACCTACAGCGATAATCATCACTATTTAGGTTCATTGATCTAAATAGTGGTATGACCATCGTCATCATTATGACTTGTCACCATTGTGACAGAATGCCAGATAAAACTAAGATAGAAGCCATTGTAATCGCTCTTATGCTGTAATTGATAACTATGCATCATTATGCAAAATAGAATGATTCACTCAGTATTTTCCGCTGACAAAACCTTTTTCAAACATGTTTCAGGTGATCTGTTGTAATTCAGGAAAAGTGCTGGGGAGCATTTCAAGCTTAAGATAGTGGCTCAATATAAAATAAAGAAATAAAATTTTGTAATATCACGCTTTTATAGTAAAAACATAATATTGTAAATTATTGGGGTTTTATCCCGAATTGTGAAATAAAATAATCGGGGAAAAATTTTAGCTTTAAGCGATCCTGTTTCCGCTGTTAAACTTAATTAAATCAATACCGCAGTATTTTCTGCCGCGGCTCCTGAAACGGGTCAAACCGGGTCATGGGCCGTGACATAAGTACATGTATGTTAATAGTTTAGTAGGATTAAAGTGTTGTGAACAACACATAGGGTATCATGTAATACACGTTACAGCAACGAAATGATTAGTATAGTTAACGAAATCACGTGCAGTAAAAAGCCTTGTATTACAATACGTGCATTTATTAATGTTGAAATTACTAACTTTTGTAAATGTTTAGTTGAAGGATACTCGCATCTGAAGATGACGATAGTTGAACGAATTGTGGATATGACGGTGGAACGGTCCGAGGTATGACAAGCATAGCATACTCATCAAGGACCTAAATCGCGTGACGATCGCGAACAAAGTCAAAGGCAAGGAAAGCCCATTAAGGGCAAGCATTATCAGGTACACACTTTTAAATTTAATTGCACAAGTAGTAATATGCAACAAACACGTAGGGGATAACGGTTGCATATATCTGATAAAACCCGAATAGGATATCTATTCAGGATAATGTTTCTAAGAGAAGTTTAATAGAAACATGCGTTATTCACGATAATGAATATCAAAACTATAATAGAAATAGTTCATATGAAAACTTGGGCGGGGGGTAATTATCCAAGTGGAAAAACTCTCAATATAATGCTATTGAGAAAAGTAGCGATCACATTAACAAATGTGATTATATAATAGTTCGATAGAAAAGAAAAACATTTTATATGTTCAAATGTAAAACTAGTAAAGCTAATGATTGTTGTTTTGCAATTAAATAAAGTTTAAGACATCAGAGTTGGAATACACTAGCGTATGTATTTTGGTTGTTTAAGACATCAGAGTTGGAAATAAATATTTAGTTTGATTATTCGTTGCTTAGAACTTGTTTAGACTTATATTTAAGTTATCAAAACTAACTTTTATGTTGGTTATGATCATAGGTGGATATCAAGAGTACCCGGATGAAGATCAAGCGGCGAGAAAGAACCGAACACATGAAAAAGAAGCTTCCGCACGGTGTGTCGTCGTAACTTTCAAACGACAACTAAACTACATTATGTTGTATTATTTTTAAATTGTAAAAGTTTTAATTAAATAGAAAATTTAAACGCACTTGTAATCATTGTTACAAGTTTGTTTTTCGTAATCTATACGAGAACCTTTAAAATAATAGCAAGGGTGTTACACCCAACCATGAAATCCGATCTCATATGAATAGTCAACATTTGGTTAATCAGATAAATGCATAAAAAAACCCTTCCGACGTTTCTCTACAACAACTAAAAAAATAGTAACGTTTCTATTTGAATAGTAGACTTTAAAACTACAACAAAAATAAAGAAACGTATCGTTTAATGAATGCATAAAATTCTTAATGAAAAAAAGAACTCTAAATCCACTATCTGTTAGTGAATTAGCAATGCATCAACAAACACACATAGGAACTTTCTATCACAACAGAAAGTAAAACAAAGCAGTATACATGTTCTAGTTAACAAAGAATTCATAAAATTGTACAACCAATTCAGATTCACAAATCTGAGAAAAAATAAGGAACCACAAGACCCCAAAACCAATAATATCTTCAATAACAAGAGAATCTGATAAACAAGAGTAAATTACAAAACTCGTCCTTTATGTATGTATGTTATTGAAAATTATGTCCTTTGTCTTCAATAATTACATTAATCATACCTAATGTTCACAAATCCTAACATGGTATGTCCTTTACCCCAAACCAAGTTAATTTTCTCAGTTAATTTTAGTCACATGGGGCCCACGCAAGGGCATTCATGTCCTTTCACCTACCCATTTAGTTATCCCCCATTTAATACCCCCAAATAACCCTAATCTCCCCTCATTCCAAAACACCCCACACCTGCAAATCCTAAAACTACAGAAGCAACAATGGTGGTTACACTTCATCAGTGGCAATAAATCGAACTGTGATCAGGGTCAGAAGCTAATTGTCGTCGTTTTGTCGCCAAGGAAAAATCAAACACCACCTACTATTGCACTAGTTCTAGGCAGCTTTTCACCGGTTCCAGTGAGTGGAATCGCGTCATCTTCTCCGACCGGTAACACCATGGACGTGAATGCACCGGCACCGGAAGGGTCAGTGGTGACAAAACCAACAATTTCTGCTACCCACGTGCCGGAGAAAGGAACGGTGAAAATGGCGTTGA
The DNA here is from genome assembly GCA_030545235.1 of Helianthus tuberosus. Taxonomy (NCBI): domain Eukaryota; kingdom Viridiplantae; phylum Streptophyta; class Magnoliopsida; order Asterales; family Asteraceae; genus Helianthus; species Helianthus tuberosus. Next base: position 152,710,039 of record CM060398.1, on the reverse strand, counting down.
AAACCACCACCACCGCCGGTTCAGACGAACCTTCAAATCCAATTGCATATCTTTAAAAATCAGAACTTGACCCATAGGTGAAGAACACATCCCCATAGAAAGTACAAAAATAAAATTCTGAAAAAGTTGATCATCTCACGTGGATTTCAAACAGAAAATAGAAAATGGGTACAAGTGGGAGTATTTTACTCCATTTTCAATGAACAATACATTTGTTCTTGAGAATTAAAAAAACCCCACAAATTAAGCTAAAGAGAAAAAAGGGGCGAAGATTACCTTGTTATGATCGGAAAAACCAAGGAACGGCTACGCGGGCGCCGGAGAGAATGGCAGAGTAATAGGGAATTCCGAATCTTCATTTGAGCCAACATCAATGGCTTCTAGATGTTGAAAATGGGGGAGAAACAGATGTAGGTGAAACAAATGGTAGGTGGGTGGCTCTTAAATGGTGGAGTGGGGAATAAGAAGAAGGGGTGTAAGGGAAAGGACATTGATGCCCTCATGTGGGCCTCACATGACTAAAATTAACTGGGTTTGGGGTAAAGGACATACCATGTTAGGATTTGTGAACATTAGGTATGATTAATGTAATTATTGAAGACAAATGACATGATTTGCAATAACATACATACATAAAGGATGAGTTTTGTAATTTACTCGATAAACAAAGTATCAAATCTCACAAATTTAATACTCTACAAAACAAATTCTCTACAAACACTATAATATGAATCCTTAACCTAATACACTCGCATATTCAACACGAATCTAGTGAATTCAATCAAAGAAGTGAATACAAAGAGAAAAGAGAGAGAACGATTTGTGTAAAGAAAATATCTAAGACTTTAAAAAAACACTATTAAAAAAAAAAACAAACACTCTAGTTATGTACTATAGAGCAAATGGCAATTATAAAAATGCCTTGTCAAGAACATAGCATAACTAACAGTAGCATGTAAACAGATAAATCGCAGTGACAATACACCAATAACTGAGATCAGACAAAATATCAGATATGCGTATGCAACTAGAAGCAAACATACATAACCCAAAAACAATTATAGTTCATATGTTAAACAAAAAACACAAAGTATCAATTACAAGACAATAATAGCTATCAACAAAAACAATTACTCCGTTATTCCGTCCTAGATACATACCAGGGACCCATATTATAAGAGATACAAGATAGGAAATAAGCACTTCAGATGTTACAACATTAAACCAAACATTGAACTATGATTACAACTATAGAAAGAACCATAACCCATAATCACTTAAACTAACAAACACTTAATCATGAAAAAATTGTAATGGTTTTACTACAAAAACACTTAGCATACTACTCTTGCAATACAACAATCAAGACATGCTAACACTTTATCTCAAGACTTTACATTTGATTTTACATCTTAAAAACAAAGCCTTGATTTTTATCATTTTTGACAAATTTGTAACCATTTTCAAAAGATCACACTCTTACATCTTTCCACATAAAACACATTCAGAATGATAAGAACCATAAAATTCTATACCCATATCAAGATAAAACATGATCAAACAATATAAAAACAATCATGATAGAAGCAAGAATGAAGAACCACAAGGTTCTACCACTATACTTGAAACAAACATGGAAGCAAAGAGTCACAAACTCAATATTCAGAACGACATTTGAAAAAATCTTAATCACAAGATTCAAAAAAACATGTCAGAAACATATCTGATAAAACTGGTCATATGGATCAAACAAACCATCATGATAAACAAAAAAACCATCAAGATACGATCGAATTCACGAACCACACAGTTCAACAACCCAAACACAATTCAATCTCTGAAAACATCAAACACATTTATCACCAACATATGTGATACAACGAAGAGTCCAAAAACTCTATAAAACTCAAAACCAGTTAACTAATTAGTCTCAAGTACCAAGAAATAACTAAATCTACAATCGACCCTAGACCATTGTGGAAGGAAAAACAAGCATCACCTAGACCAGTGAACTAACATCACTACGATCGGCGATGAAGTCTCAAAGAGACGAATAAGAAACAAATAAGATCACCAACACCATGATCCTACACAAACCTCACTACGGTCAGACTCAAAAACATGAAGAATCCTAGACCAGTGAGATAAAGGCAAACATTATCAAAGAATACATCTTCAAGATAGCATAACCTTTACAAGAAAAACAATTACAAGGCGATTACAAAAACCAAGGGAATACATGATTGTTCAAGAATCATCAGATATACACATCTGATAGCACCAAAAACCACACAGGTTTAAGACTAAAAATTATGTCTCAAGACATACAAGTTCACCAACAGATTTAAACAGAAAAAAATCACATGATTCTACAATACTATTAAAACCTATCTGTTTAACAACAAAAATAAACATCACATGACTTTTACGAACAACTAAATCTCAAAATTCAGAATAAGAATCTCATAACCAAGAGATTAAGACACAGTAAGAGATTTTTTTTTATTATTTTCGCATACAATATTGTGTTTTTCCCTTTTTTTTATCAGAAATCCATAACAAAATACACAGCGGACACAAGAAATGAACAAAAAATAACACCAAGACTTGCTACAACAATTGATCACCCTAAAAAACCAATTTAACAACATGACGAATCTAGCAATCTATCAAGATCACATCTTAAGGTGAATCTATTGAGAGCGATAATGAACACATGATTATAACACACAACTAGATGAAATTAAGAACTAGACAACATAATCAATCACACATACAAAACATATTTTTAAACAGCCAACACAACATAACTTTACAGAGTACAAATAACATCAAACTAATAATAAGATCAACAAGGAGCAAATGCAACACATACAACAGTGATGTGTCCCTTCACTGTATATCAACCTGGTCTGTCTAGCATAGTCCTAAGAGTGCCCAACAGGTAAAGAACGTGTAAACTGAATCATAACAGAAAAGTAAAAGGAATCAGAATGATCTCACAGTGCTTTAGTTGTCGAGAATCTCAAGTACACTTAGGATGTACAAAAGATACAGAGAACTGTAACCTTCACTTAGGGTTACGGGCTCTCTGTAACACCCCGACCCGAATAGGGCTGACGTGTCACTATTACAGATATCAAAAACCAAACTCAAGCCGTTTAACAAAGAAAAGTAGGATCCAAAAGACAACCAAAAGTTTCCAAAACAAACCAAGAATCCTAAGTATTAATTAATTCAAAATACTGAAATAAATAAGAGTCTTTATTCTTGAACCACATTTTACTCTCATCATCACTAGTTCCCAACATTCCCCGGATTACCTGTCAACAAATAAGAAAAACACAACAAAGAAAACTACGGCTGAGCCAAAAGTTGCCCAGTAACGGAAAAATCAAATAGTACAAGTAAAGAAAGGACATAAAGAAAGAAATATGAAATTCTTGAACACAAAACCAAAACTGATACTTGAACAAACACTGAACATAATCTGAGGCAGAACATAATCAGACATACAAAGCATACCAGACAATATTATATACATATCAGATCAGAAACAGATATCAGACTACGTGACTACAATCAACAAACCAAGTCACGTGAGACGGAAGCACCCACGAGCCTAAACAGACGGGTACATAGCTAGCTAGTCCATGCACCTATGAGATGGTGAGTGTGGCGTTCACCCATTATTCCAATCTCCAGACAACATACTCAGACTCAGAGCTAGGATCGATCTATACGCCTCTAGGGGCCAGGTGCTACACAAGCACAAACTAGAGACGCCGTGAACTTTTATTACGCACTGCCACGATAAGTGCCATGCCGTTGACGCCCAAACGGCAAGCCAGGCATGCTCGGGTGATAGAGTACAGAAACTTAGGCCATGCATTAATATATAGGCAACTTAAACTGGTTCTCATGGGAACATGCAACAATGATTACAATTGCTAAAGTCTATTGCATGCCACTACGAACTTGTCAAATAATAAATGTGAATTGAAAAAACTAACTGAAACAGACAAAATCCGTACTGCAAAGTAACGGATATGATAAAAAAATTACTCTGATGAGAAAACCAAAGAATCCGTACCTTTGGTTTAGCAAGGCAAAGCGACACACCAAAAAAAAGTTCTAGTCGTCCTCAAACAATTAATAACCTATAATCTCGTCATAGGCCAAATTAGTTATATAATAAATTAGTATTATTTATAAATTCATTTGCTAAGAATTTCCCGACGACCAACGTTTGTTTTAAAATTTCTTTAAGTTTTATTATATAAATTTAACTTGAAGCTAAACAACCCAACACTAAGCGTCGTTATGTTCAATTGTATAGTATAAATTTTCATAAAACCATTTTATAAATAAAATAAACAATGATGTGATTTATAAACAATCTATACCTTATAATAAAACAAAACAATCTTAGGCCACCTGGCATCTTCTTAAACCACTTACTGCCACCTGGCATCCTATCCTTCCTTCTTGAATCAATACGAGCGGCAAAACCACATAATGTCTCCGCTCTTTTTCCTTCTCACATTCTAAACCCTAATAATCTTCACAACCATTCTTCTTCTCCTCTTCACGCCGCTGCTACTTCTTTTTCTACATTTTCCCCAGTTTCTTTCATCCATCTCGCATCCAAAACCCAAAATCTCATCCAGGCTCATTCTTGATCGTCGTTTCATCTTCTTAGGTGTTAGGGTTTCTGATGGACCACCGATGAGGATCAGCGCTGTTGTTGATGTTGGGTTTAGCGAAGGATTGTCGCCGATCCTTACGGCACTGGAGGTTTTGGATAACTCAATGAGCACTTGGAGTTGAGTTCAAAGTCGATTAAGAACTTTAAGGTGTTGGTGTTATCTTCTTGTGAGGGTTTCTGATGGACTTGCTACTATTGCCGCCAATTGCAGGTGAAATTTCGGTCATTGTATTGATCTTTTTTTTGTGACGGTTTGAATTTGTTATTGGAAGTTGATTTTGAATGATGACGATTGTGATTAGAACATTCGTTATTGGGGATTTAGGATTACATTTGAGATTGCTTATAGTTGCTGCTTCCTTTTCATGTTGGTAGTGCTTCTTTTAGAAGTACTTAGACCATGTTAATTTATAAGTATCATTGATTCGTGTAAAAATAACATTAGGTCACTCTGCCGATATTGTGAAAATTTGCAGGTTGTAGAAGACATGGTTACTAACGCCAAACCAATTTACATGGATGACGCCATTAACAGACTGAAGATGCTTTGGAGGAACAAAAAATGAGTAAAAGTATAAACTGAATACCGTGTCGATTAGTGTAAACAGGTTTGTTTTTGCTACATAATAACTAACTTATGTTGACACTTTGACACTAGCAGGTTTTCAAGTTTTTTCAATAAATTATGTTTTTGTTTTCAATTTTCTATTATCAATTTACTAAATTGATGAAATTGGTTGGTATGTTGTTCCATTTGATTAGCTTAAAAACTATTATTTTAAGCATCCCATCTTTTTCAGGCAGCTGAAGATTACGTTATTCAATTGTTTGAAGATTCAATGCTATGTGTGATTCATGCCAAGCATGTTACCCTCAGTAATTTAAATCTGTGTATTTTGATATTTTTTGTAAGAAATTAATTTCTTTAATGATTTGTTTTTTTTAGGGTTGCTTTCATAGATTTTACTGAACTTTGTGGAACTCGAATCAGGTTCTACAATTTCCAGTTACTGAATTTGCAATTCTAATGTTCCTTTACCTGATGAATTTTAGTTTAAATATGAATAGGGGAAGCAATTGTGCAAAATGGAGCAACCAACATGGTTGGCCAGTGTGTAATCTAGCTCGCTAAATGGTGTGGCATTCATACCACCAACATTATAAGATGCCGCTTAGTTGAACCTGAGCATCAGAGACGGAATCAGAAGAAGTTTCTGCGGTGTCGAAGGATCTCAATGATGAAGAACTTAAGAAGGTAAGTGTTTCTTACCTTTATAGTTTAATTTTTTGTGATTTTTAGGGTTGCAGAATTTTGTTTGTGATAAATTTTTAATTGGCGATTTCATCCACGTTCGACATGGATGTTGTTGCTCGTGGATCTAAAACGATCCGAAAAGATTATTTTGGACCTTATAAAGGTGCATCTAAGGACCCTAGGGGTTTGATGTGAACTGAGAAGGTTTCGATGGGACTTAAAAATGTGCCTAGGTGAGCCTTGACAACAGAGGTATGAAGTACATGTGATGGTTCAATGTGCGTTCTTAGAAGAAAGGTGTGGTCTATGCTATCTTTTTTGTCACACTTTGGTCAGTTTGAATCAGCCAAAACGTAAGAGTATTCAACAGGAAAAATACCTCTGCGCATACAGTTTTGGGGACTGTTAAAGAAACTTCGTTCTGTTGGATGTCGAAAAGAAGCAACTTATCGGGCCTCAGCATGGAGAACTGGATCAGGTTTAGTGGGCTGGGATTTGTTTAAATTTATTTTAGTATAAGCTTTTGTTGTTTCTGTTTGGTTCTAAGTTAGTTGTTCTGTACTCCCCACATTAGCTGCTAGCGAAGAGGTTTTATTTTAGGAATGTAGTTTCTTTTGGTTGGTAAAAAAAAGAAAAGAAAAAGAAGGATCTGTTATTGTAATTCATGCCTTATAAGAACTTTGTTATGATACTGCACATGCCTTTATCAGACCTGGATGCATTATTATCATTATCATTATCATTTGGTAGAAAATGGAACATGTTTTTCTTTTAACAGGTTATATCATTATTATTATCATTTGGTAGAAAATGGAACATGTTTTTCTTTTAACAGGTTATCTCTGATTAAAAGGTTGTATTTTATTTGCAGGAATTTGGTCATCAAGCTTGGTTGGCAACACATGCAAATTTAATGGGCTGGGATGAATTGGGTCGAGTTGACCCGGTAGCGATTTTGTGTCCATGTTTTTAATAAGTTAATGTGTTAACTAAGTATGAATGGTTAACAATATTATTACAATTGTATTATTTTAAACTTATGAAATAGTTTGATGTCTTAAGAGGTTCAGAGAGTTTGACAAACAGTCAACATAGGTTCAGGTTCTAATAGACACTTTTTTAGTATGGTCAATACCTTTTCTAAAAGAAATTAATGTGCTAATTGGTATTTCGAAAACATAATAACAATAACAATAATAATAATAATAATAATAATAATTATTATTATTATTATAATTTAGATTCTTAAACAAAACAATCCAAGAGATAGCATGCATTAAAATTAGGGGGCATGATGGTACCAACAATCGTGATATGATGTCCGTGAGGGTGACTAATTTTTTTTACGAGTCATTTGGGCGTATGGTGATACCAAAACCATCTGCGTGTGTTAACTCCGGTCGTGAAAACATTGATAAAGCCCCTAGGGGCTTTAGCACGCTACGTCAACGCCAATTGCACAACGGGCCCATTGTTAACTGACTTGCTGTGAGATAAAACCCATGTTATAATTAATCAATCAATTATGTTAATTTAATTTTGTTTTTTTAGATTATAAACATAATAAATTTATAACAAAATAACATAATTAAAAAAATCAATTAAGACAAAATTACCATAAAACTAGAATAAAAATGAAATTACAAACAAGAAATAAAAAATAACCTTTTAAAAATTTATGTAACACTATTAAATAATAAAATGTTTGTGTTAAGCCACCCGCGAAACTCGCGGGATCTTAAACTAGTTCTAGTAATAAAATCATGTTGGACCAAGTGATATTAATGTATTATTATATTAATAAATTTAATATTTTAGCCTCATACTCATGTGCCCAACATAATACCATTTACACATAAAGGTATCTATATAAACACAGTACCCGCACACACAAATTATTATATATATCAAATTACAAAAGGGGTTTGCTACAATATCGAGGCTATTTTCGTCATTTATCGTTTCCATCAGCTTTATCCTCAGTTGCAACGTTCACTTTTCATCCTCAGCTTCGACACCCTTGGTAAATAGGGTTTGCTACAGCGAAATCCAAAGACAGAACGCAAAAACACCGGTGTATGTCACTCCACATCAATCGATTTTGACCGGATATGGGCTGCCTCCCGCATCGTGCTACATCAACCTTCCGATTTGAACCCAGGAACCCTTCTTTTCTCCGATTTTTTGTTAGTGATTCTTGCTCCAGTTCTTCCCTGATTTTTGGTTACTTTTATTATAAAATTCTTTAGTTAGTGATTTGAATCAACCTTCCGATTTGAACACAGGAACCCTTCTTGCTCCAGTTCTTCCCCAATTTTTAGTTAGTGATTCTTAATCCAATTCTTCCCCGATTTTTGGTTACTTTACTGATAATAGGCATACTATACCTAACTAACTTGCTAGCAGTGAGAATAGCCGAAGCTGAGAATTTCGGAATGCTATTATGAGATTCGAAATGATGGACCTAAATCTGATGTATGTGCTTTTACTTTATGTGAAAGTTTCTTTCAATATGCCCACACTGATTTATTATTAAAAAAATGGTTTCAGTATTGTTTCATTATTAAAAAAAAGGTTTTACAAAATACTTTCAGTTGATGCTTCTCTTGGTTATTTGCAGCCTTTGTATTAATGTGGTTAGGATAATGATCAGTGGGTTTAAAAGTGGATTTCCGTGATAAAAAAAAAAAAAAACAAGAGCTGTTTGTAGTTTGTACTCATTAATTTGTTTTTAAGTTGTATGGTCCTTGCCTTGCATTTTTTTAACTTCAACGACAGAAACAAACATATGACTTGGGTTTCGACCTTCATGGATTCAGGACCTGTCATCGCAATTGAAGATAGGAGCCATAGAAGGCCATACACGTGCTTCAACATACTCTTTAATCGTTGTTGTCTCCAGACCTATAGCATGAAGGTAGTTTTAATTATCTTTGCAATGTACAATTTGTTTTAGCAACTCTTTAATCGGCCTCTCTAAAAGGATTGTCGGTTATATATTACAGGTTACAAAAGAAAATTGCTTCCCGGTCCGTGGTTGTTTATTTTTGGTAATATTTTAATTTAGTAAGCAGTATATTTGTTAAAATGTCACATAACGCTATTAGTTTCATGTTTACGGTTGTCTTTATAATTGACTGATTATATATGAATGTTTACTACTTACGTATTCTTTAGTGTTTTATGAGATGTCACCACTACGGTCGCGTGGTAAACGTCCATTGAGCGATAGTGTGTACGAAGTTGGTGAATCTTCACGTGTTCGCCCATCCCGTAGAATGTCAAAACTTATGCAATCAGTTATTGGTGACAACTCCGCCGCATCTTCGATGATTTGGAGGCCACTTCCTGTGTATTTAGATTCTGGGGATTGCCGTTTCGTATGTGAGTACTGTAGTGCAATGTTCTGGTTTGGAGAAAGAGTTTTATATGCTTCCCGTAGTGAACGACCACGGTATAATCAATGTTGCAAATCGGGTTGTGTAAGGCTGCCATTTCCTCTTAATCCGCCAATTGTCATCAGGCAACTTTTTGAAAATTCTCATTTCATGGAAAATATTAGAGCATACAATAATATGTTTTCCATGACATCGTTTGGAGCAGACATTGATGATACCATTAATGATGGTCGTGGTCCCTACGTCTTTAAAGTTTCTGGACAGGTTTCACATTGGATTGGATCTTTATGTCCTCCGTCAAACGAGAAACCCCGTTTTCTTCAAATGTATATTTATGATACAGCAAATGAAATTTCAAATAGGCTTCGTTTCTTTACCAACTCAAGCGGCCAGAATCTTTCAACTGCAATTGTAAGTGATCTAAGTCAAACGCTTCATTCTTGCAATGAATATGCTCGCCTTCTTAAGAATTCTATTGAATTGTGTGGTAACGGAAATGCCATTGACTTCAGTATCCGTCTTTATAACAATGTTCCCGATCGAAGATATGAACCTCCTGCACCTGGTACATTTGGTGGCATCGTACGTGCTGATGATTCAAATATTAGCAATTATGATATTGTTATTCACAAGAAGGATGGTACTCCTTAAAGAGTAAGCAAACTTCATCCATCTTACATGCCTTTGCAATATCCTTTGCTTTTTCCTTTTGATGAGCAAGGTTGGTCTCCAAGCCTTCGATTGCGTATGGGTGGTCATTCACAAAACAAAAAAAATGACTATCAACATGTACTACAGTTATCAACTTCATGACCGTCAAAATGTCTATTCTCTTTTGCTAAAAGGTGGTCGCTTATTTCAACAATATTTAGTGGATGCATATATATGCATAGAACACAGTAGGTTGGAATACATAAATGCCAACCAAGATTTGTTCCGTTCAGAGTATGTCTCAGGTCTTTATGATACTCTTTCTAGAGGTGATACAAATTGCCACAATATAGGCAAGCGAATCTTTTTGCCATCTTCGTTCACTGGGGGGCCACGGTATATGTATAAGGATTATCAGGATGCCCTAGAAATATGCAGGGTCTTTGGTAATCCCCAGTACTTCATTACATTCACATGCAATGTTAAATGGCCCGAAATCGTTAGACACTTTATTGCCATTGGTTGCACGCATTCTGAAGATCGTCCTGATATTGTAGCACGCGTTTTCCAAATGAAAGTTCAGGAGTTTATTAAGTTTATGAAAGAGGATAAACCGTTTGGTGACATTGCGGCATGTTAGTATTTCTTTTCCTTTGTTATTTATTTGTCTTTACTTTGTTCACTTACGTGCCTAACAATTTGTTTTATTAATTCTTCCTCAGACCTGTATACTATTGAATTTCAAAAGAGAGGTCTACCACACTGCCACACCCTACTCTGGGTAACCGCTCCTTTCAGAATACATGATGCCTCAGAAGTTGACCCCTATGTTACTGCTGAGTTTCCAGACCCTGACACAGAATCTTCTTTATAGAAAACTATTACAGAGTGTATGGTTCACGACCCATGTGGATTGCTCAATCCAAAGGCTCCGTGTATGCGTGATGGTACATGCTCCAAAATTTTTCCGAAAAACTTTGAACCTGTTACCTGGTTTGACAAGGAAGGATATGTTCATTATAAACGATCACCCAATGGCCATCATGTGTTGAGGAATGGCATTCAAATTGACAATGGTTATGTTGTCCCTTATAACAAACGTTTGTCTAGCCGTTTCAACGCCCATATAAATGTAGAATACTGTGGATGGAACATGATGATTAAGTACTTATTCAAATACATATCAAAAGGAGCAGATCGTGTTAGATTTGCAATTCAGCAAGCCGAACAGGATTCAACATCTACATCCACAAATGGTCATTCGTCTGTTGGTGAGATTAAAAATTTTGTTGACGGAAGATTTATTTGCCCACACGAGGCGGCATGGAGAATTTTGAACTTCGCAATTCATGAACGAAATCCTGCTGTGCAAATACTAGCAGTCCACTTGGAGGGAATGCAAAACGTCACTTTCAGAGACAATAGCAAATTACAGTCCATTATCAACATCCCGTCTTTCGGGAAGACGACTTTAACCGAGTGGTTGTCTAACAACAACTCAGAAACAGAATCAGAAGGACGAAATCTGACCTACACTGAATACCCTTCCAAATATCGCTGGGATGCATCTGGGAAAGTATGGATTCGTCGAGTACAACTACGTACTCCAGCAATAGGACGTCTTACATATGTTCATCCCAATTCAGGGGAATTGTTTTATCTGCGCATGTTGCTATGTCATCAAAAAGGTTGTAAGTCGTTTGCAGACATACGCACAGTTTCAAACACTACGCATGCAACTTTTTGAGACGCATGTGAGGCACTGGGTTTAATAGGTGATGATAGAGAATGGCAAACAACCTTTATTGATGCTTCTACTTGGGCCACATCGTCTGAATTAAGATCACTTTTTGTTCATATGCTTTTGTTTTGCGAGGTAAATAAACCTCTGCTTTTATGGGAAACTGAATGGAAAAAAATGTCTGATGACATACGTCTGTCAATTAATGGTTCTTCTCGAAATACCAATTTATTTGTAAATGACTTCGATTTACAACAACAAGTATTGTTGGAAATTGAAAAGATGCTAAGATCTGCTACTCCATCGAAGTCACTTAAGAATTTTGGTCTTCCCATCCCTTCTGAGGCTGTCCTTGCAACATTGAGAAACCGACTTCTAATGGAAGAAACAATTTATGATAGACCAGCTTTAGCTGCTCAACACTCTCAAATGCACGCAACCCTCAATGCAGATCAATTACGTGTCTATAATGCTGCGATACATCCACACACCAGTGAAACTCAGGTGTTGTTATTTGTTTACGGCCATGGCGGAACGGGAAAAACTTTCTTGTGGAATACAATAATATCCTTCTTTAGGTCTATTGGCAAAATTGTGCTTGCAGTTGCTGCCTCAGGAATTGCCTCTCTTTTGTTGCCCTCTGGTAGGACAGCTCACTCCCGGTTCCACATACCAATAGAGTTAACAGATCAGTCAACATGTTTCATAAAAAAATACTCAACGCTGATCTTCTAAAACAGACGACGATAATAATTTGGGATGAGGCACCGATGAGTGATCGTCGGTGTTTTGAATGCCTTGATAGAACATGGAAAGACATTCTTGATAATGCTGCACATCCATTTGGTGGTAAGTCTGTACTTCTTGGAGGTGATTTTCGTCAAACACTCCCGGTGAAACCCAGAGGCACACGATTAGTGAACATTGCCTCAACGTTACCAATGTCCTGCTTATGGCAGTTTTTCAAAGTGTATAAATTAAATGAGAACATGCGTGTTAGAGGTGATGCTCAAAACCCAACATCTATGCAAGATTCCAACAACTTCGCTTCATGGCTACTAGATATTGGGAATGGGTTAGTAGGAGATCCTGATGTGCAAGATCCACAGAACACACGGACCATTCAGATTCTTTCTAATTTTCTAATTGAACCTGGTGAAAATGGCATCCGTTCTCTTATCAACTTTGTCTATGATGAATTCATACTTAATTATCCATTAGCTGAGAATTTATCAAATAGAGCCATTGTTTGCCCAAAGAATGAAACAACAGATGAAATAAACAAAATCGTGTTGAATCTAACTCCTGGAGAAACAAGATCTTATATCAGTTATGATTCAATGGTACCATATGCGCAAAACACAACAGATGTTGATGCCTTATATCCACAAGAATATCTAAACGAACTAAGTTTTCCTGGAATCCCCCCACATCGACTAGATTTAAAAATCAATACACCTGTCATGCTTATTCGTAAGATAAATCAAACGCTAGGTCTATGTAATGGTACTCGATTGTTAATATCTCAATTATTGCCGACTGTCGTAGAAGCACGCATAATAACAGGTACTTCAACATGTAATCGTGTATATATCCCAAGAATTAAATTTGTACATAAGACTAATGATTTACCTTTTTCGTTTATAAGAAGACAATTTCCATTGAAAATATGTTATGCTATGACTATAAACAAAAGCCAAGGTCAATCTCTTAACAAAATTGGCATATATCTTCCTGAACCAGTATTTACTCATGGTCAATTATACGTTGCCCTTTCCCGAGCAACTTCTCCATCTTCACTTATAATTCTTCTCACACCTTCTAACACCACCTATCAAGACTGTACCAAAAATGTTGTTTTTTCTGACTTGATGAGTAAAGTAGATGACCATCAGGTTCTTCTCATAAAACACTTATTTCATACATGTTTGTTTTGTCATTGTAATATATTAATCTTTCATGCACAACATTTTAGACTGTATTCAATCTAATATTTTTAATCTACTTACCATCTCAACATGATTTTTTTCCTATAATCACATCCCAGGTTCCTACAAATGTTGACTGAAAAGATATCCTCCGAGCTGGGTTCACCAAGAATCACACTTGAAGTGCCCGCTCTCAGATTGGAACCACATATGCACTCAAACAAAAGCTGTGACACTTTTGTCAATAATGTGAGTTTATATTTGCTTAACATTTACATCACCTCTATCCATTTTTATCCGATAAGTCAGGGGTATTTTCGTGGAAAAGACCGAATTGCCCTTTAAGTTAGCATAAAAGATGAAAATACCCCTCACTTAACTGAGAAAAATGGATGGAGTTAACAAACCAGATGAAAATGGCAAGATTTCAAACCTTTTGGATCCAGCTACGGAAAAACAAACCTTTGGACGAAAGTCGAAAACTTGCCAAACCACTAGGACGAAAATGGCATATTACTCATTTTGGTTTAACAACTTTGTTTGGTGACAAAAATGTTGATCTTGTCTGCAGGTTGTTATAATAAATGAACATTAAGCAGTGTACTCCTGATTGCGTTATGTTACGATATGGAAGCACGACTCCTCATATCTGGAGATTAAAGTGGAACAGTAAGTATAAACGTTATCAGACTGTAAAAATATCTTACATTTTAATTTGAATTGCATGCTTTAATGTATTTTCTGTTGTGATACAGGTTAGAATTTTCATGTAAGTACCTTTCTTATTAGTTCAACAATTTATCTTTCTTATATTTCAGCTATTAGTATTTTAAGTCTTAATTGTTAGTGTTTTAAGTCTTGATCAGTTACTACTTGATACAATTGTTAGTGTTTTGCAACTTGTAAAGGTTTATTATTCTGCATGATTTTAAAATTACTGATATCCAACTACGATAACCTATATCTCAAACAGTGGTCCTTCACTGATATCTGATTTTTAACGCATTAACTACATAGATTTTAACGTTATTTTACAAAGTTCGTGAAAATAACGTTATTTTACTAAGTTCGATTTTTACCATCAGGTCCTTGACTGATATCTGATTTTTACCGCATTAACTGCAAAATAACGTTATTTTACTAAGTTCGATTTTTACCATCAGGTCCTTGACTGATATCTGATTTTTACCACATTAACTGCATATCTTTTAACGTTATTTTACTAAGTTCATGAAAATAACGTTAAAAGCTGAGGACGGTTAATCATGCATCATGTGGTGGCATTGATAGCTGAAAGACAAAAGGGTACATGCACTAATCGGTCTTTGTCCCGATTGCTGAGTGTTATGTGCCTTATGTCCAAGGCTTGATGCAAAACTACTATCGAGCCGGGGGTCTCACTGGAAGCAGCCTCTCTATTCCTCCGGGGTAGAGGTAAGGTTGTCTACACCTTACCCTCCTCAGACCCTACCTTTGCTTTGCTATTGGTGGGATTTACTGAGTATGATGATGATGATAACTACATAGCTTATAATTAATACATATATCAATTATAGATGATTATAGAATATAATTTGTATTATTGCTACCAGGAAGTTCAAAGAAAGGAGGCAATATCATCCAAAGTGTTAAACTCATGAGGGTTAATGGCGTAGTGCTTTCAATAACAATAAGTCACAACGCTAAACATATTGATGTTGGGTCGCATCAACGATACGTAAGATATCATTTTCCTCTTCTTTCCCCCATTCTAACTACCCGTTAAAGTAGCAAACTTTTTGCCCAGGTTTCGATAATTGATGCGGCGAGGCTCGCATTATTATAG
Organism: Helianthus tuberosus; assembly: GCA_030545235.1. Lineage (NCBI taxonomy): Eukaryota > Viridiplantae > Streptophyta > Magnoliopsida > Asterales > Asteraceae > Helianthus > Helianthus tuberosus. Next base: position 152,694,533 of record CM060398.1, on the reverse strand, counting down.
GAGAGACATATAGCAAGTGAACTGTCGACCGCTGTTATCTCTCTGCATTTTGGGATGTGCAGTTTGCATAGTTTTGAGAACAGCGTTTTACTGGCGGCCACAAAGGATTCATCAGCTTGGGAACTTGAAAGCAAAATGGGAAATATACTCAACAATGCAGCCGTCCATCCTAAAAAACCGTCTACAGATTTGTCCATCCAATTGTTGGGTACCAAATCATATTCTCTTATTTATTCATTATTTATAATTGGCTAAAATGCCATTTTCGTCCCTGACATTTGGTCAGTTTTGCGACTTTCGTCCAAAGGTTTCTTTTTCCGCATCTGAATCTAATAGGTTTGAAATCTTGCCATTTTCATCGGACTCGCTAACCACATTCATTTTTTTCTATTAAATCAGGAGTATTTGAGTCATTTTAATTTAATAAGGGAAAAAGACTCAATTGCCCTTTTAATTTAACAAAAAAATAGCGTATAATTCTTTGTTTCTAAACAAATAGGTAGATGTCCACAAGAAGCCTCATATTCAGAGAAACAATACAATTGGGAAGCGTCAACTGAAAAAAGCAGCTTCGTTGTGTGACAGATACAAATCAGTATGTTTTCTTCGTATAAGATTAGTCGTCAGTGTATTCAGATTTTTTCGGTTTATTTTGTTATCCAAGTCAGGTTAAGTATCGATTTAAGGCTTCGACTCATCTCACAGGGGTATACCAAGTAACTGAGATAAAAGTAGCTCGTGTAATTAAAGAAGAAAGTAACCCAAAAAAGCATCTTCGTCATGCGACAGACGTAACACTTCATTTGAAGGTTGTTAGTATGTTAATATTTAAAACTTTTTTGCTTAACTAATAATACTGCTTTAATTATCTATAGCTTTACAAATACTTTCCTTTTAATATTGTCAAGGGCAACACATACCAGCTCAGCAGGGACAGGTCACGGAAGAGAGGCGTCAAGGCAAGTAGCAGCTTGAATCTTAAATATTTGTTGATTACATGCACATGTGAATTACAAAGTAGTGGTTGTTGTTTTCATATTTGTCATTTACCAAACTGGTGCAAGATATGTACACAAACAAGTGTTTTCCCTTTTGAGTTAGACCGCGTCAATCCATTAACCTCTCTTACGTCTTGAATAAGTCACCTGACAAAAAAAATCTACAATCCGATTGATTTTGAATTTCGTTAAGGACATAATATATCCTAATGATTCGTCATCATACTAGAGCATACTTCACCGCCGTAACACAGCGGGATATATCCTACTTAATAAAACAAACACTATGCACTCACACCAAAAAAAGAGAAAATTAAATATAAAACAAACACACATCACATATGACAGACAAATCCATGCAAACAAAAGAACACACCCTACACATTCATATATACACACAGATAAATAAACTAAAAAGAAAAGGAAAAAAATAAATAGATAAAGCAAAATAAAAAAATAGAAATAAAAATAAAACTAGACAAACCACCCCACATATAGACCATAACACGTAGACACAATCTACACATACATACATGCATATGTAAATCACAATCATGCATGCATTACCTAAATAATTATAATAATAAAAAAACAACATATGCATACATGAATCAATTGAAACAATTCATATACATATACATGAAAAATCCCACCTGCAACATTCTCAATATACACATACATGCGACACACTCACAGCAACCCATGCACATCCTACACTCGATTCACAATATACACACACACACCTCTCTATACTAATACACATACATACGAAAACCATATTTCGGAACACTTTCACCCTCTTCGTAACTCACTAGCAACAACACGAAACCATTTATTTGCGGTTATCTTCTTTCAATTAGAAAGGTTTAAAACAGTCGTCGGGAGAATCGAAACAAGATCGATTTCATGTATCTATATTTAAATCATAAAGACTTCGTTTTAGGTACCTTATTAGTCGAACAGAACCAATCGGCCGGAGACCAACGATGCAAACTTTCTAACGATCGTATGGAACCAAGCAAGCGGCAGCAATGGTCGCGGGCTACTGGGTTGTGAATATTCAGACGGACTCGAACGGAACGTTAAGGCTACTTCACAGCGACGCTCCTGCTCGGAGGGTGTGGCGATGGCTGTTGGTGTCGGAATGCGTTAATGCTTGTGAAACATGGTTAAAAGAATGAACAAAGGCGATTAACCGGTACCTGTGGTTGCAACGGAACAGGTCAAGGAACTCGGATGGCAAATCTGACGGCGGCGGAGAGAAGCTCTGGCGAACGAGAGCGGTCTCAACCGAGTACTAAGGCGGTGTCGTTTAAAACTGGCGATTGGCGGTGTTGATTTCTCCGGCGTAGCGAAGGGTTGAACAATGGAGTGTAAAGGCTTGAGATCGATTAATATGAATAATGATTCATTGCTTGGAAAGGATGCTAAATTTTTTGGAAAGAATAACAAGGGTGGAGATACAATAGAAAGTTTATTTGGCTAGGAAGGCTGTGATCTTGACCATCCATTTAGTTAATCAAGGGCTAAGATTAAATGAATGAAATTGAAGCAAAAAAAGAGGTGAATGGGTTTGTTAGGGGCATTCTAGTCAATCCAGTACAATAGTTTCTCTCTCCTCCAATTCCCTACATTTTTAAACGTTAATAACTTTTTCATACGACATTATTTTTTTTATAAAAATTGCACCAAAAAAACGAGCGTTTTTTTATCTTTAAAACGAGTATACTATTGCTATATTTTCGAAAAAAAAATTTGAAAACCCAGTTGCGTAAAACGCAATGAAAAAAAAAACGTAAAAAATGACTTTTTTCTAAAACGCAACGCACCAAAAACACTTAAAAATGTCTTATTTCTAAAACGCAATGGCCAGAAAACACTTAAAAATGTCTTATTTATAAAACGCAATGCCTAGAAAACACATAAAAATGTCTTATTTCTAAAACGCAATGGCCTAAAAACACAAAAGAAACTGTTCTCTCTAAAACTCAATGAACTGAATACACATAAAAATGTGTTTACCTAAAACGCAATGAGTAAAAACACTTCAAAAATGTTTTATTTCTAAAACGCAATGACCAGAAACTGTTGTTCACAGAACCAGAAACTGTCTAAAACGCAATGACCAGAAACTGTTGTTCACAGAACCAGCTTAACCCCAGCCAGGGGCTGCCGCCCCTGGGACCCCGCTACCAGGGGCGCTGCCCCCGGACCCCCGCCAAGATCGTAAAACGCAATGACTAAATCAAAAACTCAGACCGTAAAAATGAAATTAAAGAATTTCTTACATGGATCGAAGTGATTTCTTCAACAATTGACGAAGTTTGAATGATTGAAACACTTATCAGCGCTCGAATCGAATGAATCGAGTGATTATCTCCAAAATCACCGGAAAAAACGAGATTTTTTATGAAATTAAACTGGGTTTTCTTCAAAAAAGCTGAAGAACATGTTGATCGGGTGTTTGAATCATTGATTGATGATGAAAATCACACTATAATGTGGTGATTATTGAGATAGAAAGTAAAGAAATTGTTAAAGATGGTGGGTTTTGAAGTTACTGGGTTTTGAAAAGGAAGAAGAAATGATTGGATTGACTAAAATACCCCTTTTCTTTATTTAAAATGTTGTCACATGTCCTAATCCTATTGCTTCCTACACTTTCTAGCCAAAATAAACTTACTATTTGATTTTTTCAGAATAACAAATCTACGGAAAACAATATTGAAAAGGATGCGGTATATGATATGACAGTTGTACAATTTCACTATAGTTTAAATCAAATATTGTTATTTGTTTTCCCCCCTTTTGTCGGTTGCCATAAAACAAAATTAGCAAAGATAATTTATTTATCAAATAATAATTCATCCTGTTTTGATTCCGTATAATGATTATCACTTTATTTATATTAGGTTTTAACATAATTCCATATATTGTAGTAATGAATATACATATTTCAATTATTAATTAGGTTTTAGATGTGGTATAAATATGCTAACGTTCAAACATTGATAATTTGACATAATAGGTTGTCGCAGTACCTATAGTATTTATTATTTTAGGGTTTTAAAAGTTTCGTATGTTACACTCTCATAACCAGATGTACTCCAAGAAAAAGCACAAAAAACACAGAGATTCCATATCCAAACACAAGACTGAAATACAGATGACTTCAACCACCAGCCGCTAGGGTTTTGAACACCAAATCCTCACCTTTACCTCTAAATCAACTTAAGAACCAAGAACCACAAATAGCAGCAAAATACCATAATTGACTAAATCAAAACCGATCAGACATCTTAAAGACACTAAACTGGGTTTGACCTATAATTTAATCGTTTGAATCAAAAGTAATTGAATAGGGCTTCTACCGTGTTTAGAAATTCGGTGATACTATAAAGCTTAAACTCCTGGACCAGGTTTTAACACCACAGTAGACCAACAACGGAAGTCGGAAACATCAAAAATGGGATACATCCTTGTTTTGAACCCTAATTATCATGAAAACAGTTTAAAAAATCAACAGCCCTCAGACGAGAGCAGAAACAATTGAATTTCATAATTCAGTCGAGCCAGACGAAGGATGATGAAATTGAGGACAACATTCAGAGCCATGGCTCTGGTACCATGTCAACATTACTGCATCTTTTACTAAAACCAATCAACAATCAAACGAATTACAAGAATGGATCTGTTTAAATAAAAAAAACTCTCAACAAACACGTTACAAACCGTGAACAAGATAATCTGAATAAAATTCCTCTCACTAAACCTAACGGATGATCGATTCAATAACATATCGAAACAAGTATTAATCCTAGATCTAGCACAAGAGAGAAAAGATATTGTGTATGACCGATTGAGTACAGGAGAAACCCTATTGAATAAGAACTCCAGACATAGTAGAAATATTATTAACTGCATTGTATCATCACACGCCTTTATATAGTAGTTGCACTCAACCACTTGCCCTAAGAGCCCATCGTCCATCTACAAGCCCATATGCACTTTAAGCCAATCTCGAGCTCAACAGTAGTAGCTGCAAACTTAACCCATTAGGAACAATTTCTAAACCCAGTTCAAGTCCAATAAGCCTTCTATTTCAACTGCAACATGCCCATATCATTATAAGCAATTAGATAAATATGAACCATGTGTTTGATATTAAATTGGAAATAGACATATATTTCAACAATAACCATCTCATTGTTGATTCTTTAGTCGATAGTTTATATTTCTGTTTCTGATTGTTTGTATTAGAAGATTGTTGGGTTAATAAATTCGATTTAGGTAGATAATCTGTTAAAGCCCTGATCTTTCACTCTTTTGTGCTTATATTTGAAGGTTGTGTAACTAGGGTTTCTAAGTCTCAAACCCAAGATCTGTTGGCGATCTGATTTATGCCGTCACTGAAAGTTGAAGACTAAGGTTCTTGGAAATTAAAGGCATGATTCTCTAATGCTCATCACTCATCTAATTCAACTTTTGAAAGAATTAAGTTTCGTAACCTAACTGATGGCTATGGCACATCTCTTATCTAGTTCAAGCTTTCAGAATATTGTGTTCTCGTAACCCCAAGTAAAGATTACGGTTCACACTAGTACTTTTTGTTCACTTAAAAAGGTGTATCTACTTGGTTCATCATCCTCGAAACTGTGAGATCATTCTTTTCCCTTGGTTTAATTTTTGTCACACGTTATTTATATTGATAGGCCGAGTTAAGTGGATCAACGCTTGTTGATAACACATAGAGCCCTACCCTGTACTTGTATGCTTGCATATACGTGTACATATCTTCTTGATTGTTAGAGATATTGTTGACTGTTATATCATCTCTGTGTAAATCACTTGTGTGAATAGGTTTACAATTGTTGTGTGTTTGCATCATTGACTATAACTATTTTTTCTTGACTTGCCACCTAGAGTGGTCTGTCTGAATTCCTGGCTCTAGTTTCAGTCAATTTTCCTGCGTGTGACTGTGTGATCAACATACTTTTTTTAATTGAAATATAATGGTTGAAGGTGATCCTATTATGATATCTAAAAGTCTTGTTAGTAAGTTGGAAGCTAGTTATCCATTGTATCTTCATGCTAGTGATTCTAGCAGTCTAACTGTGATTAGTATAAAGTTGGAAGAAATTGAAAACTATAATGTATGGGCTAGTGCTATGAATATGGCTTTACAAGTTTAAAACAAAACCAGTTTTATTGATAAAACTTGTATAAAATCAACTGATAACATGGTTCTTGCTAAACAATAGGAAAGGTGTAATTTTATAGTTCTTGCTTGGATTCTCAAAACTGTTTCTGATGAGTTATATGTTGGTCAAGTCTATTCTAAAATAGCTTCTAAAGTTTGGGAGGATTTGAAAGAAACTTATGATAAAGTAGATGGGTCTGTTGTGTTTTTATTGTTTTAAAAAATTAAGTGTTGTACGCAAAGTGGTTACAATGTGTGTGATTATTATCATACATTTAATACTATGTGAAAACAATTTGATGCAATTGTTTAACTACCATCTTGTACTTCTTAAGCATCAAAACTGTTTAATGATTTTAGTTATCTGATAAAACTCATGTAGTTTTTATGGGTTTAGATGATATCTATTAACCTGTCAGAACATATTTGTAAAAACTGTGTTTTTTTTTATCATATCTAGAGAAGAATCTCATAGGTCTTTAAATGTTCCTTTCAAAAAAACAAAATGTTGGACTTGTATCAAAAGCAAATCAGTTAGTTGATAATAAAAGAAAGTTTTATAGATGGCCTAACCCTGTGAGTGATAAAACTGCTTGGACTTCTTTTGTCAAGGTTTTAAACCTAGAGGTAATCAAAACTTTAGTCAAGGAACTAAGTCTCGTATCACAAATAAATATGTGAGTGATAAAACTGCTCAGACTTCTTTGGTTCAAATTAGTTCTTTTACCCCTGATCAATTAGCTATTTTTTTAGGTTTGCTGAATGAGAAAAATGTTGAAGAAACTCTAAAAACTAATGTTGGAGGTAGTTATTTTAATGTTTTTTTTCCTGCATCTAGCCTTAATAAAAGAATACTTAGATTTAATACTGAAAAGTTTTCAAAATGTGACTTAAACTGAATTATATTCTGGTGCAGATCAACTGTAACGCCCTGCTTATTTGTACTTTCCATTTATAGCAAGTCTTGTTCGTATTTCTATTTTTGGAAGTCTTGTGTTCTTGTAATCGTTCTTTCTTTGCAATCGTTGTAAAATCCGAGACTTGGTTCATAAATAAAACTCGTATTTTGTTAAATTCATGTTGTACATACTTTATACATCCTCATACATTCAATTTCATGAAACACTTGATGCTTATTCGTAATTCTTGGAAACTATGTGCTAAACTTGCAAATATGTGAAACTTATGCATAAAGCGTGTTTTGATCGTAAACGATATTTAAATACGACCTTCATATGCTTAGTTATACTTGGTTTATGTTCCTCATACTTGATTTGCCCTTAAACTATGCTTTTATGGCGAAACTAGTCCCTAAAACACCTAAAAAAGGCCTAAATTGCAAAGTTGCGGGGCCAAAGTGTAATAAAATGAAACTTCAGCCCACCCCTTGATGCTGGCCACGTAGACTTAGCCCCGGGGCTATGCGGGCCGCGAGAGACCTCCCAGATCAGACTCTTCACTTCCATTCACGAATTTGAGCGGGATTTGAGTTGTTTTGAGTTTAAACCGGGTTTTGGGCATTAAATACACAACTAACCCAACCCTAATTCATTCCCTATATAAACCCAAGCTTCCCCAAGCCATTTTCACTTTACAAACACTCTCACAACTCTCTCAATCACTCCAAATCGTAGTTGCAAGTTCAAGTTCGGACAGAAGTATCAAGCTCCACTAAAGTGAGCATAACTCACTCATTTCTCATCCTTTTTAGCTCATTCTTTTTCCAGAACACTAGGATCGACCTTAGCCTCGATTCCATGGGTATTTCATAGTGAATAAGTCCCTGGAACTCCGGCAAATAGGCTCCAAAGTTCAATATTTGAATCTGATTTCATTTATCTTTGTTTATACTTGTTTAAACTTGAGTCTAACTCACTCAAACCCACGTCCTAATGCTTATAACCACTTCTATGGTTAGTTAAGCTTAAAAACGGGGCTGAGACATTTGAAATCAGAGGTTAAACCTCACATATGTTCTGTTTTGTTTAGGTTTTTTAGCCCACAAGTGATGTTCAAGCTTCAAGCTTGATGAAGGTGTGATTATGGACAAACTTGGGTTGTCCGACATAGAATCCCCACATTACTTGATGATTTCTCATAGTATAGTTGTTTGTTATTCTTGTATTAATATTAGTTCATGACCCTCCTTGTGTGTTTTTACATCAAGTGTAGTGGTGAATCATAAGAGGTACCAAAATGGAAGCTTGTTCTTCCTACCTCCTACATGATTTCCATGATACTAGAGGTACCTAAATGAAGATTTAATCTTCTACCTCATGCTTTACTATTGGACTTAATAATACATATAATACTTATACATATATATACTATTCGAACCCTTGATGGTGAACTTGTGTTCATTCGTCAAAATATTAGAATAACATCATCTAAGGCATAAGACTTGTTACGATTCTAATGAGTATATTACTCATGAAAACATTAACCCTTGAGGTTCCATAGTGTCAAAAACAAGTACTTGTGCTAAAGGATGATTATTTTCTAATACATAAGTTCTTGTGTTTTAACTTCCAAAATCCTTAATCTACCGTTGATCTCCGATACTCATACACTTTGTTTCTTCGCGTAGAAGGACTTGGTGTTCCTACCTCCAGCAACAACTAACTCGCGGATTCACAAGTGAAGACTTGCAAAACCGTGAGTATACTCGTAAACCCCCTTTTTATGTTTACCACTTTTGGGGTGTAACATGTTTAGCTATTAAACTACACTTAAACTTATTCTTTATGCAACGCACGAAAACAATCTTTATACATGAATACTATATTGTTATACTTGATGCTTATACGTGGACCATACTTATGTGATATGTTTTAGTCATTAGCTTTCACGAGCCTCCATTTGACATGTATAGCGCTATAGGAGTAACACACCGCCCGTAGACTAGTGGTCATGTTGAATTATATCATTTTGCGTAAACATAGGGTTGACTAGAAATATTGCATGCCATGTTATGTTGATCTTGTATAAACTAAGTTGCCATGTGGATTCGTTTTAAACTTTTATACTTATACTTATTCTTAAACTTGTATACTCGCCTTTGCTTTTTCATTGAATTGTATTTTAAACATGTTACAGGTTGAGGATTGATGATGCTATGAAATGGATTATCAATGATGCCTAGATACCCACTTAGACGTTTAGGTTTAAAGTGTTGTATCAATTTTGTTATGTTTATGTTTTGAACAATGTTTTTATTGAATTTCTTGTAATGTTTTGACAATTTATTTATGAAATGAAATCGGTTGAATTAAATATTGTCACAAATAGTGTTATGAAGTCTCTTACAATCTTGAACTAGTCCCACTCCGATGATTCAGCCATTGGTTGGGGTGTGACAAATTGGTATCAGAGCCATAACTATAGGGAATTAGGTAGAATTTCCATGTTCGACCTAGTCTATAGTATGAACCATATTTTTGACCATTCTTGTTACATGCTTAAAATGCTATTCTTCCTACTTTGTCTCTTTCTCTTCTTTTTGGTCTTAATTTATACATATTGTCTTTCCTAAGACATTTTACACAATACACTTGAAGACTTGAAGACACTCTTTATACGAACGAGACGAGTTTACCAAAATAGGCGTGAAACCCACAATTTGGTGAACGACTCTCATTCCGCTTATTCTTATTTTGCATGAAATTTTGCCATTAAGCTAGGAGTGAAATCCACATCTTAATGGTAAATTTCCAATTCAAACTCTAGTGGACCCTCGTCAAAGTGTTGAAATTATATTTTGACCCGACGAGTACTAACCACATTAGGGTACGAAATCGTCAAGTTAGGGGTGAAACCCGCACCTTGTCGATTAAGTTCCATTCCTCGATTTTCGATCTCGCCAAAGTTTCGATTGTTTCAATCGATTAGGGACGTGTAGTAACTGGAAGGGTAAGATACCGTTAATCGCTTCTCGACGAGAGTATCTTACCTATAGGCCAAAGCACGTTTCTCTAATTTGAAAGGACCTTCGATTCACTTTGGAATAGTCGACATTTCTCTACCCGAAACAATCCTATGTTTTATGAGCCTCTCTTTTATGTGATTCAATTTATATGTGATTTTATACTTGTTACCTCATTCGTTTCAAAACCGTTACACAATTCGCACGTCTCACGCAATAAAAAACAATAATAATTCTCGTGAACAAACTAAGTTTATACCCTTTTCACGCATTCATATGTGTTTATACTTGTTGATCTCAACCTCAAGCTGCTCCTGTGCGAGCATGTTTCAAGTGTCGCGATCTCAATCATCTCACCATTGTTTGTCCCCAGCGTTATCAGCCTCAACAACAGTAGCAGCAGCAGCAACCGCCACAACAGCAACAACAAGCTCAACAACCTGCTAGAGGCCGAGCTTTGTCATCACTGCAGCTCAGGCTCAGAACGCGAATGATGTTATCACTGGTACGTTTCTTGTGAACCATGTTTATGCTTCTTGTCTGTTTGATACTGGCGCCAATAAAAGTTTTGTGTCGCTAGAATTTGAACAATTGCTTATGTGTAAATGCTCTAAGTTGTCAAAATCTTTCGCTGTCAAAGTCGCTAATGGTAAATCCGTCACTGTTGATTCCGTTCTTTCCAATTGTTCCTTGATTCTCAACGATCATACGTTTTCAATCGATCTTATACCTATGCAAATGGGTAGCTTTGACATCATAGTAGGCATGGACTGGCTTAGGCGAGTTCGTGCTGAAGTTGTTTGTTCTGAAAAGTTTATCCGCCTCCCCATTCCAAACGGTGATTCTCTACACGTATATAATGAGAAACCTTCTCAAGGTCTAAAGCTTATGTCGTGTATCCAAGAAAACAAGTGCTTATGAAAGGGTACCTTCGCCTTTCTCGCCTATATTATGGAAAAGAAGGACAAAGGCCCAAGCATAAGTGACGTTCCCGTTGTACGTGATTTTCCCGATGGGTTTCCCGATGATCTTCCTGGTCCGCCTCCTGCACGTTCTGTCGACTTTCGCATTGATTTAGTGCCTGGCGCAACGCTTGTCGCTAAGTCTCCTTACCGCTTAGCACCCTATGAGATGCAAGAGCTCTCGAGCCAACTTCAAGAGCTTCTTGATAAAGGCTTTATATGCCCTAGTACTTCTCCTTGGGGCGCTCCTGTTTTGTGTTGGAGTCTGTATGCCCAAGACACATATTAAATTGATGTGGCTAGTAAGTTATGATCCAAGTCGAGTCATACCCAAATACAAGCTAGACAAACACTAATAATATTTATTAATGATGTGATCAAACAAATAAATATTAACACTTATAATATTTAGAAATTGGTTTTCTAAATAATTACACTTGAGAAACCAATAAATTATATGGATAATTTATTTTGAGAGAATATTTTATTTTGTTATTTAATGGGTTAAATAACATTTTAAAAGTTTATATAAAGTCTTGTAAATACATAATGTTATATTTATAAAAGTTATAAATATAAACTAAGACTTAATATATAAAAAGGAAAATTGAATTTTTATTAAAACACCCCTTAGGGCCGCCAACATGGGGTCTTCCCCAAGCAATTTTGGTCCAATAAACTTGCATGCATTTTGCATGTTTAGAGAGGATTTGATTGGGTGAAAAAGGGTGAACATCTCTCATGGTTATTTAAAACATTTAGATGGCAAAATCAAGTGGAAGACTTGTTGTTTTTACTCTCTAATTTTCAGTCATCGTAGTATATTCAAGTGTTCTATTTTTGATAATAAGTGTATTAAATCCTAGCTACAATCAAGGTGTTTCTTGAAACTTGGGGTATACAAGCTTGAGGTATTCTACTCTTGAAGGCAACCATTCAAGAAGTATCATCCGTTTCATTTCTTATTACTCCAAGAAGGTAGTTTTCTAACCATCCTATGGTTGTGTTTGATAGTATGCATGTTCATATATGGATCCGGGTTTTGGGATTTTGCATATAAATGATTTTTATATCTTAAAAGTAACATGTTTTAAATATTTTTTTCGCTGCGTTTTTATTTCATATGGATGAAATTACTTTGATAAACATGTTAAAATCCCATCAATTGTATCAGAGCCGTTTATATGAGTGCATGCTTCAAAAGATTAAAATTTTCGGGTTTCGGATTTGGATAAAACCCCATGGCCGAAAATTTTAATATGGTTATCCCTTTGTTTTTCAAGATTATTTTCTTACATGCATAAGGGAATCTTGAAAAATTATTTCATATGGATGATTTGTTTGTTTGGACAAAACTTACCTTTTCGGTTTTTTGTACATAACCGAAAATGGTCATAAAAGGGAACCATTTTTTTATGCTTCTTAATTTTTTATATATATATGTGGATATATATTTTGGTGTATATAACCTAGCAATGACTTTATGTTGAATGATTGTGTTGTGATTTATTTTATTATTATTTCAATGGGTTGTAATAATTATAATCTTTGTTATTCCATTTGTAAGATATGTAATTGATTTATTTTCATTTGGTATGTAAAATAAATAGATTAGGTGCATTTTTATTTCACTAGAAAAATGTATTAGGATATATTTTGTAAAAGATGATGCACACAAAAATGCGGTTTTGTTTGGCCATATTCGGTCCAAAGAACTTCATGGTTCTCAACGGGATTTTAACCCTATAACCAATACACATTTTTGAAGTCCAAAGGAGTTTGGAGCTGAATATAAAAGACTTTTGGAAGCTCAAAGAAAGTGAAGAAATCACAACACAAGAAGGAGACTTGAAACATTTGGATGCGGGATCAAGTGGGAGTTCAACGACACATCGCTTGTGTCATTTTTCACCCCTTAGGAAGGACCTTTTAGCACACTTCTTTCGGCTAACAAGTGTTGTCAAAATAGTTGGCTATGGTTATGCACCTATTGTTATGTATGATATGCTTGTTTGGTTGCTTATTTTGTTGTTTTAGATGATATGTCGATATGCATGACCTAACAAACTAATAATCAACAACAAGCGTAAAATTGGTTCTTAACAAAATCATTAAAATGGTTAATAAAGGTTTTATTAAAAATTAATGATTTTATAATAAAATGGGTTTTATTAAAAAGAACCTTGAAAATTAGTTTTCACTAAAGTACCATTGATTTGAATGCATGCAAATGTATGGTACATAATATTTTCTAAACTAGAATTTTGAAATATTAAAAACCCTTTTATAAAACAAGTCAAACACCATCCTTTTATACAACACTCGAAACACTTGGGAACTCTTATTGTGGGATAAAGGTCACCTAACCACATTTGAGGGAACTTGTATGTTCGAGGTGGGTTTACCATGTTTGTGGGATAAAGGTCACCTAACCACTTATGTTTATAAACTCACACGTGTGTGTAAGTTGGACGACTTGATTTGGAAACCATGAACTTAGGGTCACCGAAGCATGGGGAACAAAGGTGTTGATGGGATTAAACATGCCAACTAAACATAAAGATGTTTAACCGATCCCATATGGCTAGAAATTGCAAAGAATTGCAATCGTCAAACGTTGACTACCTTGTTAATTTAAATAGAGGGATAAAGGTCACCTAACCAATATTTAAATGTAACGTTGGATTCTAGATTTTAATTATTAATTGTCTTTAAGACACAAAAGGGTATTAATGATTAAAATATAATAATATCAAAAATACTAAATTGAACATGTTAAATTTTGTAGATGGCCGCTAACAATGCAAACCCGATTAACCAAACCGTCCGAAACCTATCACTAAGAACCATCCTTGAAAATGATCGTCTCAACCATAACAACTTCATGGATTGGTTTCGAAACTTGAGAATCGTTCTCAAGCAAGAGAAGATATCTTATGTGTTGGACGATCCTATTCCCGATTAACCTAACGTGGTAGATGCGGAAGCCTATATGATTGGGTTAAGTATACCGAGGACTCCATGCAAGCCTCATGCCTCATGTTCGGAACTATGATTCCCGAAATTCAAAAGGATTTTGAACATCACGGGGCATACAACATGATTACCCAGTTAAAGGAAATGTTCCTACAACAAGCAAGGGTAGAACGCTTCGAAACTGTTCGGGCGCTTCATTCATGTCAAATGGAGGAAACCCAATCGGTATCATGTTATGTTCTCAAGATGAAAAGCCACATTGATCGCCTCGAATGGCTAAATTGTCCCGTCACTAAAGAGTTGGCTACGGATTTGATCCTCAACTCTTTAATAAAGAAATTCGAACACTTTGTAATGAATTACAACATGAATGGATGGGACAAGAGCATTGGTGAACTTCATGCAATGCTCAAAACGACCGAAACAGGAATGCGCAAAAAGGCTTTACCCGTCCTTGCGATCAATGAAGGAGGCAACAAGAAGAGGCCCCAACCCGACTCTAAAGCAAACTATGCTGAAAGAAAGGGACACGTCATGGGAAAGGGAAAAGCTAAAGCAGAACCCGCCAAACCAAAGGAGAAGAAGCAAAAGGTTGCTACGAATGACCCATGTTTTGGATGTGGTGAGATAGGACACTGGAAGAGAAATTGTCCAACCTATCTCAACGAGTTGAAAAACAAGAGGGATGCAGGGCAAACCTCAGGTACTATCTTTATGATACATGTTGAGCTTATTGTTATTTCTTTTAACACATGGGTAGTAGATACCGGATGTGGAACTCACATTTGCAATTTGTTGCAGGGGTTCAAAAGAAATAAACATTATAAGAAGGTAGACGCTAGTCTCTTCATGGGCAACGGAGCAAAGGTTGAAGTCGAAGCTCAAGGAGACTACGTTTTAGAGCTTCCAAGTGGTTTGGAAGTTATTTTGAAGAATGTTTTATATTCTCCTAGTTTGACTAGGAACATAATTTATGTTTCCCTTTTGAGACAATGTGGTTTTAAATTTGAATTTGTTAACCAAGACATTTATGTTTCTATGAATGATGTGTTTTATTTTAAAGCTATGTCTTTAAATGGTATTTATGAATTAGATCATGATAACGCATCATATGATAGCTCAATGTACCAAGTAACCAACAAGGAACTCAAAATGGATTTGAGTGATTCCTACCTTTGGCATTGTCGCCTTGGACATATAAGCAAGAATCGCATGCATACACTTCAGAAAAATGGTCTTTTGAATACAAATGAAGATAATTCATTTGATGTATGCGAATCTTGTTTACAAGGCAAAATGACCAAGACACCCTTTAGTGGAACTTTTGAAAGGGCTAAAGACTTACTAGGTATCATACATTCAGATGTATGTGGTCCGTTTAAGCCGATGACTAGGAATGGTGAAAGATACTTCATTACCTTTACCGACGACTATAGTCGTTATGGTTATGTGTATTTACTAAGACACAAGGATGAGGCATTTGAAATGTCAAAGACTTCAAAAGTGAAGTAGAAAATCAACTCAAGAAAACAATCAAAGTCCTTCGCACCGATAGAGGAGGTGAATACCTTAGTGGTGCTTTTCAAGATCATCTTAGGAGTTGTGGGATTATCTCACAACTTACTCCACCTGGAACACCACAACACAATGGTGTGTCTGAAAGGAGAAATCGAACTCTATTAGATATGGTTCGATCTATGATGGCTAGAAGCACATTACCTCTATCATTTTGGGGTCACGCTTTACTCTCCGCAGTCCGTATACTAAATATGGCCCCAACCAAGAAAGTGGAAAAGACACCTTTTGAAGTATGGCATGGAAACCCTCCATCATTATCATTCTTAAGGGTTTAGGGTTGTGAAGCTTATGTTAAGCAATACACTCCAAATAAATTAGAAGTCCGATCCACTAAGTGTATCTTTGTAGGATATCCTAAAGATGATATAGGATATTGTTAGTGCATATGTCTGTCGACTTCGTCTTGTATCGAGTCTGGTAATAGGTTTGATAGATCAGGACACGTAGTACGAGAAATACGGGAAACAGAGCTGAACCAGCCAATTCACACGAGGTGGCCAGTTCGTACGAACTGACCAGTTCGTGCGAACTGGACCAGAGCTGGTTCGTGCAGACTGGTTCACCTATATATATGTGTCTTGTGATTTCATTTGTGTGTGTGTGATTCCGGTAGCGAAGCTCTGCCGAAGTATCTCCAGCCTGTAAAACGTTCTGAAATCAATACAATAGATAGTTAAAGTACTTCTAAGTGTAAATCAAGTTGATTCAACATTGATACGTCTGATTCCGCCTTTCGTATTGATCGAGAACTCTTCTGATTGTCTCGTTTGATCGATTCAACGATCCTACAAGTGGTATCAGAGCTCAGGAGGAAGAGTTCTTACCATTTCAGCTTGTTTTCACCGAAAAATCTGATTTCTACTCACTTCTACTCATTCTTTTACACTTTTTCATCAAACTAACTGCGATTTCACGGATAAAATGGGCTGATTTTCACACATAACACGTAAAAGTAAGTTTTAATCAATCCTTAAAAAAATCAGACCTAAAATCAACCTAAAACCTGATAAAATTTGTCAAAATGATGAATTTTTGGAGCAGATCGTTCGAAAATCACACCAGTTCGTGTGAAATATAACCAGGTCGTGTGAGTTTACATCTTCAGGTCGTGCGAAGTGCATCCAGCTCGCACGAATTGCTTCAGATCGCTTGAAAGTTTCTCCAGGTCGTACGGTTTGAGTATTCCAGCTCGTACAAAGTGATTAATAGTATCCAGGTCGTGTGAAATTAAACCAGTTTGCACGAGGTGCTCAGTCCGCACGGTTTGAAAATAAATCCAGACCGCACGGTGTGGTTAAAAGGTCTGAACTTGTAAAGTGACGGCACATGTGAACACATTGATTCTAGTATCTGTTCATTAATTAAAAGCTGCTCACTAACACATTGAGATTCGATTTTTATCATGTGAATACAGAAGGTGTCGGCCATTAATTGAAATCCCATGTGTTCACTGAATTGGTTTTGTCGGCATTGATTATTGAGTGCATGTGATAATATGATTTAAATGAGAATTGTCAGGTCAATATTGAGGTTCACGTGAATTGATATAAGTGACGGCACATCAAGATAAAGTGTAGTTTGGGCCGTGAATTCCGAGGATTTGAGTGTGGGCCGAAGTTTTTGAACATTAAAAAGTTTGGATTCGTTCAACAACTTGAGCTGGTAGTTTTATTGGGCTAAAATTTGTTTTGGGCCGAGTTAGTTGAAGGTAATTTGGGCTGAAAAATTTTCACTTAGTCTTGGATTAAAGATTGTATTTGGGCCGTTTGATAGTGGACTTGAATCAAAATGTGTTTGAACCGAGAGTTTTAAACCAGGTTTTGATTAGTGGGCCGCTAGCTTGTGAATTTCTTGATTACATACGTTTAGTGGGCTTCATGGAAGTTAAAATTTGTGGACTTTGAGCTAAAAACAATTTTTGAACCAAGTCGTTTGAAGTTCACCAGACCGCACGAAATTCAACTCGTTTGAAGTATCAAACACTCAGATTGTTTGATCTTGTCAGACTGTTTGTGATTTCCAGCTCGTTTGGAATTTTAATTTTGTGAATTTTTAAAACCGAAACATGGAGTCTGAAGATGAAATAGCGTATGTTTACTACCAATCTCAGCAATTTAATCCTACAAAGAAAGAAGAAGAACCAGTTTCAACAAAAAAAGGCTTCAGTAAAAGCACCAATTTTTGATCACTCATCAGATGAAGAGAGTGATGATGATAGTGAAGTAATTCGAAAACTTGAATATTATAAAAGAAAATTTTCATCTGATAGTGATGATGATAATTTGTATTTTGCAGGTAAAATGGAAGAGGGCAAAGAAAGACAAGCTGCGAAAAAGAAGAATCATAAGGAAGCAACTGTTAAAGAAATAGATGATAGTGATGAGGAAAATGTTCGAGTAGTCAAGAAGCAAGTTAAAGAAAGTCCAGCTATCAAGGTTGAGAAGGAAGCTGATGCTGAAAAGATGCCTGAGAAGTGTGAAAATTGTGATACTGTGAAAATGCACAACAACAAATTGATTCATAACATGAACAGACTGAAAGAATCATATGATGTTTTAAACAAAGCGATGAATCAATATAACAAGTCAAGCAGTGAACAAGAGATAGCTATGAAGACACTCAATGGAGCATTCATGACGAAGCTAAAAATCATCAATAATTACATTGAGAAATGTGCTGAACTTGAACAAAAATTGGAAACTCAGAGGATAGAAATTGAGAGGGTAAATAGGTTATTGAAAAGTTATTCATGTGCTTCTTATGTGATTGACAGGATTTATCATACAGTAGAAGGCATGAAAGCGTTTGAAGAGGAGAAACCTGAAGTAAAGGATACTGGTAAGAAACATAGTACCAATTATACAAAGTGTCCACCTCCGCTTGAAAATGAATATTCTCCACGAAATTCTAATTCAGAAAGAGTCAAAAAGGCAACCAATTTAAAGTGGGAATCTGAACCTTCAGATGGATTGCCAGACAATATTGATGTCACATTCACATCGTCTGACACTGATCATGAGTCTGAGTTAATAAAGAAGGTGGTCGATCAAGTGTTGGATAAGGATGAGGAGTCAGAGTCAAAGTCTGAATCTAAGAGTTCAAAGTCAAAGTCTGATACTTCAAGTCCAACAGTTGAAAAGGACAAAAGGGTTTACAATAAAGATTTTCTGATGTCACAAAACAATTTGATTGACGAAACATTCAAAGTAGCATATATACTTTGAATGATTCCGACAAATTATATTCTGATGAAGAATTTCCAATAAGAGGTGTTAAAACTGAAATGATTAACAAGGTTTTCAAATTAACATAAATTAATATTTCTGAAATAAAAGATGTAAATCTTACTGAAAAACCTAAAAAATACACTTCAAGAGTTCAACAAAGGTTAAACAAGAAAAAATGTTACAGTTCTGGTTCTGGTTATCGAAAGAAACCAAACCATAACAGTAATTTCAAAAAGAAAGGATTAGGTTTTATTCCACCTGAAAATCATAAAAATGAAAAATATGTTAAAATTTTAAATCGAAAGTTGTATTTGTTTCAGGGGTAAGTTCTGAAGAAGAGGAAAAGAGCTCATTCTGGAAACAATCGAACAAAGAATTCCTTGCTAAGAAGCAAGAGGGAATGAAGAATGATGTTGCTCAGAAAAAGGAGACAAGAACCTGTTATCAATGCAAAAAAGTTGGTCACATTGCCTTGAACTGTCCAAAGGCAACCAACACATAACAGGGAGTGTCTTCTAAACTCAAAGAAAAAGTGGTTAATAATGAACCACCAACTGAAAAATTTAAAGTGTTTAAAAATTCTACATTTGAAGTTGGTGAGTGTTCAAAACGTTTTTACAAAAGAAATGTGAATCTTAACAATCAAAAGTGGGTTGTTAAGAAATCAAATGTTAAATCTGGCTATGAATTTGTTTCTTCGGAAGCAAAGGAGCCACTTTCTGGCGATGAATCTGACTCGTCAAAGTCAGAGGAGCCACAAGTTGAGCTAAAAAGTGATAATTCAGTTCCGTCAATGGATGACGCAAACTTTCCACCATTACAGACTGAAAATTTAAAACAAAAAGTTGGCAAAATTGAGATTTCAAATCAATTATTTTCTGAAAAGAAAGAATTTGATGTTGAAAAAGCCTTTAACCCTAAAGTTCTAAATATTTTTGGAAAAATGGTTGACGGGAAGGTCAAAGGGGTAAAGGAATTCTATGAAAAGAAGAAGAAAGTAAAGAAACCGAAAGTTGATGACTCGGAATCCGAGGATGACTCGGAATCACCCAAGGACCGTCAGGCTTGGGTGAATCTCTTTAACTGAAAAACCTGACTTGCCGGAGCTCCCAAGTTGGTAATCGTGGAGCATGAATCGGCATCATTCTTGAAAAATGTTTCTTGTGAAAAAGTCTACAAGTGTTAGAAAAAATAGGGATTCATTCATAAGCTGTTAAAAGAACAAAATGATGAATTAAACCCCGATCTTAAAAGTGGTATGAACAAAACTAATTTTCCAGAAAAACCATTTGATTAAAACAAACTTAAGTGTTTTGAAATCTTAATGGGAAAATAGTTTGTTGTCAGGGGGAGTTCTGATTGTTTATGCCAAGAGGATGGAGAATTGAAGCAATTCACATCGGTTTGTCAAATTTTCTTTAAATGGTTTTGAATTTTAGGGGGAGTAAGAAATTTCAGAAAATCCAAAAACATTAAAAAATTTGAAAAAGCTAAAAACATGATAAAAATAAAAAATGAGTTTTGTTGTGAAAAAGAGGAAATAATAGTACATCAGTAGACAATCACAGTACGCTAAAGAATTGGAAAGTTAAAATGTGATAAAGAGTCTCACTGATGATATGCCAGTAGGTTTTTACACGCTTAGTAGATTGTTGTCGAGATATAAACCTAAATATAAAATTCTTACTTATTTCGTGGGGAACATCTCTCGGATATATAGGTAACCCCTGAAATCTTGTTTGAAGGGCTTTCTATTTCTGGTATACTAGGTCTTTATGCGTGATGATATCTGGGGTATTATACCGGGACTTCTGATTTTGCGGGAGCAATAGCCTAGTCCTCGTATAATACTTTGCATTGCTTTAATCATAAAGCCCACCCTCAGCATAAAAAATGATGAAACATTGAAAAATGCTAATCATGTGTTGTTGAAGAAAAGATTCTCTAAAGGGAACACACCTAAAGTCGAACCATCATCTCTCTGATTTTGCAGAAGCAATAGCCTGAGCTCTCATGGTCTCGCATTTAACCCTTTACAGATATCATTAGTGTACATTCACCTGTAAGACTGAATATAGGAGTCTGGATACGGGAGTATATTCTGAGGTGGGACACACGAATAAGTTTAAGTTCATTAAAACACTAATTTCGTATCTCGAAACAGTTGAACTTTGTGTGAAAATTTAAGTAGATCAGTATACTGACAATCTAAGTGAATCATTTAGAACATAAAGTGTTTAAAGCTCAACGGTGCTAGTGATTTGTCATAATCTGATATGATCTTCTTACACAAACTCACAAAAATATTGTCTGTAAATATTTATTTACTGCTTTTCATTAATGTGTTTTAGCATAAAATTTGAAAAATCAAAAAGATTTTATTTCATATTATTTTCGACAACTGATGTTGAAAAGCTGATTTTCAAAATTCCAAGTGCTAAACTTGATGAATAATGGGTTGGGAGAGTTTGTTTGAAATGAGAAATGTTTTTGAAATGATTAAATGGTCAAAATTTGTGTGTTACGAATACAAGTGGTTTATTTGAGATATGTTAAATAATATCTACAAGTGGTTTCTAAAATTGTTAAATTTTTAAAAAATTGAGAAATTTACTTCCGGGTAGAGATTTGTACAGGTCCCCGTGTCTTAGCCTGAGCGGAGTCTGAGCCAGGTTACAATCCTAGAACGAGAGCTATGTCAGATTGCGATCCCGGAACAACTTAAGGGGGAGTCTGCTAGCAAAGGGGAGTCTGGAGACATTAAAGCCATATTCGAATCCTGCCGTCCACGCTAGCTGCTAATGCTGAAGAACTTAAGGAATCAAGAGATCTGATCAAGAGAGAATTTGAAGAGCCAGGTAGCGATTCTGGAAGAAAGTAAGAGAGAGATGGAAAAGAAGAGAGAAGATTGGAGGATGCTTACATAGAAAGATACTTTGGAAAGAGCGAGAAGACTGATCAAGACTGAAGATTCGACATACTGAAGACTCGTACTGAAGACTCGTCAACATCCAAGGGGGAGTTTGTTGGTGCATATGTCTGTCGACTTCGTCTTGTATCGAGTCTTGTAATAGGTTTGATAGATCAGGAGACGTAGTACGAGAAATACGGGAAACAGAGCTGAACCAGCCAATTCACACGAAGTGGCCAGTTCGTACGAACTGACCAGTTCGTGCGAACTAGACCAGAGCTGGTTCGTGCGGACTGGTTCACCTATATATATATGTCTTGTGATTTCATTTGTGTGTGTGTGATTCCGGTAGCGAAGCTCTGCCGAAGTATCTCTAGCCTATAAAACGTTCTGAAATCAATACAAGAGATAGTTAAAGTACTTCTAAGTGTAAATCAAGCTGATTCAACATCGATACGTCTGATTCCACCTTTCGTATTGATCGAGAACTCTTCTGATTGTCTTGTTTGATCGATTCAACGATCCTACAAATATTATTTCTGCGACCCAACCGAGCAAAAGGTATTTGTTGCTCGAAAGGGTAAGTTCTTAGAAGCTAAGTTCCTTGTGGAAGGAACTAGTGATAGAACAGTGGAACTTGAGGAGGATCAAGAACCACAAGACGATACACGTTTGGTTGATACTAGCACTCAACAAGAGGTTGTTGAAGACGATCAAGGGGTTGATCAGTACGCACAAAATGTTCGCAGATCTGGTAGAATTAGTAGTCCACCTGAAAGATATGGATTTTTCATGGATGGATGATACGTGGTAGATTCAGATGAACCAACCACATACCATGATGCCAAGTCAAAATTTGATTGTGACAAATGGCTTGAAGCCATGAACATAGAGATGCAATCCATGTATGACAACCAAGTTTGGGAATTGGTTGTGCCACCACTTAACTCTAAAGTAGTTGGAAGTAAGTGGGTTTTAAAGAAGAAAACAGATATGCATGGTAACTTGGATACTTATAAAGCAAGACTTGTAGCAAAAGGTTTCACTCAAACTCAAGGGATAGATTATGATGAGACCTTCTCGCCTGTGGTAATGCTAAAGTCAATCAGGATATTATTTGCCATAGCTGCATCTTATGACTATGAGATCTGGCAATTGGATGTCAAAACGGCTTTTCTTAATGGATATCTTGATGAAGATGTCTATATGGTTCAGCCTGAAGATTTTATCGATCCAAAACATCCTGACAAAGTATGCAAGTTAAAGAAATCAATCTATGGATTGAAACAAGCATCTAGAAGTTGGAATCACCGTTTTGATGAAGAAATTAAGAATTTTGGATTCATCAAGAACGGCGATGAAGCTTGTGTGTATAAGAAGGCTAGTGGGAGTATCATTACTTTCTTAGTATTGTATGTCGATGACATTCTACTATTTGGAAATGACATTCCAACCATGGAAGTTGTAAAAGCTTGGCTTGGAAGTTGTTCTTCCATTAAGGATCTTGGTGAAGTCGCCTACATTCTGGGAATAAAGGTCTATAGGGATAGATCAAGGCGCTTGATAGGTTTAAACCAAAGTGCATACATTGACAAAGTCTTGAATAGGTTCCAAATGGAGAACTCTAAGAAAGGTTTTGTACCTATTCAAAAGGGGACAATATTGAATACATCTCAATGTCCAAGCTCAAAGGATGAGCAAGAGAAAATGAAAGGAGTCCCATATGCGTCAGCTATAGGATCCATCATGTATGCAATGATATGCACCAGACCGGACGTCTCATGCGCCTTGAGCATGACGAGTAGATACCAGCAAAATCTAGGTAACAGTCATTGGAAGGTTGTTAAGTGCATATTAAAATACCTTAGAAGAACTAAGGATATGTTTTTAATATATGGATCTAGTGAGGAGGAACTCGTTGCAAAGGGTTACACGGACGCGAGTTTCCAAACCGATCGAAGTGATTCTCGATCACAATCGGGGTATGTCTTCATTTTAAATGGTGGAGCAGTCTCTTGGAAGAGCTCAAAACAAGACGTGGTAGCATTGTCCACTACAGAATCAGAATACATCGCCGCTTCATTGGCAGCCCAAGAAGCTGCATGGTTGAAGAAATTCATAGCCGACCTAGGGGTGGTCCCTACCATTCAAGACCCCGTAGAGATCTTTTGTGATAACGACGGTGTGATTGCTCAAATCAAGGAACCTCATGCACACCAAAAGACTAGACATATCGAGCGGAGATTCAACTACATAAGGGATGAAGTTGAAAAAGGAAAGATATGTATCAACCAAATTCACACCGATCAAAACATTGCGGATCCACTCACGAAGCTCCTTAACAGGGTAAAACATGAGGGTCATACATGTGCCTTAGGACTTCGATATTCTAGTGATTGGATTTGATCTATTTTGTATTTGGATATTGAAACAATTGTTATTTTAACTCTTTTATGGTATTTTGAGTTACGTTTCATTTTAGCATGTTTAAATCCATGAATAAGTTAATTATTCTAAATGTCCGTACTCGATCATACTTGTGGGAACAAATATGAATGTAAGACTATTATGAACTTGGATTGGTGGATATTCATTTAGAATGAATATAGAGCAAAGTGTTGCTGCCAAAGTTCATAGATATTTGTGGGATACAAATATTGGACTGACCCGATCTCAAATATTACTGCATGGAATCATTTGTGATTGATCATAAGTAAATTTTGAGTAAAGGCGAATATCATAGTATCCTCTGACCTGAGATACATATTGGGTCTTGATATTCACCAAGTATTTTACCTTGAACTAGTTCTTAGTTGTCTGTAATAAGGCGGTATACAAGGCTAAACTCAGGTATGGTACAAGGTGATTGTGAGAGACGTATGTAGTCAAGAAGGGATTTGTTCCTCTTATTCGTTGAGAGTAAGATGTCTAAGGCCTGCTAAAGTTAAATCAACAGAGAGTGATCACTCTATGTCTCTGGATTTAACATGACATCTGTAACGAAAGGGTAAATGATAGATTCACCTAAATCATGTTCAAGTAAGGGACTTGAAGGGGATGATGTTATTGAATGGGAAATATAGTCATACGTATTAGGGGTAGTAAACTATAGTTAGGTGGTCTTTACTACTTGCATCAATCTTCTATGTATCTTGTGCAAGTGGGAGATTGTTGGAGTCTGTATGCCCAAGACACATATTAGATTGATGTGGCTAGTACGTTATGATCCAAGTCGAGTCATACCCAAATACAAGCTAGACAAACACTAATAATATTTAGAAATTGGTTTTCTAAATAATTACACTTGAGAAACCAATGAATTATATGGATAATTTATTTTGAGAGAATATTTTATTTTGTTATATAATGGGTTAAATAACATTTTAAAAGGTTATATAAAGTCTTGTAAATACATAATGTTATATTTACAAAAGTTATAAATATAAACTAAGACTTAATTTATAAAAAGGAAAATTGATTTTTTTTAAAACAACCCCTTAGGGCCGCCAACATGGGGACTTCCCCAAGCAATTTTGGTCCAATAAACTTGCATGCATTTTGCATGTTTAGAGAGGATTTGATTGGGTAAAAAAAGGGTGAACATCTCTCATGGTTATTTAAAACATTTAGATGGCAAAATCAAGTGGAAGACTTGTTGTTTTTTGTGACATCTGTGTATTTTAACCCTTGTACTGTTCCGAACAACTTTGTATTTAATAAATATGGTGTTTTAATTTCAATATTTTTATAATTAATTGTGACATTAGTACGTTTTCAACCATTGTTCAAATCTGAACTCTTAAACCTGTTCTGGAAGTGAAATCATAAACCGTTACGCAAACATAATTAGTTTAACGCAACGTACACTCCGGAACTGTGACATAAGCCTAACATACCTTAAATACCCTTTACATAACTTAGAAATAAGTTTCGAAGGATTCGGTATGGCAAAAACATGTTTGTTCGAACTTTAGAACTAATTACGACAAAACTGCGAAACGAACGTTGGTGACCGCCCGGATAATATTTAAATCCCAAAAATATTCTGTTATCATTAAAATTTTATTTTAATCAGGTTTGTGTTGAAAAATAAATTAAAACGCTTAAAAACGTTATTTTTCAAGGTTAAGCACGTGCCGCGTGTTACTGCGCAACACAGTGCTTATACTGCAAAACGCAGACAACACAGCCAGCCTCGGCAACTGAAATTTATTTCAGTAATATTTTGGCAAGTTTGTTTTTATAGAGTAATAAAAATAATTTAGAACGCCATGAACCGGGATTTAAATGCTAGATAAATACCCGGTATCCAGTTAAATACCTGTTTTTATCTATTTTACCATTCAAAATTACACTCTACCTCCCCCCCATATGAAATTCACGGTCACATTAAAGTGGCCCCACCAAATATCTCCAAGATTGTGATTTTTATTTTATGTGATCTTTGCTAGATCTCCTAGATATCTTATTTGTTCTTGTTAGGACAAGTGTTGTTGCATGCCTTCCTCCAAATCTCTACGTATATCTCCATATCCTTACAAGATCACAATCCTCCTCCTTCTCTCCTCCCCACAACCGTAACCCCATCACCCCCACCACTTTCATCTTTTGCAACTTTGTTCATCAAGATCCAAACCCATTTCAAGCTAAATTCAAGTGGTTGTGAAGATCCAAAGGTGTTTCCAAGGTGCTTTCAAGTGATTTCAAGCTCCATATCATCAAAACCTCATCCAACAACTTACTTGAATCTTGAAGGTATAACATTTATGTTTAAATCATATTCTTGATTCTTGGTTGTTCTTGATGATTTGAAGTTTCTCTTGAATCTTGGAATTTTCACAAACTTGAAATCTAAAATGAAATGGGTCTTGATACAAATAAAAATGGTGATGTTTATGTGTGTATATAAACCGTACATATATGTATGGATATGTATGAGCTTTGAGTTTGATTTCTTGATAAATACTTGTTTAAGTTGTTGCTTGTTTTTGAATGATAGTTAAAATGCAAGTGTTTGATGATCTATGCATGATATGAAAAATGTTCAAACACATCAGCAAATAAACATGAAAAAGTTGCATATTTGATGCATTTAGATTCACACAAAATGATGATGATATGATAGTGTGCTTTAGACACTTGTACATGAGAATACATGTTGATTTAAAGCTCAAGAAATGGTAAAAAAATGATTGTATGACAAAAATGTTTTAGCTTTGCAAGAAATGGTATATTATAATGGCATGAAACTTTGAGATAGGTTTGATAGCTTTGCATGTTGTACATATAGCTTAAAAAGTGGTAAAATATGTGAAATTTGCATGATTTATGTGCTCTATGTGAGACCTGCACTATCATGAGTATAACCACTATTTTATTCAGTAAATAACAAGGGTTATGTTAAAATATCAAATCGTTTCGATTTGGGATGGTTCGGGTAACGTTTGATGCAAAACTATGCGGTAAAACCGTTAAAAATCGGCTTTTCGGAGGATTTTTATAAAACTGTTTTAGATCAGTAAGTAAACTGATATTTTTGATATAAAAATAAGTATTTTAACTTATATTAATGTGACACCTGGGTCACTGCGACCATCAAACAAATACCAAACCAATGAAATATTGTATTTCATACTTGGGATTTGTACAAATAGGTGTATCATTTGCACATATCAATTCTTGGTCGATTTCGGGCTCTAAATCGCTTTCTGGAAGGTTATACGCGCACTGATGCGTAAATATAACCAGTTCAATGCGACAAACATTCCGGAACATGACCATAAGTTAAACACACCTTAAATATCCTTTACATAGCTTAGAAATAGGCTTTGAGGGGTTCGGTGTGCTAAAATAAACTTTTGGGTCATTCAGGGACTAAAAGCGTCAAAAAGTGCATAAGTTTGCACTTTCGCGCATAACATACGTTCTGAATACATCCGGACATCCAAAAAATTATGTAAGCACTAAAATATTTTATTTTAGTGTTTGGCATAAGAAAAATCCATTCGTTGCGCAATTTGGATCGTTTTTCGCGCTTATGCGCATTCAGTCGTAATTAACCGAACATCGCGATCGTACGACTAAACGAACGTTGGTGACCGACCGGATAATATTTAAATCCCACAAATATTCTGTTCTGATTAAAATCTTATTTTAATCAGGTCCGTGTTGAAAAATAAATTAAAACGCCTAAAAACGTTATTTTTCAAAGTTTAAGCGCGTACCGTGTGTTTCTGCGCAACACATTGCTTCTACTGCAAAACGCAGACAACGCAGCCAGTCCTGGCAACTGAAATTTATTTCAGTAATATCTTGGCGAGTTTATTTTTATAGAGTAATAAAAATAATTTAGAACGCCATAAACCGGGATTTAAACGCTAGATAAAATACCCGGTACCCAGTTAAATACCCGTTTTAGCCATATGCCAGGAATATGCTAAGGAATATGCTTGGAATATGCTAGGAATATGCTTGGAATATGCTAGGAATATTCTATATGGAAAATCCTATAAATACCCAACCCTTTCAACCCTAAAAACCCACACCTTTGAAATCTGAATTTGCTCCCTAAGTTGTTGTGTTTAACACTTCATACCTGAGAGTATTCGGATTCAAACCTTCCGTTCTTGGACCCTTTGTAAGTGTTCCTTCGTTCTTTTATTCTTTTAGCGTTAAAGTCAAACTTTGTTTGACTTTCTGCATTGACCAGTTTATGGTCAATGCGAAGTTCGTTTGAACTTCATAACGTGAGCGTGATCACGATGGTTATAGTCCCTAGTGACTATACCTACTGATTACCACGTTATCTAGGCTCAGTGACGAGTCGTAGTTTCGGCCAAAATGCGTATTATTGCGTATTTTGTAACCAAACTACTCTTAGGTATCAAAACCGTTTGTTTTTATACCAAACCTGTTTTCTAAACTTAGTTAAGCATGTTTTAACATGCTTAGCTCGTCACTTTTTAGTTTAGTGCTTATATAGGGTCGTAAGGTAAGCGATCTAAACAATCGCTTATACTTTTGAACCCGACCCGTTTGGTCGATCATTAGGATCCGACCAAACACATTAGGTGACCATAGTATATAGGGAATAACCTTCCGAGGTTATACCTTATGGTCGCTTCGTTTAAGTAGTTGTATGAGAGGTAGTTTATATGCCTTAGGTAAATTACCAAAATGCCCTTTTTATGCCAAAATTCATATTAAGCATATGTAACATAACTTTTGATATCTAAACTGATTTGGTAACAATATTAGACATGTTAAGGCATATTTTACTTATCATAGGGCTAGTTAGGCGTTCCGAACGCGTTTCACGCTAACGACGCGTTAAAGTAGCATAAGCTACCTAAACGGGTCGTAATGGGTCGTAAGCACTTAGGTTAGGTTTCATTTTAGTATGTGGGCTTTGTTAAACCAAATTACATGAGTTCCCATACTCATTTGGTTTACGAACCCTCATTCTATCCAATCCTCTGATTTTAGGTCCGGTATATTAACATAGTTACCTATATTAGGTGCCGTTTGATATCCGTGATCTCTAGCATTGTTTGGTTGTTACTCAAGGACTTCTAAGCAATCTCAAGTGAGTACATAGACCCCTCTTTTACTGTTTTCCAAACATTTTGGGGTGAAACACATGTGCCTACTTGTTACTTTCATGCTTTCCTGTTTTCACATCATATACTTGCTATGTTCATTAGTACATTTATAGTACATGATTTCATTGTTTTTATGCTATGTATGCCCATTTTGTGCGTACTTAGTACATTGTTTTACATTACATTTTATGCTATGTATGCCCATTGTGTGCATACTTAGTACATTGTTTTACATTACATTTTATGCTATGTATGTCCTTTGTTGCATACTTAGTACATTTGTTATTCATCACATGCTTACATTTTGGTATGACATTTGGTTTGTTCAAATGAGACAATGTACATTCATTAACATTAGCTACGCCGCTCATTAGTAGGTAATGGTACCATAGGACTTGACAACTCCCGTTCCTGAACCCTAGGTTTGTTTGGGTGGAAGGAATGACCGAATTCGATAAACATAACAACAAGATAGACCTTTAAATTCGTTTAGGGGTTTATCGCCACAGTCACAAGGCTTGGATGTATGCATTTTCACAATACCGCATAGATGTTTATATCAATATAGCATGCATTTATTCCACAAAACATAACTTTGATTTAAACCATGTTTTACTTCAATACCTTGTTTTTGTGCATTTTACATATGGTTTAGTTGATATATTTCACTTACCATACATAAACATTTTTGACATTGATATACAAAATTCATGATTTACATTAGACATAAACATTTTGACATTGATATACACAATTCATGATTTACATTAGACATAAACATTTTGACATTGATATACATAATTCATGATTTACATTAGACATAAACATTTTGACATTGATATACATAATTCATGATTTACATTAGACATAGACATTAGACATGGTTCTCACATAAACATTTTGTCATTTGATTATACATAAACATTTTACTTTGGTGGTTTGGTTTGGGTAAGTGATTTAAGTAACGAGGCGTGTGTAATACGATACAAGTATGGTGGATATGCCGCTGGTACTTCCTATATATAAGTGCTTGTATGGTATTACGTGTCGTAGCGTTATTTGAATCATTTCAATTTAGGCATATAACATTTCATACAAATAACATACTTTTCACAATACATTGTTTTACAAACAACTTATCTAATACAAACTCATTTTACTTGGTTATTTACTTAACCATGTATTATTCTTTTATACATATATATCATTTGGTTTATTTATCACTTTTCAAACGATTTGCAAGACAAAGCAAATTTCAAGGTTCATGACTAAACATTTTCTTAAACATAAGTCATGAATTCTATTTTCACAAAACCTATGTATCTCACAGGCATTTTTATGCTGACGTACCTATTTTCACATGTGTTTCAGGATATGATGCATAGGATTTATCAAGTTACACTTAGGCGGACTTGGGCCTTAGCGACAATAAAAGATGCAAGACTAGTTATTTATGTTATGTATTTCTTTGATTGTCAAGACATTGTAACTCTTTTAATCAATAAAACAATATTTCAATTTCCATGTGTTATGAAACAATGATTCTGTTACAACACTCCCCAACGTTTCCGCCACGATTTGATGTTCTACGTGGTCGGGGTGTGACAGAAAAGTTGGTATCAGAGCTCATGGTTATAGGGAATTAGGTTATTAGTAATGCTTTGACCTAGTCTATAACCTTCCTAGGACCCTAACGCGAGTTTACTTGCGTTTAGTCATAAAACGATACCTTCACCTATCCTTAGGTGATAACCACAATGAGAACACAAAGTTCGAATCCGCTTTGAAAATTAATCATCTGTTCTGGGATGAGTTATTACAAGGTTTTGAACCCTCAGTTATAAGGTTTTGAACCCTCAGTTGTAAGGTTTTGAACCCCTCTGAATTTTCAAATCTCGTCAAAGTTTGGGTCTTATAATGTGAACACGTGCAAACTGGAAGAGTGAATGCCTGTACCCTGAGTTTTCTGTCGAAGGCTAGAGTGTTCGTACAAATCCGCAGTATCGGACCAGTCACTCTTACCTGGGAACTCTTGGGGTGAGTGTTCACTTATAGGCGAGCATGTCTTCAGTGATACATTAATATGATCCGTTTACTTTGATTTGTCACCGTCTCATTTGTTTGCCTTAGGTAACAAACAAATGATCGCAAATTCTTATGCATTGCCATTCTGCATTGTTTATCCGATGACATTTCACTTATTTCTTCCTATATCTTTCATTTTCTTCTAGAATGTCTCTTCCTCTCAGCAACGGTCAAATGTCCGAGCGAACAGCCAAATTTGCCCAGCGAATAGGCGAAGTGATTCTGAAGACTGTGGATTTAGGCATTGCCATGTATCGTCACCAGGATGAAGCCACTCAAGAGTCACCAAAGGAGGCAGAGGCCAAGCCTTCACCTAAACCAAAGAAACGTAAAGCTTCAAAGAATCCCGCAGCGGTCGCACCAAAACAGGCAAGACCTAGCCAAGTGACCGCACCACCAGCCAAGAAACCAATCAAGGAATCAAAAACCATGGATGGACAGACTGGATCCCCTAAGAAGTCAAAGAAGCGAAAGGCTTCTCAGAACTTCGTTGTGGTTGCTCACAATGGTCAAGCCATCCCCAACCAACCAGCTCAGCCCCCTGCTAGGAAGCCATACAATGGAACTGCACCCTTGTGCAACCAATGTAACCTTCATCATCATGCTAGTGTGAAGTGCCGCAAATGCCAGATTTGTGGACTTATAGGTCATACAGCAAGGGTTTGCCCAACTACAGCTGCACTAAATCAAGCTGGCGACAATCCTGCTCACGCTCGTTTCTCACCAGGGTTCTGTTACAACTGTGGCGAGATAGGCCATTTCCTAAGGGATTGCCCAAAGCTTGCTAATGCAAATCCAACCCACGGATGAGCAGTTGACTGACTAGAAGATGTTGCTGTCTTATGCTTTTGTTCTTTAGTTCTCTTGTAATGTGAAACAATCTGTTTTGTTTATAAATAAATCGTTGTTCACAATTCTGGTATACGAGTGTAGTATATGTTTGTATGACTTTTCCCTATGATACCTACATCAAGGAACTATGTTCCTTACAAACTGCTCTTGCGATTTCCCCATTCTTGCGTTTGCTCATGATTCCCTTGGAAAATTCTAAGTACTCGTTTTATTCTAAGAAACGAAGTACATGAAATAAAGTAACATTACGAGTGATCGTGCTTTTGCACATCTGTGCCTTTGAAATCCTTGGTTAAATAACTGAGGGTATGTTCAATTTCGTACCCATATCATTTCATTCTGGTTTAGTAACAATATACATAGTATAAGTATTACAAAAACAATCTTCATGATCTCAAAACATTTCATATAGTTTGAAAACAATTTTTTCAATGCATTGGCTATGTTTTCAAAAACAACCTTCATGATTTCAAAATGTTTCATATAGTCTGAAAACAATATTAACACAGTACATTTTCTTATCAAGTGCATGATTTCGAAAAGCATTTTTCATATTTTCAGAAACCTCATACATAATTTCAAAAATTTCATCTCGCATGATTTTAAAACATTTTATAAATATACCAACCTAGTACACCTACTTTATGATTTCAAAAGTATTATGCATAAGATTTCAAAAACATTGAACACATTTTTTTAGAACCCCATGCATAGTTTTCAAAAATATTTTCCTCATACATTGACTTAACCTTCAAATTCCGCTTTATATGTCGCTTTGGCATATCTAGCATCTCAACTTCATAAGCATTTTTTACTTCATGTTTTGATTTAAGCACGTCCAGTGCAAGGTTTTGAAACGCCTCCCGCTCTTCAATTCCCAAAATCCACATGGGATCTTTTTATCTTCACAATTAGACCCTTGTGGATGATTATCGTTCAAATCGGAGTCCTTAATTAGATTCCTTGTATACCCTAATTCGAACATTTCGATCCCTTAATCGAAATCGAATTTTCTTTTTAAGATCTTCCTATCTTTATAGTTAGATTCTTGATCATGTTTAAAGTACCAAATGAAATCCACGGAATGGATTCCTAGTGTGCTTTAAATGCATGTACGCAATTAACAAAACAAATTAACAAACAATTTTGTAGTTATGTGACTATGTGTTTATGCATCTTGTGTTTTCTTTTATGCATTTTGTGTTTTTGTATACTCTGGATATTCGTTATCCAAATCCTCGTAGAATCTTTCATATCTTCATATGAGGGATTCGTAGAGGATATTCAAAAAGGTACAACCTTGAATCCTTATTGGGCTTCTATATGATAGTTAACACCCTTGGATTGTATAGTACCACTCCATGATTCATAAGAGACCCTTTTTGTGGTCTAGTAAAAAAGATTGATTCAAAAATCTGGTTAAGAATGACATGTGATGGTATAAGCTGAAAAGACTCCTTGGTTGTCTATTAAAATCATTTATTGATTTAATAAAAGGGACCCTATGGTGGTCTAGTCACAATCATCACAGGCTCGTTCATTGTTTTCTTCCCCTACACATTTTAAGATGCATTACGTGACTATGCACGGAATTACGTAATTATGGATGCATACATAATTACGAAGTTCAGTGCACGGAAACCACAGTAAAACTTATTATGTGTAAGAACCGATAGTGACCACAATAACAAAATGTGAACGATGTAATGGAGGTACGGTGGACGCACCAATAACATTTTATATACTTGTATATAAGTGTCCCTCTCACATTGCAAGCATGATGTTATTTAAAGTTACTAGAACTTCAGGACTCTAACCAGTGTTGATTGATCTTTTCAACTTCATGTTTCAAGCTCTCACAAGTTCCTCTGAATAAATTTTGGGACGGAATTTCCTAAAGTAGGGGAGACTGTGACACCTGGGTCACTGCGACCATCAAACAAATACCAAACCAATGAAATATTGTATTTCATACTTGGGATTTGTACAAATAGGTGTATCATTTGCACATATCAATTCTTGTTCGATTTCGGGCTCTAAATCGCTTTCTGGAAGGTTATACGCGCACTGATGCGTAAATATAACCAGTTCAATGCGACAAACATTCCGGAACATGACCATAAGTTAAACACACCTTAAATAACCTTTACATAGCTTAGAAATAGGCTTTGAGGGGCGGTGTGCTAAAATAAACTTTTGGGTCATTCAGGGACTAAAAGCGTCAAAAAGTGCACAAGTTTGCACTTCCGCGCATAACATACGTTCTGAATACATCCGGACATCCAAAAATTTATGTAAGCACTAAAATATTTTATTTTAGTGTTTGGCAAAAGAAAAATCCATTCGTCGCGCAATTTGGATCGTTTTTCGCGCTTATGCGCATTCAGTCGTAATTAACCGAACATCGCGATCGTACGACCAAACGAACGTTGGTGACCGACCGGATAATATTTAAATCCCACAAATATTATGTTCTGATTAATATCTTCCGTGTTAAAAAATAAATTAAAACGCCTAAAAACGTTATTTTTCAAAGTTTAAGCGCGTACCGTGTGTTTCTGCGCAACACAGTGCTACTAATGCAAAACGCAGACAACGCAGCCAGTCCTGGCAACTGAAATTTATTTCAGTAATATCTTGGCGAGTTTATTTTTATAGAGTAATAAAAATAATTTAGAACGCCATAAACCGGGATTTAAACGCTAGATAAAATACCCGGTACCCAGTTAAATACTCGTTTTAGCCATATGCCAGGAATATGCTATATGCTAAGGAATATGCCAGGAATATGCTTGGAATATGCTAGGAATGTGCTAGGAATATGCTTGGAATATGCTAGGAATATGCTTGGAATATGCTAGGAATATTCTATATGGAAAATCCTATAAATACCCAACCCTTTCAACCCCAAAAACCCACACCTTTGAAATCTGAATTTGCTCTCTAAGTTGTTGTGTTTAACACTTCATACCTGAGAATATTCGGAATCAAACCTTCCGTTCTTGGACCCTTTGTAAGTGTTCCTTCGTTCTTTTATTCTTTTATCGTTAAAGTCAAACTTTGTTTGACTTTCTGCATTGACCAGTTTATGGTCAATGCGAAGTTCGTTTGAACTTCATAACGTGAGCGTGATCACGATGGTTATAGTCCCTAGTGACTATACCTACTGATTACCACGTTATATAGGCTCAGTGACGAGTCGTAGTTTCGGCCAAAATGCGTGTTATTGCGTATTTTGTAACCAAACTACTCTTAGGTATCAAAACCGTTTGTTTTGATACCAAACCTGTTTTCTAAACTTAGTTAAGCATGTTTTAACATGCTTAGCTCGTCACTTTTTAGTTTTGTGACAACCCTCAAAATCCTATGTATTCCGTACAATTTATTATTGATAATTAAAGTGTTTGACGACTGTGTGGAATTACTTAACTGCTTTCTGATATCTGTGTTATACTTACATGTACTTGTTAATATAATAATAGTGTACAGAAAGGTCACTAAATAGTCCGTTATATTTTCCTAGGTGTTAGAAAGTAAAAACGTTACAAAAATATATACATAGGACACGTTACGAATTAATCAAGCAGTTTAGCGGAACAGTGTCAAACCGAACAACCGGACTTAACCCGGGACATAAAAATATTGTCATTAACGTTGTTTTTCTTTTTCTAAGCCAATTTGGGTCCCCGAATACCCTAACACCCGTTAGAAATTATAACACACTAGTAATTGGTTAAACCTCCTAACTAACTAACTAGATACTAATTACACCATTCAAATCTAACCGATTACCCCTAACCCTTAACCAAGTTCGGTCCCATGAGGGGACAAGTACTTACAAAACTTGATTATTTTAATCACATTGGTCTCATATCTAGAGAACATAATGCACCATGGGTAATAGCTCTAATTGGATTATAAGTATTACCACTAGTTCTAGCATATCATTCACAACACTTAAACCAAAACTTCACTCTTTCTCTCCCTCTTGCCCATATCCTCGGCTGAACCCACACACCCACACCCATCCATTTTCGAGCTTTGATCTTGCCATTCCAAGCATATACAAGTGTGAAGGATCGCGTACGAGGAAGCCCGGTGCTTGCGGATTGTCAAGGACCTCCCCATGTTGCTTTTAACCACTCGTTTTTCGACTAGTTTCTTCCCTAGCCTCGAGCTAGTAGTAAGTGACTCTAAACACCTTCTTGATCTTGTCTAGAGTGGTTAATAAGAGATTTATCGGTGAAAAATTATGAACATATAAAATCAAAACTAAAAAGTCTTGCTAGAGTGATGTACTTGTTGGTTAAAGAGTAAATATTGATGAAACATGGTAGTACAAGATGAATCTGAAATATATGAGTATTAGTCTGCTGTAAATAACTTATAACCTGTTGTAAATCATTATTAGAATGAATGGTAATCATATGTGTGCGTTTTAGTATCCTTTAGACTGAAAACAGCTTGCTGATGTGTATTTTCAGCCGCCGTTAACAGGCTGTAAACAGGTCTTAAACTCAACGAAAAACCGATATTTTGAATCTAAAATATGTTATTATGAAATACGGTTCTAATGGCACCGGAATCGTAATTTTTGGACTTCGTTTACTATTTTTAAAGTGTTAATTTGTAACAGCAACTTAAGCTGAATTTTGACAGCAATAAATGGGTGTCATACTTTCAGTCATAACCTGAGTTTTGTGATGAATCGGACCATGAAATTTGTACAGTAGATGAAAACCGATGCATTTGTAATTACCCCACTGGAATTTCGTAAATCGGACACTCGATGAATTTTTAATAAATTGTTCCGTGGACTGTGGTCAGAAATACACAAATCTGAGTTCAGTCCGAAATATGAATTTTTATAAAATATTGGTAATGAACCGGACCCCGATATTTTTACACAATAAAATATGGAACATTTAAGACAGCTTGTAAAAATTTGGG
This sequence comes from Helianthus tuberosus, assembly GCA_030545235.1. Taxonomy (NCBI): domain Eukaryota; kingdom Viridiplantae; phylum Streptophyta; class Magnoliopsida; order Asterales; family Asteraceae; genus Helianthus; species Helianthus tuberosus. The sequence continues at coordinate 152,657,271 of CM060398.1, read as the reverse complement.
AATTTTTGGAACAATTTAACCATTTTATTAAAATGTCCGAAAACAGCCGGTATTGAATATAAATGCTGAAATGACATAAGTTGTGACTCGCGTGTCTAAATGTCGAGTATGCTATCTGTGAATGATCTAACATGTTATATATGTTATGTGCATTATCGTATGTTTGATTTTGAGTGGGGAATGGATGGGAAACTTAGATGGGCATAAACCGTTAAAATGATGCATGTTGTGTGATAGATACGTGTAGGAACTTTGTGTTCTATTTGAAAGCCACTAAATGACTAACTGGTAAATCATACTAGGACGTGATTGACCGACCTTGACTGTTAGCTATATTTGAGAATCTAACCGAGCAAACCGAGGTGAGTTCACACTTTTCTACAAAGCATGGTAAATTCCCGGTGGGAATGGGAATGGGTACAGGAATAGGGATTCCTCGTCCTTTGAGACGTGTTCAGGAATGTAAATTCCTCGTCCTGTTGGGACGTGTTAGACTTACTAGACTAGAACCCTATCAGTGAAGTCCCTCCCTTTTTGTATTGACTTAATCGCCGAGGCTATGGCGAGCGGGTCATTAGTTAATAGCGCTATTAGGTTTAACAAACCTCACACCGTGCCAGTCGGACGGGCGTGTACTAATGGACTATGGCACGTCGGTGGTGATAGAACACCGACGCTAGGGCACAATTGATTTTTGTTAGTAGTCGATATGATAAACGAGTCTGGTAGTTTAAAATTCTGGGGCAGCTCCCCACGGCCAAAGTGCCGGGCTGGATAGCTAGGGAAGGTGGACATGGGATGGTTAACTAATAAACGTTTTCGAACTATGGGGTAACCCCCACGGCTGGACGGCCGAATGAGAGTAAACTATGTTTTTGGAAACAACACTAAAATGGACAACCAACCGTGAACTCACTCAACTTTGTTGTTGACTCGTTATTACATGCTTTGCAGGTCTTTAGATGCTATGGAGCTTGCATATGGAGGTGGTCGTTGTGGGATGCGAACTGATATGTCCCGTACTTAATGAATAAACTTTATGAACTTATTTAACCTACGTTTTGGACTTGAAACTTATGAACTATGGACTTATGTTTTGAACTTATGTTTTATGCTTCCGCTGTTAACCTAAAATCGGTTTACTTTCTTTTGGTCACCAATCGTATTGTGTTTGGTTTTATTTACTTAATTATGTTGTTCAATATGATTGGTGGCTCGATCCTGGTCACGTCATGCCTCCAAGCGGTGATACTCCGCATGGTGGATTTTGGGGGTGTGACAGATTGGTATCAGAGCCATTGGTTATAGTGAACTTGGTTTTTAAAAAGGGAAAAGTTTTTGATAAAAACCAGACTATAACCAGTACAGTGCTCAACGATCCACAACGACACTTCGCTCCACGTGCAAGACTCGACACCATAAGTGGTATGATTTATGTTATGTTGTCGGTTAGATAGTTCTCACTGTGCATTAGATAATGTAGTAATTGCTATTTGAACCTTGTGTGCTTACGCTCTACTATCGTCCCACACTTACGCACTTTCGCGACACTTTCCTCACTTACGTTGCTTCATTATGAAGATCATGAGCGGACGCAGAGGACATATCAACCTCACTCAAGCCTAGTTGACGGCTTTGATCAACGAACGAGTTGCGGAGGCACTCGCAGCAAATCCAGCAGGAGGTATAACCTGTTATACCAACCCACCTTAGGACGTTTAGATCCTACCTTCACAAACCAACCCTCATGCTTAATCTTGTCCTTTATTCTCGCGCAACAGGCCAACATGCTCAACCTCCTGTGTGCACGTTCAAGACGTTCATGGACTGCCGACCTACCACCTTCAGTGGCACCGAAGGAGCAGTGGGCCTTCTTCACTGGTTTGAAAAGCTTGAGTCAGTTTTCGAGATGTGCGAATGCCCCGAAGACCGTAGGGTGAAATATGCTACCGGAACACTTGAAGGGGTAGCGCTCACATGGTGGAACACTCAGGTTCAGCTGCTGGGGTTGGTTGCTGCTAATGCCACCCCATGGAACGGTTTCAAGGAACTGATCAAGGAAGAGTACTGCAGTCGGGATGACATCCACAAACTGGAGGTGGAATTTTTCAATCTAAAGATGACGGGGTCTGAGATTGAGGCGTATACCAAGAGGTCGAATGAACTGGCCATCCTGTGCCCTACGATGGTGGACCCTCCCATCAAACGTATTGAGCTTTACCTCAAGGGCCTTGTACCCGAGATTCAGAGTCATGTGACTTCGGCTAACCTTGGTACCATTTAGCAGATCATTAAGTTAGCCCATCGTCTCACCGATCAAGCTGTGGAACAAAACAAACTGCCCAAGCGTATTGGTGCTGCTACTGCTGACGCACCCAATGATAACAAGCGAAAATGGGATGGGAATTCAGGCAAAGGTTCTACTTCAGCTCAGTCCCAGCAGCGAAAGACAGATGAGTACAGGAGCCCCAGTCAGCAGTCTTCTGGAAATCAAGGTCAGGGTGGATACAAGGGAAATCACCCCAAATGTAATCGCTGTAACTTGCACCACAGTGGGCCATGTGGTAAAGGCAACTGTCATCGATGCAACAAGCCTGGTCACATGGCAAGGGACTGCAGGAGTCAGCATCCGGCAAATCAGAACCGTCAGCAACAGCAAGCCCCACCCAATCAACGCCAGCAGCGGCAACAACAAGGTAACAACAAAGGGTGCTTTCAATGTGGTGCTGAGGGCCATTTCAAGAAAGACTGCCCCCAGCTAAATCCGAACCAGAACAACAACAATCAGGGGAATGGAAACGGCAATGGAGGAAACCACAATGGTAATGGGGCAAGAGGTCGTGCTTTCGTGATTGGTCAGGGTGATGCAAGGAACGATCCCAACGTTGTGATGGGTAAGTTTCTTCTGGACGACTTCTTTGTTACTGTTTTATTCGATTCAGGTGCCGATACTAGTTATGTGTCCGTAAAAGTTAGCCAAATGCTTAAGCGCACTCCAACACTCCTGAACACCAAACACACGGTAGAACTAGCTAACGGTAAAAGTCTTGAAGCCACACACATAGTTAAATGTTGTAACCTCGTCTTAGCTGGTCAGACTTTCTCTATCGATCTTATTCCTATCACACTGGGTAGTTTCGACGTTGTTATTGGGATGGATTGGCTATCTCATCATCAAGCGGAGATTGTTTGCGAGGAGAAAATCGTCCGCATTCCTCGTTCTGGTGAAGAACCTCTCATGATTCGTGGCGACAAGAGTGGTGCTGTCGAAGGCATCATCTCTTTCCTAAAGGCCCAGAAGTGTTTGCGAAAGGGCCACATTGCCATTTTAGCACTCGTTACTGACACATCAACAGAAGAGAAGAGAATTGAAGACATCCCTATTGTGCGCGATTTTCCCGAGGTATTTCCTGAGGAATTACCTGGTCTTCCGCCTCATCGCCAAGTTGAGTTTCAAATCGAGCTAGCTCCTGGAGCAGCGCCAGTAGCTCGAGCACCATATCGTCTTGCTCCATCAGAACTCGAAGAACTGTCCACACAACTACAAGAACTCTTGGAAAAGGGTTTTATACGTCCTAGCTCTTCGCCCTGGGGAGCTCCAGTACTATTCGTGAAGAAGAAAGATGGTACTTTCAGAATGTGTATTGACTATCGCGAGCTTAACAAGGTGACTGTGAAGAATCGTTATCCTCTTCCACGTATTGACGACTTGTTCGACCAGTTGCAAGGGTCGAGCTATTACTCCAAGATTGACTTGAGATCAGGATACCATCAGCTGAGGGTCCGAGATGAGGACGTCTCCAAAACAGCATTCAGAACTCGTTACGGCCATTACGAGTTTCTGGTTATGCAATTCGGGCTGACGAATGCACCAGCGGTCTTTATGGATCTCATGAACCGAGTGTGCAAGCCTTACCTGGATAAGTTCGTTATTGTGTTCATCGACGATATCCTGATCTATTCCAAGAGTCGGGAGGAACACGAGCAGCATCTACAACTTATGCTGGAACTTCTTCGAAAAGAGCAGTTGTATGCCAAGTTTTCGAAATGTGACTTCTGGCTCCGCGAAGTCCACTTTCTAGGCCATGTGGTAAACAAGGATGGGATTCATGTTGATCCATCCAAGGTTGACTCAATTAAGAACTGGCCTGCACCCCGCACACCAACAGAAATTCGCCAATTCTTAGGTTTGGCAGGATATTACAGAAGGTTTATCAAAGACTTCTCCAAGATTTCGCAACCTCTCACTTCGCTGACTCAGAAGGGTGTCATCTATCGTTGGGGTCATGCACAAGAGTCCGCATTTCAACATCTAAAGGATAGACTTTGTAGCGCGCCTATCCTCTCATTGCCCGAAGGCACCGATGATTTCGTGGTTTATTGCGACGCTTCCATCCAAGGACTGGGTTGCGTATTGATGCAATGTGACAAGGTCATTGCCTACGCATCACGCCAACTTAAAGTTCACGAAAGAAACTACACTACTCACGATCTGGAGCTGGGAGCAGTTGTATTCGCGCTTAAGATATGGAGACATTACCTGTACGGTACCAAGTGCACCATTTACACGGATCACAGGAGTCTCGAGCATATCTTCAAGCAAAAGGAGTTAAACATGCGTCAACGCCGATGGGTTGAGCTCTTGAACGATTATGAATGCGCAATCAAGTATCATCCGGGTAAAGCCAATGTTGTGGCCGACGCCCTCAGTCGAAAGGATACCATACCTAGGCGTGTACGTGCTTTACAGCTTACAATCCAATCCAACCTTCCCGCTCAAATTCGAGATGCCCAGGTCGAAGCATTGAGAGCAGAGAACATCAGGGCTGAGTCCCTACGAGGATCGAGGCAACGGCTAGAACAAAAGGAAGACGACGCCTACTATGTAACAGGGCGTATTTGGGTTCCACTCTATGGCAACTTACGCGAGCTTGTGATGGATGAAGCACATAAGTCTCGTTATTCAGTACATCCTGGTTCGGATAAGATGTACCACGACTTAAAGACCACATACTGGTGGCTTGGCATGAGAGCCCACATAGCAACCTACGTCAGCAAGTGCTTGACTTGTGCGAGAGTCAAGTCTGAATATCAGAAACCATCAGGCCTACTTCAACAACCGGAGATCCCGAAATGGAAATGGGAGCAAATTTCCATGGATTTCGTTACCGGCCTGCCCAGAACTCAACGCGAAAACGATACCATTTGGGTGATCGTAGATCGATTAACCAAGTCTGCACATTTTCTGGCTATCAAGGAAACGGATAAGTTTTCTACTCTTGCAGACATTTACCTAAAGGAAGTGGTATCAAGGCACGGAGTGCCAACCTCTATTATATCTGATCGTAACGCACGTTTTACTTCTGAACTGTGGCAAGCAATGCACAAGTCCTTTGGCTCACGTTTAGATATGAGCACCGCTTATCACCCGCAGACGGATGGGCAATCTGAACGTACCATCCAAACCCTTGAAGACATGCTTAGGGCATGTGTAATCGATTTTGGTAATGGCTGGGAAAGGCACCTCCCGCTAGTGGAGTTTTCGTACAACAACAGCTACCACACCAGCATCCAAGCCGCTCCGTTTGAGGCATTGTACGGACGCAAATGCCGATCACCTCTCTGTTGGGCAGAAGTTGGTGACAGCCAAATCACTGGCCCAGAACTTGTGGTAGATACCACCGAGAAAATTGCTCAGATACGACAGCGAATGGCGGCAGCTCGTGACCGTCAGAAAAGCTATGCTGATAAAGGAAGAAAATCACTCGAGCTCCAGGTTGGGGATCGAGTGCTACTCAAAGTCTCACCTTGGAAAGGTGTAGTCCGCTTTGGCAAACGAGGCAAACTCAATCCGCGTTATGTCGGACCATTCGAAGTCATTGAGAAAATTGGCAAAGTCGCCTACAGGTTGGATCTACCTGAAAAACTCAGCGGAGTTCACAACGTATTCCACGTGTCAAATCTGAAGAAGTGTTTGTTAGACGAGACCCTCATAGTTCCTCTCAAGGAACTCACAATCGACGACCAGCTGCGATTCGTCGAGGAACCAGTAGAGATTACTGATCGAGATGTTAAGATTCTCAAGCACACAAGAATATCTCTCGTTCGAGTTCGTTGGAACGCTCGTCGTGGCCCAGAGTATACCTGGGAACGAGAAGACCAAATGAAACTCAAGTATCCCCAACTGTTTAAGAAAAACGCAACCACTACTGAGGCTGAAGCTACTGCAGAATTTCGGGACGAAATTCCAAATCAACGGGGGGATGATGTGACACCCCAGGAAAATCAGGAAAACAACGCAACTTAACTAGCTTCCTCAGTAACCACGCGCTAAATTTCGGGACGAAATTCTCTTAACAGGGGGAGAATGTGACAACCCTCAAAATCCTATGTATTCCGTACAATTTATTATTGATAATTAAAGTGTTTGACGACTGTGTGGAATTACTTAACTGCTTTCTGATATCTGTGTTATACTTACATGTACTTGTTAATATACTAATAGTGTACAGAAAGGTCACTAAATAGTCCGTTATATTTTCCTAGGTGTTAGAAAGTAAAAACGTTACAAAAATATATACATAGGACACGTTACGAATTAATTAAGCAGTTTAGCGGAACAGTGTCAAACCGAACAACCGGACTTAACCCGGGACATAAAAATATTGTCATTAACATTGTTTTTCTTTTTCTAAGCCAATTAGGGTCCCCGAATATCCTAACACCCGTTAGAAATTATAACACACTAGTAATTGGTTAAACCTCCTAACTAACTAACTAACTAGATACTAATTACACCATTCAAATCTAACCGATTACCCCTAACCCTTAACCAAGTTCGGTCCCATGAGGGGACAAGTACTTACAAAACTTGATTATTTTAATCACATTGGTCTCATATCTAGAGAACATAATGCACCATAGGTAATAGCTCTAATTGGATTATAAGTATTACCACTAGTTCTAGCATATCATTCACAACACTTAAACCAAAACTTCACTCTTTCTCTCCCTCTTGCCCATATCCTCGGCTGAACCCACACACCCACACCCATCCATTTTCGAGCTTTGATCTTGCCATTCCAAGCATATACAAATGTCAAGGATCGCGTACGAGGAAGCCCGGTGCTTGCGGATTGTCAAGGACCTCACCACGTTGCTTTTAACCACTCGTTTTTCGACTAGTTTCTTCCCTAGCCTCGAGCTAGTAGTAAGTGACTCTAAACACCTTCTTGATCTTGTCTAGAGTGGTTAATAAGAGATTTATCGGTGAAAAATTATGAACATATAAAATCAAAACTAAAAAGTCTTGCTAGAGTGATGAACTTGTTGGTTAAAGAGTAAATAATGATGAAACATGGTAGTACAAGATGAATCTGAAATATATGAGTATTAGTCTGCTGTAAATAACTTATAACCTGTTGTAAATCATTATTAGAATGAATGGTAATCATATGTGTGCGTTTTAGTATCCTTTAGACTGAAAACAGCTTGCTGATGTGTATTTTCAGCCGCCGTTAACAGGCTGTAAACAGGTCTTAAACTCAACGAAAAACCGATATTTTGAATCTAAAATATGTTATTATGAAATACGGTTCTAATGGCACCGGAATAGTAATTTTTGGACTTCGTTTACTATTTTTAAAGTGTTAATTTGTAACAGCAACTTAAGCTGAATTTTGTCAGCAATAAATGGGTGTCATACTTTCAGTCATAACCTGAGTTTTGTGATGAATCGGACCATGAAATTTGTACAGTAGATGAAAACCGATTCATTTGTAATTACCCCACTGGAATTTCGTAAATCGGACACTTGATGAATTTTTAATAAATTGTTCCGTGGACTGTGGTCAGAAATACACAAATCTGAGTTCAGTCCGAAATATGAATTTTTATAAAATATTGGTAATGAACCGGACCCCGATATGTTTACACAATAAAATATGGAACGTTTAAGACATCCTGTAAAAATTTGGGAATTTTTGGAATAATTTAACCATTTTATTAAAATGTACGAAAACAGCCGGTATTGAATATAAATGCTGAAATGACATAAGTTGTGACTCGCGTGTCTAAATGTCGAGTATGCTATATGTGAATGATCTAACATGTTATATATGTTATGTGCATTATCGTATGTTTGATTTTGAGTGGGGAATGGATGGGAAACTTAGATGGGCATAAACCGTTAAAATGATGCATGTTGTGTGATAGATACGTGTAGGAACTTTGTGTTCTATTTGAAAGCCACTAAATGACTAACTGGTAAATCATACTAGGACGTGATTGACCGACCTTGACTGTTAGCTATATTTGAGAATCTAACCGAGCAAACCGAGGTGAGTTCACACTTTTCTACAAAGCATGGTAAATTCCCGGTGGGAATGGGAATGGGTACAGGAATAGGGATTCCTCGTCCTTTGAGACGTGTTCAGGAATGTAAATTCCTCGTCCTGTTGGGACGTGTTAGACTTACTAGACTAGAACTCTATCAGCGAAGTCCCTCCCTTTTTGTATCAACTTAATCGCCGAGGCTATGGCGAGCGGGTCATTAGTTAATAGCGCTATTAGGTTTAACAAACCTCACACCGTGCCAGTCGGACGGGCGTGTACTAATGGACTATGGCACGTCGGTGGTGATAGAACACCGACGCTAGGGCACAATTGATTTTTGTTAGTAGTTGATATGATAAATGAGTCTGGTAGTTTAAAATACTGGGGCAGCTCCCCACGGCCAAAGTGTCGGGCTGGATAGCCAGGGAAGGTGGACATGGGATGGTTAACTAATAAACGTTTTCGAACTATGGGGTAACCCCCACGGCTGGACGGCCGAATGAGATTAAACTATGTTTTTGGAAACAACACTAAAATGGACAACCAACCGTGAACTCACTCAACTTTGTTGTTGACTCGTTATTACATGCTTTGCAGGTCTTTAGATGCTATGGAGCTTGCATATGGAGGTGGTCGTTGTGGGATGCGAACTGATATCTCCCGTACTTAATGAATAAACTTTATGAACTTATTTAACTTACGTTTTGGACTTGAAACTTATGAACTATGGACTTATGTTTTGAACTTATGTTTTATGCTTCCGCTGTTAACCTAAAATTAGTTTACTTTCTTTTGGTAACCAATCGTATTGTGTTTGGTTTTATTTACTTAATTATGTTGTTCAATATGATTGGTGGCTCGATCCTGGTCACGTCACGCCTCCAAGCGGTGATACTCCGCATGGTGGATTTTGGGGGTGTGACAAGTTTAGTGCTTATATAGGGTTCTAAGGTAAGCGATCTAAACAATCGCTTATACTTTTGAACCCGACCCGTTTGGTCGATCATTAGGATCCGACCAAACACATTAGGTGACAATAGTATATAGGGAATAAACTTCCGAGGTTATACCTTATGGTCGCTTCGTTTAAGTAGTTGTATGATAGGTAGTTTATATGCCTTAGGTAAATTACCAAAATGCCCGTTTTACGCCAAAATTCATATTAAGCATATGTAACATAACTTTTGATATCTAAACTGATTTAGCAACAATATTAGACATGTTAAGGCATATTTTACTTATCATAGGGCTAGTTAGGCGTTCCGAACGCGTTTCACGCGAACGACGCGTTAAAGTAGCATAAGCTACCTAAACGGGTCGTAATGGGTCGTAAGCACTTAGGTTAGGTTTCATTTTAGTATGTGGGCTTTGTTAAACCAAATTACATGAGTTCCCATACTCATTTGGTTTACGAACCCTCATTCTATCCAATCCTCTGATTTTAGGTCCGGTATATTAACATAGTTACCTATATTAGGTGTCGTTTGATATCCGTGATCTCTAGCATTGTTTGGTTGTTACTCAAGGACTTCTAAGCAATCTCAAGTGAGTACATAGACCCCTCTTTTATTGTTTTCCAAACATTTTGGGGTGAAACACATGTGCCTACTTGTTACTCAAGGATTTTTATAAAACTGTTTTAGATCAGTAAGTAAACTGATATTTTTGATATAAAAATAAGTATTTTAACTTATATTAATGTGACACCTGGGTCACTGCGACCATCAAACAAATACCAAACCAATGAAATATTGTATTTCATACTTGGGATTTGTACAAATAGGTGTATCATTTGCACATATCAATTCTTGGTCGATTTCGGGCTCTAAATCGCTTTCTGGAAGGTTATACGCGCACTGATGCGTAAATATAACCAGTTCAATGCGACAAACATTCCGGAACATGACCATAAGTTAAACACACCTTAAATATCCTTTACATAGCTTAGAAATAGGCTTTGAGGGGTTCGGTGTGCTAAAATAAACTTTTGGGTCATTCAGGGACTAAAAGCGTCAAAAAGTGCATAAGTTTGCACTTTCGCGCATAACATACGTTCTGAATACATCCGGACATCCAAAAAATTATGTAAGCACTAAAATATTTTATTTTAGTGTTTGGCATAAGAAAAATCCATTCGTTGCGCAATTTGGATCGTTTTTCGCGCTTATGCGCATTCAGTCGTAATTAACCGAACATCGCGATCGTACGACTAAACGAACGTTGGTGACCGACCGGATAATATTTAAATCCCACAAATATTCTGTTCTGATTAAAATCTTATTTTAATCAGGTCCGTGTTGAAAAATAAATTAAAACGCCTAAAAACGTTATTTTTCAAAGTTTAAGCGCGTACCGTGTGTTTCTGCGCAACACATTGCTTCTACTGCAAAACGCAGACAACGCAGCCAGTCCTGGCAACTGAAATTTATTTCAGTAATATCTTGGCGAGTTTATTTTTATAGAGTAATAAAAATAATTTAGAACGCCATAAACCGGGATTTAAACGCTAGATAAAATACCCGGTACCCAGTTAAATACCCGTTTTAGCCATATGCCAGGAATATGCTAAGGAATATGCTTGGAATATGCTAGGAATATGCTTGGAATATGCTAGGAATATTCTATATGGAAAATCCTATAAATACCCAACCCTTTCAACCCCAAAAACCCACACCTTTGAAATCTGAATTTGCTCCCTAAGTTGTTGTGTTTAACACTTCATACCTGAGAGTATTCGGATTCAAACCTTCCGTTCTTGGACCCTTTGTAAGTGTTCCTTCGTTCTTTTATTCTTTTAGCGTTAAAGTCAAACTTTGTTTGACTTTCTGCATTGACCAGTTTATGGTCAATGCGAAGTTCGTTTGAACTTCATAACGTGAGCGTGATCACGATGGTTATAGTCCCTAGTGACTATACCTACTGATTACCACGTTATCTAGGCTCAGTGACGAGTCGTAGTTTCGGCCAAAATGCGTATTATTGCGTATTTTGTAACCAAACTACTCTTAGGTATCAAAACCGTTTGTTTTTATACCAAACCTGTTTTCTAAACTTAGTTAAGCATGTTTTAACATGCTTAGCTCGTCACTTTTTAGTTTAGTGCTTATATAGGGTCGTAAGGTAAGCGATCTAAACAATCGCTTATACTTTTGAACCCGACCCGTTTGGTCGATCATTAGGATCCGACCAAACACATTAGGTGACCATAGTATATAGGGAATAACCTTCCGAGGTTATACCTTATGGTCGCTTCGTTTAAGTAGTTGTATGAGAGGTAGTTTATATGCCTTAGGTAAATTACCAAAATGCCCTTTTTATGCCAAAATTCATATTAAGCATATGTAACATAACTTTTGATATCTAAACTGATTTGGTAACAATATTAGACATGTTAAGGCATATTTTACTTATCATAGGGCTAGTTAGGCGTTCCGAACGCGTTTCACGCTAACGACGCGTTAAAGTAGCATAAGCTACCTAAACGGGTCGTAATGGGTCGTAAGCACTTAGGTTAGGTTTCATTTTAGTATGTGGGCTTTGTTAAACCAAATTACATGAGTTCCCATACTCATTTGGTTTACGAACCCTCATTCTATCCAATCCTCTGATTTTAGGTCCGGTATATTAACATAGTTACCTATATTAGGTGCCGTTTGATATCCGTGATCTCTAGTATTGTTTGGTTGTTACTCAAGGACTTCTAAGCAATCTCAAGTGAGTACATAGACCCCTCTTTTACTGTTTTCCAAACATTTTGGGGTGAAACACATGTGCCTACTTGTTACTTTCATGCTTTCCTGTTTTCACATCATATACTTGCTATGTTCATTAGTACATTTATAGTACATGATTTCATTGTTTTTATGCTATGTATGCCCATTGTGTGCGTACTTAGTACATTGTTTTACATTACATTTTATGCTATGTATGCCCATTGTGTGCATACTTAGTACATTGTTTTACATTACATTTTATGCTATGTATGTCCTTTGTTGCATACTTAGTACATTTGTTATTCATCACATGCTTACATTTTGGTATGACATTTGGTTTGTTCAAATGAGACAATGTACATTCATTAACATTAGCTACGCCGCTCGTTAGTAGGTAATGGTACCATAGGACTTGACAACTCCCGTTCCTGAACCCTAGGTTTGTTTGGGTGGAAGGAATGACCGAATTCGATAAACATAACAACAAGATAGACCTTTAAATTCGTTTAGGGGTTTATCGCCACAGTCACAAGGCTTGGATGTATGCATTTTCACAATATCGCATAGATGTTTATATCAATATAGCATGCATTTATTCCACAAAACATAACTTTGATTTAAACCATGTTTTACTTCAATACCTTGTTTTTGTGCATTTTACATATGGTTTAGTTGATATATTTCACTTACCATACATAAACGTTTTTGACATTGATATACAAAATTCATGATTTACATTAGACATAAACATTTTGACATTGATATACACAATTCATGATTTACATTAGACATAAACATTTTGACATTGATATACATAATTCATGATTTACATTAGACATAAACATTTTGACATTGATATACATAATTTATGATTTACATTAGACATAGACATTAGACATTAGACATGGTTCTCACATAAACATTTTGACATTTGATTATACATAAACATTTTACTTTGGTGGTTTGGTTTGGGTAAGTGATTTAAGTAACGAGGCGTGTGTAATACGATACAAGTATGGTGGATACGCCGCTGGTACTTCCTATATATAAGTGCTTGTATGGTATTACGTATCCTAGCGTTATTTGAATCATTTCAATTTAGGCATATAACATTTCATACAAATAACATACTTTTCACAATACATTGTTTTACAAACAACTTATCTAATACAAACTCATTTTACTTGGTTATTTACTTAACCATGTATTATTCTTTTATACATATATATCATTTGGTTTATTTATCACTTTTCAAACGATTTGCAAGACAAAGAAAATTTCAAGGTTCATGACTAAACATTTTCTTAAACATAAGTCATGAATTCTATTTTCACAAAACCTATGTATCTCACAGGCATTTTTATGCTGACGTACCTATTTTCACATGTGTTTCAGGATATGATGCATAGGATTTATCAAGTTACACTTAGGCGGACTTGGGCCTTAGCGACAATAAAAGATGCAAGACTAGTTATTTATGTTATGTATTTCTTTGATTGTCAAGACATTGTAACTCTTTTAATCAATAAAACAATATTTCAATTTCCATGTGTTATGAAACAATGATTCTGTTACAACACTCCCCGACGATTCCGCCACGATTTGATGTTCTACGTGGTCGGGGTGTGACAATTAAGTTTACTTGGTGTTTGGTTAGTCATACGTGACTTTCGATGCCCAAAAATGTTACCGAATCGCTAAAATAAGTGTTTTTCGACATACACTAGAATGGGTTGTTCATGGGTAAATTTTATGTGTTACAATGTGCTATGTGTTTTACAATATGTGTATGATGATGTGTTAGTGTTGACAAGATTATGTGTATTACGATATTTATTTTATGTTACATTTGAGTATATATTAAGACGCGCAAATCGTAGATATGTTGCCTATAACATGTTGAGGGTCACCAATAAAATCGTTCGAGTCGCAAAGTTTTTAAAGTATATATGTGAACTCATATATATACAAATGCACCAAAATAATCAAAAATAATAACTTTTCGAGAAATCTCAAAGTTATGTGAAAATTCTAAGTATCGGAGAAACTCATGTATTTTTGTGAGTTTTGATTATTAAATCGTTCTTATTTAATTTAGGACGAGTAAACAATTTGAGGGATTGTGTTAACATATAAGAACGCACCAAAAGGTGAGTACATAGTCCCCTCTTTTACTGTTTTCAAATGTTTTGGGGTGATTCATATGTGCCTATTCATTATTTTCATGATTTCGACTATATGATTTCACATGCATAAGTACTATTTTTTGACGAATTGAACTATTATCTATGGTATAAACAACTGATTTCCAAGGTTTGTTAGAACTAATTGTTCATTTATACTGTTATTTATACATTCATTAACAATGATCAAGCCGATTGGTAGTACGGTATAGCGTTATAGGACTAGACACCCCATTCCTGTTGTATGGAATGTCAGAAACCAAATTTTATCCAAATAGAAATTGCATTTTTTGTGGTATTTCTATAGTCTCTAAAGTGTAGTTTGATGCACTAAGGTTTGAATGTATTGCTAAATCGCGATTTATGGTATATTTCGATATACTACCAACGTGATACTGTTTGCTAAAGCATAATTGGATATGCTATTATTTACTAAAGTATAATTTGATATACTATGTACAAATCCAACATATATTTTGTTATCTACTAAAACATAGTTGATATGTTATTTACAAGACCAAAGTATACTTATGATATACTACCGAAAACTATTATTTTAACAACTAAAGTATATTTGATATACTATATGTTTAACTGTTTTGAAACTAAAATATATTTTAATATATTACTTATCCGACTTTCTTAAAACCAAGGTATATTTTATGTATACTACAACTTTTATATCAATGCAAAGTGTTCTAGAAACCAAACTTTTATCAAGGATTCATGGCTACTTTTATAAACATATAATCTTTTCTTATATGATCCAAAGCCATGAATCTAATTCACAAAACCTATGTTACTCACAGGCATTTTTATGCTGACGTATTTACTTTCACATATGTTTCAGGTTTTATTTAGTGACGACTGTTGATTACTTTACATAGGATGGACATGGGACTTAGTAATTATAAAAACATGAACGGAAATTGTACTGTTTGTTGATCAAATTCCAAGACAATGTAACTTTTTATGTAATAACACAATATTCTAATTTCCATGTGTTGTGAAACAATGATTCTGTTACAACACTCCCCGACGTTTCCGCCACGATTTGTTGTTTTACGTGGTCGGGTGTGACAATTTTACTCTCTAATTTTCGGTCATCATAGGGTATATTCAAGTGTTCAATTTTTGATCATAAGTGTATTAAATCCTAGCTACAATCAAGGTGTTTGTTGGAAGCTTGGGGTATACAAGCTTGAGGTCTTTTACTCTTGAAGGCAACCATTCAAGAAGTATCATCCGTTTAATTTCTTATTACTCCAAGAAGGTAGTTTTCTAAACATCCTATGGTTGTGTTTGATAATATGCATGTTCATATATGGATCCGGGTTTTGGGATTTTGGGATTTTGCATATAAATGATTTTTATATCTTAAAAGTAACATGTTTAAAATATTTTTTCCGCTGCGTTTTTATTTCATATGGATGAAATTACTTTGATAAACATGTTAAAATCCCATTATTTTGTTCGTTAAAAAGAAAGATGGGTCATTCCGTATGTGTATTGACTATCGTGAGCTCAACAAGCTTACGGTCAAGAATCGATACCCTCTTCCTTGCATCGATGATCTCTTCAATCAATTGCAAGGCGTGACCTGCTTTTCAAAGATCGACCTTCGTTCTGGCTATCATCAACTTTGAGTCCTCGAAGTAGATATACCTAAGATCACCTTTCGTACACGTTATGGTCATTACGTGTTTGTGGTCATGCCCTTTGGTTTGACCAATGCACCTGCTGTTTTCATGGATTTAATGAACCGCGTGTGCAAAGCATATTTTGACCGTTTCGTGATCGTCATCATCGACGATATTCTTATTTATTCCAAAACACAAGGAGAGCATGAGCGACACTTGCGTCTTATCCTTGAACTTCTTCGTACTGAACGTCTATACGCCAAATTCTCCAAGTGTGAATTTTGGTTAAAAGAGGTTCAATTCCTTGGTCATACTGTCAACGAACTTGGTATTCACGTTGACCCCGCTAAAATCGAAGCTGTGAAGAACTGGATCGCACCTAAGTCTCCGTCTGAAATTCGTTCATTTCTTGGTCTTACTGGTTATTATCGTCGTTTTATCTCTAACTTCTCGAAAATCGCTGTTCCTTTGACTTCCTTGACTCAAAAAGAGAAACCTTTTGTTTGGGGTCCCGAACAAGAGGAATCTTTTCAAACGCTCAAGTAGATGCTTTTTAATGCTCCTATCCTCACGCTTCCTGATGGTAATGATTACTTTGTGTCACACACCGATATTTCCACGTTTCACTGGTGGGCCCGGTAGGGGAGTATCGTGAAGTAGTTGATAACATCATAGTCAAAGAACACAATATATAAATGCACAGCGGAAGCAAAAGATAAATATATTACAATCCGAATATAACGTAACATCAAAGTATTACAACGGAAAGTAAAGGATCCATAGGCGGATCTTAAAACATAAACATTGTTCAACAGACTTTAGACGCCTTGAACATAAACGTAACATCAAAGTATTACAACCAAAGTTCATTACCTTTTCTTGACAGGGAGTTGTAGGCTACCACTGTCTTTAGTCTCAGAGGACGTTAATTATAGCCCGTGGGCACTTCACCCTTAAGGGATGATTACTTTAAATAAGGGAATTTAGATTAACCCCCTTTTTAAAGATGGCCTGTGTGACTTTAACGATTCACAGTTTGCCAAAAATGTTAACATACTTACAGATGTTAACCGGGATTGGAATCTTTTGGATAGGTTTTACCGTCTTGGCCATGTCTGCAATGCCATTTAAGCTAGGTTTTACCATCTTGGCCATGTCTGCATTGACATTTAGGCTAGGTTTTACCTTTAAGATTCTTTTAATATTTAACGCAGAACAAATCCTAAATTGAGATGTAAACAAGGATCTGAATCTAATTGTGGAACTACCGTCTTGGCCTTGTCTTAACGTGACACATGGATTAGGTCTTGTTCTTTTTAGATTTTGCCATTTTATTATAATGGTAGATCTTATAATATAGGAATGATATTTTAAACATAATCGTTCCATTAAAATTTAAACAAGTATATGGTTGTCCTAAACGGGACTTCTTAAGAAAATGACTTGCCCATGCAAGGGCTAATCAGAAAATAACAAAAGAAGCAATCAAAAGACAATGAAACGAATTAGGATTAGTCCTATGTTCTTGTCTAGACTCAAGAATGTGCATCTGTGTAACTGAGATTAAACACAAAAGGCTAGTGTTTAATTCACTCAGTGTTGGCTCTGATACCAACCTGTCACACCCCGATATTTCCACGTTTCACCGGTGGGCCCGGTAGGGGAGTATCGTGACGTAGTTGGTAACATCATAGTCAAACAACACAATATATAAATGCACAGCGGAAGCAAAAGATAAATATATTACAATCCGAATATAACGTAACATCAAAGTATTACAACGGAAAGTAAATGATCCACAGGCGGATCTTAAAACATAAACATTGTTCAACAGACTTTAGACGCCTAGAACTTGCAAGATTCCTTATTAACGCCCTGAGCTTCCAGCCAATTACGTTCAGTACCTGTCACTTAACCTTTGGAAAATACGTCAGTTTTCACAGGTAAATATACTCAACCGACTCATTTGGAAATGTTTATGAAAATTGGTTTAGGTGCACAGGGCACGAAAATATTTTGACACTTTGATTAAAATGCACAAGGCAAAATTAATCTTTTATAACTTGGGACAATTATATTTATAATCTTGTATACAGATTTACATGTTCGTTGTACGTTCAGGGCCCGATGTAGAAACCGAGTCAAAATTAACAGACACACCACATTATAGGCCCACAAGAGAGTGGGATACCGTTTCCCTTATGCACTTTCAGGTGTATGCCTACACCCCGTGCATAAGTCGTGGCCATTTTATAATACAATGATGTCAAGGATATCCGGGACATGGTCATTAACCCCTAAAGGCTTTTATTTCAAACAATACAGATTAAAGCGGGTTACCTCAATAATTTAATCACAATACGACTAAATATTCAATACCCGACCAAGCGGTATTATTATAATACCGTATCCCAAGCCCGTATATGGAAAATAAGTTAAGAGTATTTACCTGAGCTAGCTCCTGTCTTAAATAGCAAGAATTATAATAACTCAGCCGTATTCACTTAAGTAAGCGTAGGTACAATTTACCGGAAGGCCCTAGTCTGGAATGATGGTATAAATAACCAATTAGAATACTAACGGGTCTTTAATTAAGCCTAAACTTAGACCGGTTAGTTTTAAAGAAAGATACGGTTCAAACGCATGATAAGGCGAAGACCGGTTTAGAATGTGGTTTTGACCTGGCAAGCTTGTATGCTTGTTTAATATGGGTGACTTAAACACATTCTGTATTTTGAGATAAAAACGATATGGTTTGACCTGTTTCGGCTAATATATGTAAACTAGTTACATAAGCCGATCCGAACGCGACAAGTGCGTAACGAGTAACCAAAAGAGTCATATACAGGTTTTCTAAGTTAATATGCCTTAAATATGTTGTGATATCAGTAGGATATCTTCCATTATGCCCATAACGAGTTTAATCTCAAAATAAGCCCCGTAGGGGTATTTTGGTCATTTTAAAGATTATAAAAGAGGTTTAATGAACTTCTGAGGTTCGGGTCTGAATACATCAGTAAAATAACTTATTTTAATAGGTCATATCAGTTGGTAATAGGTCTTACATGAGAAAATGGTTTTAAACCCAAACTATGCGTTTAATACGCTTAAAAAGCCATTTTAAGCGATTTCCGGGTTATTCCAGAAATCTGAGTTTTCTGGACATGTTATAAAGTTCAAAATACTTCATTTATTAAATAAAATCAGTAGAGACTGGATTGGCGTCAAAATACTTTGTAGAACTCATTTTATAACCAAAAAGGGTATATTCGGTATTTACCGAATTAATGCCGTAACCTTAGGTTATGAGCAGGTTAAAAATAATTAAAAATCTTTAAAAATCCCAAAATATTATATTACATCAGTGGGTAAAAGGTTTGGTGTAAAAAATTGGGTTTAGATAGGCTTTATGCTAATTGCGCCTTTTAATTACTAAAAGGCGTTATAATTACGCTAATGAGCATAACTCCTAATCTAGACCTCCAACTGATGTAAAATTTTAGGGACATGTTTATAAATCAGTAACAAAGGTTATTGTCTTTTCACATGTCAAAAATTCTCGTTTTATGGTCAAAAGAGCATATTGGTCAACATTTAAGCCATTAACAGAAACATGTAAACGAATCGGATAATCAATGAACCAACCACAGAGGGTTATGCTAACATGTAGCCTGGTCCGAAGGAAGCTCTAAGGCATTTCCAAATCATACTAAATCGGGTCAGAACTGAAGTCAAAGCAAAAGTCAAAGTTTTGCGACTTTCGGTTCCGAACCGGGTCTAAACAGAAAATTGTCGGATCAAACAAGCTTAGACTAGTTCTTATACTTATTAACAAGTTATATGAGTGATAAACTAGGTTACATGCCTTCTACATTGTTAATTAGGCGTTAATTCGCAAATTAAGGTTCTGTTGACTTTTTCTAATCAACTTTGACCCGACATTTGATCTAGTTAGAGTGGGAATCAGAGGGAGCCCTTCTAAGGGTATAATGCCCACATAATTACCAACTTATAACTACCTTCAATTCGACTAATCACTGGACCATTAATGATTAATCGCTAAGTCAACCTTTAATTACAACGTTTTGACTTTTAAGCTAAAACTAAGTAAAAACTCAACTAAGAAAATTCAAGGGTACTTACCAAAGTCTAATGCACTATTAGAGATGGCTTGGGTCTGCTCTTATGCTCCAGGAAGCTCCAAGAAAGCAGATGGAATGAATGATCAGAAGGTTGCAACCAAAGGGCCTTTTATAGTGATTTTAATCCATTAAGATCATGACAAATCATGCTATACATGATCCCTGATGAATAACAAGTGTCCCTAAGGCCTAAGAAATAGTTTAGGCGGCTCTTGGAAGTGTTTAAGGGCCATATAAGTCGTTACATGCGATGAACAACCATTTTTCCGAGTTGCTGCATCTGGGACCTGCTTACAGACCGTAAGGTCCATAGCATACGGTCCGTAAGGACCTGGTCTGTACTCAGAAACTTTCACTTATTGACAGCTTTAGCCCCTTCACTTCCAAATGCCATTTCCGACACATCCAAGGCCCGTTAACCCATTTTAAGGCTCTACAATGATGCCTAAGTATGGGGAACATGAAACATGCTCAAAAATATGCCGGATGTTGGTTCGTTTGGTTGTACGGTCTCGTTGTTCGGCTAATTACGACAAAACACGGACGGACACGTAAAACGAACCAATTGACGCGACGAATGGAATTTTATCAAGACAAACACTAAAATAACATATTTTAGTGTTTACATAAATTTTTGGGTGTCCTGGGATATTCAGAATGTGAGATATGCGCGTAAACGCAAACTTGTGCGCTTTTTGACACTTTTAGTCCCTGTATGACTTAAAAGCTTATTTTTGCGCACCAAACACCTCTAAGATTATATCTAAGCTATATTAAGGATAATTATGGTATGTTTATCTCATGGTCATATTACGGAAGGTCCGATAACATACGAATCGGTATAATTTAGCAATTTGACGCTTTAGCCCCTCTTATACGAATTTGATCATAACTTTCTCATACGATAACGAAACTTTATGAAATTTTTATCATGTATTCTAGTGAGCATAATTAATCGTTACAAAGCTTCGGGTTTGCTAAAAGGTCACTCAGAGGTATACTTTGAACATGTTGACACATTTAACCCCTGTGGTTTATAATCTCTCACCTTCTTTCATATTTAGCTTCGTATGATCCATGATTTATTTGTTTGAAGGTATAAACATTATGTAGGGTTATTGTAAAGTATATTTATCCATTTTTTGACAATTTGAACCCTTATATTCACATACTTTTCATGTTTGTCAACTTTAGTCCCTCTAGAGTATTCTTTCACACGTTCAAGCTTATGACACGTGTCAATACATTATAGGACGTGAATTTTTGAGGTGTTACATCCTTACCCCCTTAAAAGAAATCTCGACCTCTAGATTTGTTAAAGTAAAGGAAGTATTTTCTGCCTTATATTGGGCTTAATCTTCCCCAGTACCTTTGAGCCTCTAAGGCACTCCAATTGACCTTTATAATAGGTACATGTATCTTTTTGGAGCTTCTAATCCTGTCGATCCTTAATCGACACATGTTGCTCATCATATCATAAATCTGTATATCATTATGTGATAGTGCTTCTTGACTTATTGGCGAAACACATCCTTCAGTCACTAGTGTGCAATGTATTGCGAGCTCCGCTATGTTCCTTAAATAGGTTTTAGCTTATAAGCTACTTGATCTTGATACATTCAATTTCCTTCGAATGATTCTATATATTCAGAGCTTATATAGCCTGAAAATTCAACAAATTTGGCACACCCTTCCTGGGTGATATCTTTTGTTGAACTTTATTCCTTAACAAGAATTTAGGAGGGTTGCTACTTTCATTAATTCTTGATTTTCTGCCCAATACTGGTAACTTACAGATGATTATGGATTTGTATGATCTTATTCGTTGTTTCCAATGCAACTTTCAGATCCATATAAGTGGACTTCCCAAAGTCTCGTCCACCCAACAGATGTTTTGATATTTCATCTATACAAGGTCTCCAAAAGAGTAGCCTTGATGCTTATATATCAACTATTTTAGAAAAGCTTATCTTAAGGTGAGATGGTTGTTCTAACCACTGTTTAACTAATTTTAAGGAATAGCTAATCTTTTTCGTTAGTCGAACAATTCGACGATCCTGGGCAACTGATGGCGATTCTTAATAGTTGCTTAATTAAGGTTGCGGTAAACAATGCATAAGCAAAATGAACCGTCTTTCATAATTTACTATACCGAATTCTCAGGATATTGAGTTAGGCTTTATGATTCTATATCTTAAAACTTACTTAACCAGGGTTTTTGATTCTTCCAATAATGGTACTAGCAGTCTTGGAGATTTCATAATGATGCAGCCCTAAATGGGGTATAAATCTTAACTCTATTTGCCTCTCAGGAGGGAAACAGGGTAAACTTAGGGGAAGATAATCAAGATACAAGGAGGTTACAGAGATTTTCCAAATCTCAAGCTCCAGTTCATCCATCATTGCTTGTGTCAATTAAGTGACACATTTATGTTACGAGTCCACGAATTCTTTAATCGGGGACATTTACTTGGACAATTTCATTCTGGATATCTTCTTTGAATACCATTAGTTGACTTTAGTACCATATGACCATCGGAATATCTTTGTGGTCCCATGCATTAAACCTCCATACTGATCAGGCATGGAAGCAATCTATGGGACTTATTAAGATGCATCAATCCTCATGTGGCGATTTTGTCATACCATTTGGTATTCGCAATCGATAGAGATCAAAGAGATATCAATTATATATGCTGACGCACTTCCTCTATAGAGAGGATACTTCTAAAATTTTACGATTGAAGGTTTCTGACGGGAACAGAAGAAATGGTTCTTATGATTTCGCCTGTAAGTTTTTCCTTACACTTAATGTATGGGGTTCTTATGGAAAAATTTCTAAAAGGGTTGCTAAGCTTATGGTCTTATGAGAGACTTAGCAGCACCTGAACCCAAACATAACTTTTAGCAATAAATCACAATAAGGGATTTATTCGGTGTCATTATCAATGTGAACTGCCTCTAATCATTTATCAGGAGGGTTAAACACCTCCATTCTTAATCCTTTCAAACTTAGCTGCAAAAGTCTTCGACAGATTTTAGGACAGACTCAGCTTTAACTGGCTGTTTCTTAATCTATATAGCGTGAGTAGCTGAGGTAGATCCATAATGGGTTTACAATAAGCAGGCTTTGAAACCTTAATGTGCCCTCTAGAGTATTCATTTGAGAGCTTCCAGCTTTGGCCTTCTTAGCCTTTCCAGGCTTCTTGGTTTATCTGGCCGAGCAGTAATAATTTATTTAATTGTAGTGAATTGTCGAATCTTGATGATTAAATAGCCATGGTTCAAATAAACCATATAGGCCAATAGATAGTATTAAATTTATTCGATTATGTTTTGCCTAGGTTTTGAAATAAACCATCTTTGGCGTTTAAACGAAATATAATCCTTCATATTTATTAGACAGAGGACATAAGTCACGACTGTCAATGTCGTATCGACATTTTATATAGCACAAGGGCTTTTCCAAGGACTTTTTGATGGCACAGAGGCCTTGTCACTAGGGAAATTTTAAAACATAATCAATGATTCCTTTGGATCGGAAAATTTCATAATTCATTGTCTTGACAAGAAGTTATGAAATAAAACTATCTTTTCATGTATACATCTTTGCCCGTAGGTATACATCCCAAATGGATGTTTTGATGTTTCATCATGCTCGACGCTTATTAGCCATGATTCCTATTGATCATTTAGGCTAAACAAGGGGTTTGGAAAATTCCTAATATAAAGATGACAAGTGTGTTTTTGTCGCATCACTGTTGCCAGGAGTGTTAACATATTTACAATGTTACAAGGATTTGAATTCTTTGAATAGGTTCTACCATCTTGGCCTCGTCTGGAATGACATATAGGCTAGGAGGTACCTTTAAGATTCTTTTTAATATGTATACTGGCAGGAAAGGAAAGATATTTATTTTATTCAGGATTTTTATCATAAATCCTAATTTATAAGTTAGTAATAGCACAAAAGGCCTAGTCACGTGGACAAGTTTAAATTTATAAGCCACGATTTCAGAGAATCGAGGCATTAAGGTTTGAATCAAAGTTCATTACCTTTTCTTGACAGGGAGCTGTAGGCTACCACTGTCTTTAGTCTCAGAGGACATTAACTATAGCCCGTAGGCACTTCCCTTCTAAGGGATGTTTATAATATGATCATCTTATAGGATGATATAAGCCATGATTTCAGAGAATCGAGGCATTAAGGTTTGAATCAAAGTTCATTACCTTTTCTTGACAGGGAGTTGTAGGCTACCACTGTCTTTAGTCTCAGAGGACTTAATTATAGCCCGTGGGCACTTCACCCTTAAGGGATGATTATTTCAAATAAGGGAATTTAGATTAACCCCCTTTTTAAAGATGGCCTGTGTGACTTTAACGATTCACAGTTTTCCAAAAATGTTAACATACTTACAGATGTTAACAGGGATTGGAATCTTTTGGATATGTTTTACCGTCTTGGCCATGTCTGCAATGCCATTTAGGCTAGGTTTTACCATCTTGGCCATGTCTGCATTGACATTTAGGCTAGGTTTTACCATCTTGGCCATGTCTGCATTGACATTTAGGCTAGGTTTTACCTTTAAGATTCTTTTAATATTTAACGCAGAACAAATCCTAAATTGAGATGTAAACAAGGATCTGAATCTAATTGTGGAACTACCGTCTTGGCCTTGTCTTAACGTGACACATGGATTAGGTCTTGTTCTTTTTAGATTTTGCCATTTTATTATAATGGTAGATCTTATAATATAGGAATGATATTTTAAATATAATCGTTCCATTAAAATTTAAACAAGTATATGGTTGCCCTAAACGGGACTTCTTAAGAAAATGACTTGCCCATGCAAGGGCTAATCAGAAAATAACAAAAGAAGCAATCAAA
The DNA here is from genome assembly GCA_030545235.1 of Helianthus tuberosus. Taxonomy (NCBI): domain Eukaryota; kingdom Viridiplantae; phylum Streptophyta; class Magnoliopsida; order Asterales; family Asteraceae; genus Helianthus; species Helianthus tuberosus. The sequence continues at coordinate 152,632,371 of CM060398.1, read as the reverse complement.
AGACAATGAAACGAATTAGGATTAGTCCTATGTTCTTGTCTAGACTCAAGAATGTGCATCTGTGTAACTGAGATTAAACACAAAAGGCTAGTGTTTAATTCACTCAGTGTTGGCTCTGATACCAACCTGTCACACCCCGATATTTCCACGTTTCACCGGTGGGCCCGGTAGGGGAGTATCGTGACGTAGTTGGTAACATCATAGTCAAACAACACAATATATAAATGCACAGCGGAAGCAAAAGATAAATATATTACAATCCGAATATAACGTAAAATCAAAGTATTACAACGGAAAGTAAAGGATCCACAGGCGGATCTTAAAACATAAACATTGTTCAACAGACTTTAGACGCCTAGAACTTGCAAGATTCCTTATTAACGCCCTGAGCTTCCAGCCAATTACGTTCAGTACCTGTCACTTAACCTTTGGAAAATACGTCAGTTTTCACAGGTAAATACACTCAACCGACTCATTTGGAAATGTTTATGAAAATTGGTTTAGGTGCACAGGGCACGAAAATATTTTGACACTTTGATTAAAATGCACAAGGCAAAATTAATCTTTTATAACTTGGGACAATTATATTTATAATCTTGTATACAGACACACCACATTATAGACCCACAAGAGAGTGGGATACCGTTTCCCTTATGCACTTTCAGGTGTATGCCTACACCCCGTGCATAAGTCGTGGTCATTTTATAATACAATGATGTCAAGGATATCCGGGACATGGTCATTAACCCCTAAAGGCTTTTATTTCAAACAATACAGATTAAAGCGGGTTACCTCAATAATTTAATCACAATACGACTAAATATTCAATACCCGACCAAGCGGTATTATTATAATACCGTATCCCAAGCCCGTATAGGGAAAATAAGTTAAGAGTATTTACCTGAGCTAGCTCCTGTCTTAAATAGCAAGAATTATAATAACTCAGCCGTATTCACTTAAGTAAGCGTAGGTACAATTTACCGGAAGGCCCTAGTCTGGAATGATGGTATAAATAACCAATTAGAATACTAACAGGTCTTTAATTAAGCCTAAACTTAGACCGGTTAGTTTTAAAGAAAGATACGGTTCAAACGCATGATAAGGCGAAGACCGGTTTAGAATGTGGTTTTGACCTGGCAAGCTTGTATGCTTGTTTAATATGGGTGACTTAAACACATTCTGTATTTTGAGATAAAAACGATATGGTTTGACCTGTTTCGGCTAATATATGTAAACTAGTTACATAAGCCGATCCGAACGCGACAAGTGCGTAACGAGTAACCAAAAGAGTCATATACAGGTTTTCTAAGTTAATATGCCTTAAATATGTTGTGATATCAGTAGGATATCTTCCATTATGCCCATAACGAGTTTAATCTCAAAATAAGCCCCGTAGGGGTATTTTGGTCATTTTAAAGATTATAAAAGAGGTTTAATGAACTTCTGAGGTTCGGGTCTGAATACATCAGTAAAATAACTTATTTTAATAGGTCATATCAGTTGGTAACAGGTCTTACATGACAAAATGGTTTTAAACCCAAACTATGCGTTTAATACGCTTAAAAAACCATTTTAAGCGATTTCCGGGTTATACCGGAAATCTGAGTTTTCTGGACAGGTTATAAAGTTCAAAATACTTCATTTATTAAATAAAATCAGTAGAGACTGGATTGGCATCAAAATACTTTGTAGAACTCATTTTATAACCAAAAAGGGTATATTCGGTATTTACCGAATTAATGCCGTAACCTTAGGTTATGAGCAGGTTAAAAATAATTAAAAATCTTTAAAAATCCCAAAATATTATATTACATCAGTGGGTAAAAGGTTTGGTGTCAAAAATTGGGTTTAGATATGCTTTATGCTAATTGCGCCTTTTAATTACTAAAAGGCGTTATAATTACGCTAATGAGCATAACTCCTAATCTAGACCTCCAACTGATGTAAAATTTTAGGACATGTTTATAAATCAGTAACAAAGGTTATTGTCTTTTCACATGTCCAAAATTCTCGTTTTATGGTCAAAAGGGCATATTGGTCAACATTTAAGCCATTAACAGAAACATGTAAACGGATCGGATAATCAATGAACCAACCACAGAGGGTTATGCTAACATGTAGCCTGGTCCTAAGGAAGCTCTAAGGCATTTCCAAATCATACTAAATCGGGTCAGAACTGAAGTCAAAGCAAAATTCAAAGTTTTGCGACTTTCGTTTCCGAACCGGGTCTAAACAGAAAATTGTCGGATCAAGCAAGCTTAGACTAGTTCTTATACTTATTAACAAGTTATATGAGTGATAAAATAGGTTACATGCCTTCTACATTGTTAATTAGGCGTTAATTCGCAAATTAAGGTTCTGTTGACATTTTCTAATCAACTTTGACCCGACATTTGATCTAGTTAGAGTGGGAATCAGAGGGAGCCCTTCTAAGGGTATAATGCCCACATAATTACCAACTTATAACTACCTTCAATTCGACTAATCACTGGACCATTAATGATTAATCGCTAAGTCAACCGTTAATTACGACGGTTTGACTTTTAAGCGAAAACTAAGTAAAAACTCAACTAAGAAAAGTCAAGGGTACTTACCAAAGTCTAATGCACTATTAAAGATGCCTTGGGTCTGCTCTTATGCTCCAGGAAGCTCCAAGAAAGCAGATGGAATGAATGATCACAAGGTTGCAACCAAAGGGCCTTTTATAGTGATTTTAATCCATTAAGATCATGACAAATCATGCTATACATGATCCCTGATGATTAACAAGTGTCCCTAAGGCCTAAGAAATAGTTTAGGCGGCTCTTGGAAGTGTTTAAGGGCCATATAAGTCGTTACATGCGCTGAACAACCATTTTTACGAGTTGCTGCATCTAGGACCTGCTTACGGACCATAAGGTCCATAGCATACGGTCCGTAAGGACCTGGTCTGTACTCAGAAACTTTCACTTGTTGACAGCTTTAGCCCCTGCACTTCCAAATGCCATTTCCGACACATCCAAGGCCCGTTAACCCATTTTTAAGGCTCTACAATGATGCCTAAGTATGGGGAACATGAAACATGCTCAAAAATATGCCGGATATCGGTTCGTTTGGTTGTACGGTCTCGTTGTTCGGCTAATTACGACGAAACACGGACGGACACGTAAAACGAACCAATTGACGCGACGAATGGAATTTTATCAAGAGAAACACTAAAATAACATATTTTAGTGTTTACATAAATTTTTGGGTGTCCTGGGATATTCAGAATGTGAGATATGCGCGTAAACGCAAACTTGTGCCCTTTTTGACACTTTTAGTCCCTGCATGACTTAAAAGCTTATTTTTGCGCACCAAACACCTCTAAGCTTATATCTAAGCTATATTAGGGATAATTATGGTATGTTTATCTCATGGTCATATTCCGGAAGGTCCGATAACATACGAATCGGTATAATTTAGCAGTTTGACGCTTTAGCCCCTCTTATACGAATTTGATCATAACTTTCTCATACGATAACGAAACTTTATGAAATTTTTATCATGTATTCTAGTGAGCATAATTAATCGTTACAAAGCTTCGGGTTTGCTAAAAGGTCACTCAGAGGTATACTTTGAACATGTTGACACATTTAAGCCCTGTGGTTTGTAATCTCTCACCTTCTTTCATATTTAGCTTCGTATGATCCATGATTTATTCGTTTGAAGGTATAAACATTATGTAGGGTTATTGTAAAGTATATTTATCCATTTTTTGACAATTTGAACCCTTATATTCACATACTTTTCATGTTTGTCAACTTTAGTCCCTCTAGAGTATTCTTTCACACGTTCAAGCTTATGACAGGTGTCAATACATTATAGGACGTGAATTTTCGAGGTGTTACATTTTGTCGTATATGGCGATGCTTCACACCTCGGTCTTGGTTGTGTGATTATGCAACGAGATAAGGTCATCGCTTATGCATCGAGGCAACTCAAAATACATGAGAAAAACTATACTACTCACGACCTTGAACTTGGCGCAGTTGTTTTTGCGTTGAAGATTTGGAGACACTACCTTTATGGTACTAAGTGTGTGGTCTTCACCGACCATAGGAGCCTTCAACATATCTTCGACCAAAAGGAACTGAACATGCGTCAACGCCGTTGGGTGGAACTGTTAAACGACTACGACTACGACTGTGAAATCAAATATCACCCAGGTAAAGCGAATGTAGTAGGCGATGCTCTGAGTCATAAAACTCATGTGAAGGGTATTCGTTGTCTTCAACTCGTTAACGATCTTCAATGCCGCATTCGCGAAGCTCAATATGCCTCTATTAATGAAGGCAATCTCTCTGTCGAGATACGAGGCGCTAAGGAACATGAACTCGTGTCTAAATCCGATGGTATTCTATACTATCTCAAACGTATCTGGATCCCTAATCGCGAAAACCTTCGAGACTTTTTTATAAAGGAGGCACACAAATCGAAGTATTCCGTTCATCCTGGCACTAACAAGATGTACCATGATATGCGTACGTCATACTGGTGGCCTGGGATGAAGAGGGATATTTCCTCCTACGTTGCAAAATGTCTCACTTGTTCGAAGGTAAAAGCTGAACATCAACGTCCCTCTGGCTTACTCGAACAACCAGAGATTCCTATATGGAAATGGGAGAGCATTGCCATGGATTTTGTCACTAAACTTCCTCGTACTTCTTCTGGTCATGACAGTATTGGGGTGATCGTTGATCGATTGACCAAATCAGCTCATTTTCTTCCCATTCGTGAAGATTTCAAAGTCGAGTGGCTAGAATCTACACTAATGAGATCATCTGTCGTCATGGTATCCCCATTGACATCATTTTCGATCGTGATGCTCATTTTACGTCTCGCCTTTGGCAAACTTTTCAATCTGCTATGGGTACTGTTCTTAATCTTAGCACCGCTTTCCATCCTCAGTCAGACGGTCAAACCGACCGCACTATCCAAACTTTAGAGGATATGCTTCGTTCTTGCGTAATAGATTTTGGTGGCAACTGGGATTCACACTTACCTTTGATCGAATTCTCATACAACAACAGTTATCATACGAGTATTCAAATGGCACCTTTCGAAGCATTGTATGGTCGCAAGTGTCGTTCGCATATTTGTTGGCACAAGATTGGTGAATCTCAATTCACTGGCCCCGAGCTTATACAAGAAGCAATGGACAAGATTTTACAGGTTCGAGACAATTTACTGAAAGCCAGGAGCCGACAAAAGAGTTACGCTGACAAGCGTTGCAAACCCTTGGAATTCAAGACAGGTGACTTGGTACTTCTCAAAGTGTCCCCTTGGAAGGGTGTGGTTCGATTTGGTAAGAAAGGGAAACTCGCACCTCGCTACGTTGGTCCTTTCAAGATACTCGAAAGGATTGGCAAGGTTGCGTTTAGACTGGACCTACCTGAAGAACTCAACAATGTACATCCTGTCTTCCACGTGTCAAACTTAAAGAAGTGTCTAGCTGACGAAGGGCTTCAAGTTCCACTCGAGGACCTCCAAGTCAACGAGACCTTGCATTTTGTGGAAAAACCCGTCGAAATCATGGATCAATGAGTCAAGTTATTGAGGCACAATAAAATTCCTATCGTTAAGGTTCGATGGGAAGGTAAACGTGGCGCTGAATTCACTTGGGAACTCAAGAGTCACATGAAGACGAAGTATCCGCATCTTTTCCCTACATCTTCCTAAATTTTGGGACAAAATTCCCTAAAGGAGGGGAGACTGTAACGCCCTGCTTATTTGTACTTTCCATTTATTGCAAGTCTTGTTCGTATTTCTGTTTTTGGAAGTCTTGTGTTCTTGTAATCGTTATTTCTTTGCAATAGTTGTAAAATCCAAGACTTGGATCATAAATAAAACTCGTATTTTGTTAAATTCATGTTGTATATACTTTACACATGCTCATACATTCAATTTCGTGAAACAATTGATGCTTATTCGTAATTCTTGGAAACTATGTGCTAAACTTGCAAATATGTGAAACTTATGCATTAAAAGTGTTTTGATCGTAAATGATATTTAAATACGACCTTCATATGATTAATTATACTTGGTTTATGTTCCTCATACTTGATTTGCGCTTAAACTATGCTTTTATGGTGAAACTAGTCCCTAAAACACCTAAAAAGGCCTAAATTGCAAAGTTGAGGGGCCAAAGTGTAATAAAATGAAACTTCAGCCCACCCCTTGATGCTGGCCGCGTAGACTTAGCCCTGGGGCTACGTGGGCCACAAGAGACCTCCCAGATCAGAATCTTCACTTCCATTCGCGAATTTGAGCGGGATTTGAGTTGTTTTGAGTTCAAACCGGGTTTTGGGCATTAAATACACGACTAACCAAACCCTAATTCATTCCCTATATAAAACTAAGCTTCCCCAAGCCATTTTCACTTTACAAACACTCTCACAACTCTCTCAATCACTCAAAATCATAGCTGCAAGTTCAAGTTCGGACAGAAGTATCAAGCTCCACTAAAGTGAGCATAACTCACTCATTTCTCATCCTTTTTAGCTCATTCTTTTTCCAGAACACTTGGATCGACCTTAGCTTCGATTCCATGGGTATTTCACAGTGAATAAGTCCCTATAACTCTGGAAAATAGGCTCCAAAGTTCACTGTTTGAATCTGATTTCATTTATCTTTCTTAATACTTGTTTAAACTTGATCCTAACTCACTCAAACCCACGTCCTTATGCTTATAACCACTTCTATGGTTAGTTAAGCTTAAAAACGGGGCTGAGACATTTGAAATCAGAGGTTAAACCTCACATATGTTCTGTTTTGTTTAGGGTTTTTAGCCCACAAGTGATGTTCAAGCTTCAAGCTTGATGAAGGTGTGATTATGGACTAACTTGGGTTGTCCAACATAGAATCCCCACATTACTTGATGATTTCTCATAGTATAGTTGTTTATTATTCTTGTATTAATATTAGTTCATGACCGTCCTTGTGTGTTTTTACATCAAGTGTAGTGGTGAAACATAAGAGGTACCTAAATGGATGCTTGTTCTTCCTACCTCCTACATGATTTCCATGATACTAGAGGTACCTAAATGAAGATTTAATCTTCTACCTCATGCTTGACTATTGGACTTAATAATACATATAATACTTATACATATATATACTATTCGAACCCTTGATGGTGAACTTGTGTTCATTTGTTAAAATATTAGAATAACATCATCTATGGTATAAGACTTGTTACGATTCTAATGAGTATATTACTCATGAAAACATTAACCCTTGACCCCTTGAGGTTTTATAATGTCAAAAACAAGTACTTGTGCTAAAGGATGATTATTTTCGAATACATAAGTTCTTGTGTTTTAACTTCCTAAATCCTTAATCTACCGTTGATCTCCGATACTCATACACTTTGTTTCTTCGCGTAGAAGGACTTGGTGTTCCTACAAGCAACAACTAACTCGCGGATTCACAAGTGAAGACTTGCAAAACCGTGAGTATACTCGTAAACCCCCTTTTTATGTTTACCATTTTAAACTACAATTAAACTTATTTTTTATGCAATGCATGAAAACAATCCTTATACATGAATACTATGTTGTTATACTTGATGCTTATACGTGGACCATACTTATGTGATATGTTTTAGTCATTAGCTTTCACGAGCCTCCATTTGACATGTATAGCGCTATAGGAGTAACGCACCGCCCGTAGACTAGTGGTCGTGTTGAATTATATCATTTTGGGTAAACAGAGAGTTGACTAGAAATATTGCATGCCATGTTATGTTGATCTTGTATAAACTAAGTTGCCATGTGGATTCGTTTTAAAGTTTTATACTTATACTTATTCTTAAACTTGTATACCCGCCTTTGCTTTTGCATTGAATTGTATTTTAAACATGTTACAGGTTGAGGATTGACGATGCTATGAAATGGATTAGCAATGATGCCTAGATACCCACTTAGGCGTTTAGGTTTAAAGTGTTGTATCAATTTTGTTATGTTTATGTTTTGAACAATGTTGTTATTGAATTTCTTGTAATGTTTTGACAATTTATTTATGAAATGAAATCGGTTGAATTAAATATTGTCACAAATAGTGTTATGAAGTCTCTTACAATCTCGAACTAGTCCCACTCCGATGATTCCGCCATTGGTTGGGGTGTGACAGATTGGTATCAGAGCCATAACTATAGGGAATTAGGTAGAATTGCCATGTTCGACCTAGTCTATAGTAGGAACCATATTTTTTACCATTCTTGTTACATGCTTAAAATGCTATTCTTCCTACTTTGTCTCTTTCTCTTCTTTTTGGTCTTAATATATACATATTGTCTTTCCTAAGACATTTTACACAATACACTTGAAGACTTGAAGACACTCTTTTTCAAAAAGAGACGAGTTTACCAAAATAGGCGTGAAACCCACAATTTGGTAAATGACTCTCATTCCGCTTATTATTATTGTCAAGACCCCCGACCACACCCTGGACGGGAGCCGCGAGCAGTCGAGTGGTACCGGTGATTATTTTGAAAAGTATTGCAGCGGAAATTTCATCAGGACCGTGAGTTAGGAAAAATATCAGAGTTTAGAAACACCGGATTTTATTTATTAAATAGATGGGATAATACCCATGTTTTACAAAGGTAGCTTTAATAAGGGATAAACCCGAATATATGAAACCATGTTTTCATAATTTAATTTAATTGAGAAACTAAGCCACGTCCTTAAGCCTTTTGGTGCCGTATCATCGCTCTTATTCCAATCTACTGTCATTACCTGAAACGCGTTTTAAAAACATTTGGTCAGCAGAAAATACTGGTGAGTTCATTCATTTTTGTACAAAAACATATTTGTTATAATTCACAGCATTAAGAGTTTTTACATTTGCTTCTTTAAGATTGGCAAAGACTTAATCACTGCAATTACAACTTTGCTATAACTTACAGTATTAAGGGTGATTACATTGTTTATATCAACCAATTACCCAACGGTATTTGTCACTCGACCTGTTTCTGTGACTATGGTCATATCACCCATTGGCTAACTCGTTGTCCAATGGTGACGGTTATCAAGTATTGTATACAAAACCCCACATACCGTCTGTAATTTGGAGACTACAAAGACTTAATCCCTGTAATTATAACTTTGAAAACAAGTAGAGTTTTAAGAAACAATTTTGATAAAAAGAGAATGACTCACATTGCAGATTTAAATGGGCAGCGCTTAGCCTAATGATTAGCCTTGTAACCTAATTTAAATAACAATGCACACGAAAACTAGGTTAGTAACTTTAATCCAACTTTTACGACAACTCACGAGATCAAAACCTTCACAATGAATGACAAAGTGTGATACTTAAACATCCATCGAATTTACGACGAATGACAAAGCATAACCCGAGTTTGAGCAGCACTTAAACATTCATCGGATAGTTTCAATCGATCGCACATTGAATCGTAGCAGCGATCGAGTTATTACCCTGTTATCGCGGCAGAAATTCGAGATTGTGTGTTTCTGTAGTATTTGAACGGTATCTCAGTGCATGAATCGAATTTTAACGTCGAACCAACACGTTATTGCAAGTGCCAATGTCTACTATATATACTGGAAAAAGGGTGCCCTCGCGTGGCGCGAGGGGCCTTCGCGTGGCGCGAGGGGTACCACCCTAGCATAGGGTAGCCCCGTGTCCCAGTAGCTCAGGTGAGTTGGTCGTTCATTCGAATTCTTTTTACACGTAAAACTGTTTAGATAATACTAACGGGAATTTACCCCCTTGAGTTTTAGGGGCCCTGATCCTGATTCCGATTGTTCTGAAAATTTTAGGGGTTATGCAGAACTACTTGGGGGTCTTAATTAGAGTTTCCTATTGGACAAAATAAAATAATAAATAGGACTTTTGATGAGAGTTGTTATATCCTCCCCACCTTAATAAAAATCTCGTCCTCGAGATTTACTGGAATAATTGAGGATATTTCCATTTCATTTCTGATTCTAGCTCCCCAAGTATATTCAGGTCCTCTCCTTGAATCCCATTTGACTTTGACCAGCACTAGTCGTTTGTGCTTGAGAAACTTGATCTTTCGGTCTTCTATTTGAAGTGGTTTTTCTACGAATTTTAACTTATCATTTACCTCTACATCTTGAAGAGGTACTACCAGGGATTCGTCGGATAGACATTTCTTGAGGTTGGATACATGGAATACGTCATGTACCTCGGCTAGCTCTTCTGGTAGCTGTAAACGATAGGCAACTGGTCCTATTCGCTGGATTATTGGAAATGGTCCTACGTACCTTGGACTTAGCGTTCCCTTCTTCCCGAACCAAACTACTCCTTTCCAAGGAGAAACTTTCAAGAGTACCTTATCTCCGACTTGAAATTCCAGTGGCTTGCGTCGATTATCGGCATAACTCTTCTGGCGATCTCGAGCCGTCTTTAGTCTTTCCTTGATTTGAGTGATTTTGTCGGTAGTTTCTTGTACGATTTCAGGATACGATAATTGGCTTTCTCCTATTTCTGCCCAACAAACTGGAGTTCTGCACTTTCGTCCATACAGTGCTTCGAATGGGGCAGCTTCAATGCTTGCATGATAACTATTGTTATAGGAGAATTCAATTAAGGATAGGTGGTTATCCCTATTTCCACCAAAATCTATTACACATGCCCTGAGCATGTCTTCCAAGGTTTGGATCATCCTTTTGCTTTGTCCGTTGGTTTGAGGATGGTATGTAGTACTTAAATTTAGTCGGGTTCCCATTGCTTCTTGGAAACTAGTCCAGAAATGGGAAGTGAAACGACTATCTCTATTCGATACAATGGAGAGTGGGTCTCCATGTAAGGATACTACCTCGTCTACGTATAATTTGGCTAACCTTCCATGCTAAAGGTTTCCTTTATGGGTAGAAAATGAGCTGATTTGGTTAATCGATCCATAATTACCCAATTCGCATCATTACCTTTTCTGGTTTTGGGCAACTTAGTAACAAAATCCATTGTTATTAGTTCTCATTTCCATACTGGCATTTCTAATTGTTGGAGTAACCCTGAAGGTTTCCGGTGTTCTGCCTTAACTTGTGAACAAGTTAGACACTTAGATACATATCTAGCTATGTCCTTTTTCATTCCTATCCCCCGTAAATTAAATCTTGGTACATCTTATTATTACCAGGATGCATGGTATATCTAGATTTATGGGCTTCCTCTAAAATTTATTTCTTAAGTCTCCTTGCTTAGGTACCCAAATCCTTTTCTTATGGAATTTCCAAATTCCATCACTTCCTTGCTCTAATTCCTTTATTCGTCCTTTCATTCCTTCAGTATCATCCTTGATTGCTGTTACTTGAACATTCTTCAGTTGTTCCATTAAATCTACTTGAAGATTTAATCTAAGAGCATGAACTCACTTTTGCTTTTCATAATACTTACCACTTAAGGCATCTGCAACTACGTTTGCTTTTCCTTCGTGATATTGAATCTCACAGTCGTAATTACTTAGAATTTCCATCCATCTTCTTTGCCTCATGTTTAATTCTTTTTGCCCAAATATGTATCTAAAACTCTTATGATCTGTATAGACTGTAAACTTACTTCCATACAGATAGTGCCTCCAAATCTTAAGGGCAAAAGTTATAACTCTTAATTCTAAGTCGTGAGTCGTATAGTTTTCCTCGTGCTTTTTCAATTGCCTTGATGCATACGCGATTACCTTCTTGCGTTGCATTAGCACACATCCTAATCCTAGTTTAGAAGCATCACAATATACTTTAAAGTCTTCATTTCCTTCTGGTAAGGCTAGAATTGGGGCATTGGTTAACTTTTGCTTCAAAATTCTAAAAGCCTCTTCTTGCCTAGGTCCCCATTCAAACTTAACCGCTTTACAGGTCAGCTTAGTTAATGGCACTGCTATTTTAGAAAAATTCTTAATAAAGCGCCTATAGTATACAGCTAATCCTAAAAAGCTTCTAATTTCCATTGCTGACTGTGGGACCTTCCATTTAATAATTGCTTCTATTTTAGAGGGATCTACGTGAATACCTTCGTGGTTCACCATGTGTCCTAAAAATTGCACTTCCTGTAGCCAAAATTCACATTTCGAGAATTTGGCGTAAAGCTTTTCTTTTCTTAACAAAGTTAAGAGTGCATGCAAGTGCTGAGAATGCTCATCCTGACTTTTGAAATAAATAAGTATATCGTCGATGAAGACAATTACAAATTTATCCAAGTACGGTTTACAGATTCTATTCATCATGTCCATGAATGTTGCAGGTGCATTCGTTAATCCGAAGGGCATGACTGTAAACTCGTAATGACCATACCTAGTTCTGAAAGCAGTTTTAGGTATGTTTTCTTCTTGTACCTTTAATTGATGGTATCCGGAGCGTAAGTCGATCTTAGAAAAGTATCTAGCTCCTTGAAGTTGATCAAACAGATCATCAATCCTGGGTAATGGGTGTCGATTCTTAATTGTAACCTTATTTAATTCCCTATAATCGATACACATTCACATCAAACCGTCCTTTTTCTTCACGAACAACACTGGTGCTCCCCAAGGGGATGAATTAGGTTGTATAAAACCTTTACTTAGTAATTCATCTAATTGCTTCTTTAGTTCTAGCATTTCTGTGGGTGCTAACCGATAAGGTGCCTTGGCTATCGGTGTAGTTCCAGGAATTAAATGAATTCTAAATTCTACTTCCCTATCTGGTGGTAATCCTGGTAACTCTTCTGGGAATACATTCGAGTATTTTGATATTACAGGAACTTCTTTTAGTTCCATGCCTCCATTGTTAATGAACTCCGAGACCATATATGTTATGTCTTACTTTCGTGGATAACTCGCAGCTTTCATCACAGAGACGAACTTTGTTGGCTGGTCTGTCTTGTCTCCTTGTGGTCACTTCTCCGGTTGGCTTGCATATCTCAATCCAAGTCAGTGATCACCTCAGGAATCATTGTTGCCATTTTATTCCCTTTTATGAAACCGACAGGATTTCCTCTCTGTCAGTTCTTTCTATTTCATGGCATACGTTGTGATCTTGTGTTCGGAAGATCGGGTCTCACTATCCTAATGTCTAAATTTTGAAGCATACATTTCTTCATTCTTTTTAACATATATACTAATAGTTATGACACTTCGGTCCTTTAACCCATGTATTGTTGTAGCAATTCTCTTATTACTGGTAATCTTAGTAGGATTATAGGTGAAGAGTCTTGGCAAGTGCACCTAGTTATGGTTACTCATATCTTTGCAAGAGTTCTTAAAGAAAGTAGAATTACTCTTATTAGTGTAAGTTCTTAGATGTTTTGTGCCTAGCACAACTTTAGCGACAGGTTTCCTAATGCGTTAATAATCTAAGGTAACACAAAAGGAATTCTTATACTTTCGAGGGCGTCCCAATTTAAAGGATTCCTATCATTCATTTTATCGTACGAGTTACTGATAATCGAACGAAATAAGGTTCGATATCAGAATTATAGATGTATACAATAGAATCCTAATAAAGAAATCTAGAATTATCATTGACACACGTGCTTGTGTTTTATTCTAAATTGTTAATCCTTATAGATATACATATCTATATAATCATATATTTCACATACGGTAATATACATACCATTCATAAGGTCAATGTATTTAACAGATTCATATTTCCAAAGACAAATCAGACATCAGGTCATGATACTATTTAGGGAATTTTGTCACTTGTTTGATATATCATATACCCCATCTTACCCGTTTCTCGCCGGAGAGGTAACCCCATCTTACCCGGACAAGCTGGAGAGTCTGCTACACCATGCCCAGTCTTGCGGAGAGGTAATCTGAATTTCCCATAAATAGATCTTTCTTAAATCACGATTTAAAAATGAACCTTTTATTAGAGCTTTCATCAAGGAACAAGGAAATTAGTATTCCCATAACAGATCATATTCTAGAACCCAGTAGTACCAATAAATAAGAAATAACAGTGGCCAAGTGTTACTGCTTATTTACCATACTTGCAACGTTCTAGTCATCATCCTCACGACATACCAATACCCATTCTATTTTATCAAAGCAAGTAATTAGCTTGTCTCGAAGCTAATACTAAGGCGCCTTTCTTAGGTTCAAGACTAAATACTATCCTGGGTGCTACCAGTTAATTACAATTTCCTAACTCTTTCGTTTAAGCTTAGGGATTATTACAACACCTAAATGCTTAAACCAGTGGCTTAGCTCTGATACCACCTTCTGTCACGACCCCCGACCACACCCTGGACGGGAGCCGCGAGCAGTCGAGTGGTACCAGTGATTATTTTGAAAAGTATTGCAGCGGAAATTTCATCAGGACCGTGAGTTAGGAAAAGTATCATAGTTTAGAAACACCGGATTTTATTTATTAAATAGATAGGATAATACCCATGTTTTACAAAGGTAGCTTTAATAAGGGATAAACCCAAATATATGAAACCATGTTTTCATAATTTAATTTAATTGAGAAACTAAGCCACGTCCTTAAGCCTTTTGGTGCCGTATCATCGCTCTTATTCCAATCTACTGTCATTACCAGAAACCCGTTTTAAAAACATTTGGTCAGCAGAAAATACTGGTGAGTTCATTCATTTTTGTACAAAAACATATTTGTTATAATTCACAGCATTAAGAGTTTTTACATTTGCTTCTTTAAGATTGGCAAAGACTTAATCACTGCATTTATAACTTTGCTATAACTTACAGTATTAAGGGTGATTACATTGTTTATATCAACCAATTACCCAACGGTATTTGTCACTCGACCTGTTTATGTGACTATGGTCATATCACCCATTGGCTAACTCGTTGTCCAATGGTGACGGTTATCAAGTATTGTATACAAAACCCCACATACCGTCTGTAATTTGGAGGCTACAAAGACTGAATCCCTGTAATTATAACTTTGAAAACAAGTAGAGTTTTAAGAAACAATTTTGATAAAAAGAGAATGACTCACATTGCAGATTTAAACGGGTAGCGCTTAGCCTAATGATTAGCCTTGTAACCTAATTTAAATAACAATGCACATGAAAACTAGGTGAGTAACTTTAATCCAACTTTTACGACAACTCACGAGATTAAAACCTTCACAATGAATGACAAAGTGCGATACTTAAACATCCATCAAATTTACGACCAATGACAAAGCATAACCCGAGTTTGAGGAGCATTTAAACATTCATCGGATAGTTTCAATCGATCGGACATTGAATCGTAGCAGCGATCGAGTTATTACCCTGTTATCGCGGAAGAAATTCAAGATTGTGTGTTTCTGTAGTATTTGAACGGTATCTCAGTGCATGAATTGAATTTTAACGTCGAACCAACGCGTAATTGCAAGTGCCAATGTCTACTATATATACTGAAAAAGGGCGCCCTCGCGTGGCGCGAGGGGTACCACCCTAGCATAGGGTAGCCCCGTGTCCCAGTAGCTCAGGTGAGTTGGTCGTTCGTTCGAATTCTTTTTACACGTAAAACTGTTTAGATAATACTAACGGGAATTTACCCCCCCCCCCCCCCTGAGTTTTAGGGGCCCTGATCCTGATTCCGATTGTTCTGAAAATTTTAGGGGTTATGCAGAACTACTTGAGGGTCATAATTAGAGTTTCCTATTGGACAAAATAAAATAATAAATAGGACTTTTGATGAGAGTTGTTATACTTATTTGGCACGAAATTTCGCCATTAAGCTAGGAGTGAAATCCACATCTTAATGGTAAATTTCCAATTCAAACTCTAGTGGACCCTTGTCAAAGTGTTGAAATTATATTTTGACCCGACGAGTACTAACCACATTAGGGTACGAAATCGTCAAGTTAGGGGTGAAACTCGCACCTTGTCGATTAAGTCCCATTCCTCGATTTTCAATCTCGCCAAAGTTTCGATTGTTTCAATCGATTAGGGACGTGTAGTAACTGGAAGGGTAAGATACCGTTAATCACTTCTCGATGAGAGTGTCTTACCTATAGGCCAAAGCACGTTTCTCTAATTTGAAAGGACTTTCTATTCACTTTGGAATAGTCGACGTTTCTCTACCCGAAACAATCCTATGTTTTATGAGCCTCTCTTTTATGTGATTCAATTTATATGTGATTTTATACTTGTTACCTCATTCGTTTCAAAACCATTACACAATGCGCACGTCTTGCGCAATCCAAAACAATAATAATTCTCGTGAACAAACTTAGTTTATACCCTTTTCACGCATTCATATATGTTTATACTTGTTGAATACTTGTTGAAATCATGCTAACTATGTGAACCATACGTGTTACATCATGCTTACATGTTTAAAACTTGCAAACTTATTTTGAATTTATGATCAAGTCTCATCCTTTTTCCTTCTCTTTCGATTCCTTAGATGTCGTCTAACGGTGCTTCCAAGAAAACCAAGTCAAAGAAGGGTTCGACCTCCAACGCCAAATCCAACTCCATGTCACAAAGGGATTGCATGAAATTCATGGCCAAGCAAATGGCCAAGGTCATACCCGATATTGTGAACAAGATTCAGCCAAACACCGATTCATCGCATGGCTCTGTCGATTCGAAGGCCGAAAAACCCAAACCAACATTCCAATTCAAGCAATTTATGGCTTGTAAACCTTTGGAGTTTACAGGCGAAGATGGCGCTACCGCCATGATGAATTGGTTTGACGCAGTTGAGCTTACATTCTTGCAAAGTGGTTGTCATGATGAACTGCGAACCTTGAACGCAACTGGATTCTTCCTCTCGTGGGCACTCGAGTGGTGGACCACCGAACGCAACAAGAGGGGAAACGAGGCTGCACATGCATTACCTTGGGACGAGCTTAAGCAGCTTATGAAAGACCACTTCTGTCCTCCTCACGAGCTCCAAAAGTTGGAGAACGAATTTTGGAATCTAGCGCAAAAGGGGAGTGACATGTATGGTCTGATTATGCGCTTCAAACATCTTAGTGTCCTTTGCCCTGGACAAGTCGACTCCGTCCCCAAAACCATAGCCAAGTTCATTCGTTGTGTTGCACCTTCCGTGACCAATCATCTTGCCTCTGCTAACCCTAAAACCATAGAGGAGGCCTATACCATAGCCACCGAACTTAACAACAACTGCGTTCTTCATGGAACCTATGACAAGGTTTCGACGAAGAGTGCGCATCAAGCTGTCACTGATACCACCAATACTACCACCGTTGTTGAACCTTCATCCTCCTAATCCAAGAAGAACAAAGGCAAGAAGCGGAAGGCTTCAAGCCAAAATTGTGTGGTCGTCACTCCGCCAAACCCACAACCCTTACAAGCTTTAGCAGCTGTTGCACCTGCAAACACCGAACCACCAAGACAAGGCTATCTTGGATCCCATCCCAAATGTACTACATGTTTGTTTCATCATCCTACCAACGTACCCTGCCGCAAATGCGCCAACTGTCAGAGGTATGGTCATTTTGCTAACCAATGTCGAAACTTCCCTCAAGCCCAAAACAACCAGAATCAAGCTATCATTGCAAACCCTATTCCTAACCAAACTCAACCTCAAGCTGCTCCTGTGCGGGCATGTTTCAAGTGTGGCGATCTCAATCATCTCTCCAATGTTTGTCCCCAGCGTTATCAGCCTCAACAACAGCAGCAGAAGCAACCGCCACAACAGCAACAACAAGCTCAACAACCTGCTAGAGGCCGAGCTTTTGTCATCACTACCGCTCAGGCTCAGAACGCAAACGATGTTATCACTGGTACGTTTCTTGTGAACCATGTTTATGCTTCTTGTCTGTTTGATACTGGCGCCGAAAAAAGTTTTGTGTCGCTAGAATTTGAACAATTACTTAAGTGTAAACGCTCTAAGTTGCCAAAATCTTTCGCTGTTGAAGTCGCTAATAGTAAATCCGTCGCTGTTGATTCCGTTCTTTCCATTTGTTCCTTGATTCTCAACGATCATACGTTTTCAATCGATCTTATACCTATGCAAATGGGTAGCTTTGACATCATAGTAGGCATGGACTGGCTTAGGCGAATTCGTGCTGAAGTTGTTTGTTCTGAAAAGTTTATCCGCATCCC
The DNA here is from genome assembly GCA_030545235.1 of Helianthus tuberosus. NCBI lineage: Eukaryota > Viridiplantae > Streptophyta > Magnoliopsida > Asterales > Asteraceae > Helianthus > Helianthus tuberosus. Next base: position 152,614,350 of record CM060398.1, on the reverse strand, counting down.
CCTTCCAAACGGTGATTCTCTACACGTATATGGTGAGAAACCTTCTCAAGGTCTCAAGCTTATGTCATGTATCCAAGAAAACAAGTGCTTACGCAAGGGTACCTTCGCCTTTCTCGCCCATATTGTGGAAAAGAAGGACAAAGGCCCAAGCATAAGTGATGTTCCCGTTGTACGTGATTTTCCCGATGTGTTTCCCTGACGATATTCCTGGTCCGCCTCCTGCACGTTCTGTCGACTTTCGCATTGATTTAGTTCCTGGCTCAACGCCTGTCGCTAAGTCTCCTTACCGCTTAGCACCCTCTGAGATGCAAGAGCTCTCGAGTCAACTTCAAGAGCTTCTTGATAAAGGCTTTATACGCCCTAGTACTTCTCCTTGGGGTGCTCCTGTTTTGTTCGTTAAAAAGAAAGATGAGTCATTCCGTATGTGTATTGACTATCGTGAGCTCAACAAGCTTACTATCTAGAATCGATACCCTCTTCCGCGCATCGATGATCTCTTCGATCAATTGCAAGGCGCGACCTACTTTTCAAAGATCGACCTTCGTTCTGGGTATCATCAACTTCGAGTCCTCAAAGAAGATATACCTAAGACCGCCTTTCGTACACGTTATGGTCATTACGAGTTTCTGGTGATGCCCTTTGGTTTGACCAATGCACCTGCTGTTTTCATGGATTTGATGAACCGCGTGTGCAAAGCATACTTAGACCATTTCGTGATCGTCTTCATCAACGATATTCTTCTTTATTCCAAGAAACAAGGAGAGCATGAGCGACACTTGAGTCTTATCCTTGAACTTCTTCGTACTGAACGTCTATACACCAAATTCTTCAACTGTGAATTTTGGTTAAAAGAGGTTCAATTCCTTGGTCATACTATCAACGAACTTGGTATTCACGTTGACCCCGCTAAAATCAAAGCTGTGAAGAACTGGATCGCACCTAAGTCTCTGTCTAAAATTCGTTCGTTTCTTGGTCTTGCTGGTTATTATCGTCATTTTATCTCTAACTTCTTGAAAATCGCTGTTCCTTTGACTTCCTTGACTCAAAAAGAGAAACCTTTTGTTTGGGGTCCCGAGGAATCTTTTCAAACGCTCAAGGAGATGCTTTGTAATGCTCCTATCCTCACGCTTCCTGATGGTAACGATGACTTTGTCGTATATTGCGATGCTTCACACCTCGGTCTTGGTTGTGTGCTTATGCAACGAGACAAGGTCATCGCTTATGCGTCGAGGCAACTCAAAATACATGAGAAAAACTATACTACTCACGACCTTGAACTTGGTGCAGTTGTTTTTGCGTTGAAGATTTGGCGACACTACCTTTATGGTACTAAGTGTGTGGTCTTCACCGACCATAGGAGCCTTCAACATATCTTCGACCAAAAGGAACTGAACATGCGTCAACGCCGTTGGGTGGAACTGTTAAACGACTACGACTGTGAAATCAAATATCACCCAGGTAAAGAGAATGTAGTAGCCGACGCTCTGAGTCGTAAAACTCATGTGAAGGGTATTCGTTGTCTTCAACTCGTTAACGATCTTCAATGCCGCGTTCGCGAAGCTCAATATGCCTCTATTAACGAAGGCAATCTCTCTGTCGAGATACGAGGCGCTAAGGAACATGAACTCATGTCTAAATCCGATGGTATTCTATACTATCTCAATCGTATCTGGATCCCTAATCATGAAAACCTTCGAGACTTTCTGATAAAGGAGGCACACAAATCGAAGTATTCCGTTCATCCTGGCACTGACAAGATGTACCATGATATGCGTACGTCATACTGGTGGCCTGGGATGAAGAGGGATATTGCCTCCTACGTTGCAAAATGTCTCACTTGTTCGAAGGTAAAAGCTAAACATCAACGTCCCTCTGGCTTAAAATAAATTAAAAGAAAAAAAATTATGTTTTAAATAATAAGAATTAATTACGCAATAAATCGATGCAGTTTCTCAAAAGTAATAAGGTTAGGTACCAAGATGTGATACGACGAAAATACCATCAGTTGTCAGTAAGTTTTTAAGAGATATTAGCCTTAATACCATAGGATGTTACAAAACCAAAAGTTATACCCTAGATTGTTACTTTAAACTCTTGGTACCGAATCTTGGTACTCTCTACAAACCATATTACCGATTGTGTAATTAACTCTAGTTCAAATTTGAATAAAAACATTTTAAATAGTGAAAGTTTCATTAATCACCTTAATTTTTTTTGATGTTTTTAAAATTGAAAAATTCTCAAATGAAAACATTCCCGATAATGAGGAGAGGGTACAAAAAGACTACTAGTGTAGGTTCGCAACATATGAGTAATTCTGAATCAATAGGTTGGGTTGATTTATAGCAGCCTATATTGTGAACAGATGATATTTCCTAGTATGGTAGATCACACCAATGTTAAAAATGAAGAGACAAGATCTCCAAAGAGAAATAAAGGCCCAACAGTATTTGAGGAGATTAGCCAGAAACATTAATCTTCCAAAAAAATTGGAAGATTTAGTGATAGAAAGAAAAGTCAAATACGGTTTTGAAAAAGTAGTTAACTATGCAAATCTTTCTGTTTGAAATCTTTGTTTTGATTCAAATATTAAAAAAAATTGTTGAACCAAAGACATACAAGGAAGCATTAAAAGATGCTAATTAGGTAAATGATACGAATGAAGGGGGATTGCAACATTTCATAGAAATAATATTTGGGAAATTGACTTACCTGCTGACAGAAAACCTATTGGTTGTAAATGAGAGTTTAAAGTTAAATATAAATCCATAGGAGAAGTGGAAGGATATGAGGCTAGGCTGGTTGCTAAGGGTTTTAACCAAAGAAAGGGTATAGATTTTGATGAGACCTTCCCTCTGTCGTCAAAATGGCATTGTTAGGTGTGTGATCAACTTATATTTTCAAAATAGTTGCCACTATATTAGTTAGATGTAAATAATGTTTTTTTTTATATGAGGAACTAAAAGTAAATGTATACATGGTAATGGTTGATGGGTTTTATTCTGAAAAAAATACCAAAGTATGCAAATTGAATACGTCTTTATGTACACTTAAACAAGCCCAATGCACGTGGAATGAGAAATTTGTGATGTATTGTTAGGTATTATCATCCTTTATTCATGACTGTACAAAACACTTCGAGATTAACTTTTTTTTTTTGGAAAAAGTTGCATCTAGTGTCATTAAAACTGTAGAAGTTGTTCACTAAGCAATGTTGTAGAAGGCGTTAGGCGCTAGTCGGGCGGTGAAATACCGCCTAGGAATTAATCGGGATTAACCGGGATTAATCGGATTGGACTTTTTAAGTATAATTTTACAAATTTTTATATATATATAGATAACTTTATACTTTTTATTAATAAATTTACAACTTTAGGAGATAACTTTATACTTTTTATTAATAAATTTAAAAGTTTAGGAACCATATGTAAACTAGTGAAAGATAGAGGGGTTAAATGTTAAAATACCTAAACTTAAATGTTAAAATAGGTTTATAACTAAAATTTGGGCTTTAAACCATGGGCCAGGTTTCAAAAATTGGGTTTTTTGGGTCAAAAAACATGGGCGCGATTAGTCCGATTTTTACCATTTTGTCCGACTTTGACCGATTTTGACCATAACCGATTTTTTGACCGACTAGCTTAAATTTAGGCAGTAACCCACCGACTAGCGCCTAGGCGCCGATTAATCGGCCGCCTAGGCCTATTTCTGCAACATTGTCACTAGGGGTGTTCAAAACCGGATATCCGAAAGTCGGATATCCGAAAGTCGGATATCCGAACATTTCGGATAGTAGATTTCACTATCCGTATCCGAAATTTCGGATATCCGACTTTCGGATATCCGAAATTTCGGATACGGATTCGGATAATGAAACGGATATCCGAAATTCTAAAAAAATAAATTTCAAAATAGAAGTTTCAACAAACCAAACAACAAATAAAAGATCTGATGTTAAAAAAACAAACCAACACAATCCATTGTTCTAAATCACATAACATATCCAAAATAACGCAATACATTGTCTTAAAAGTCGAAATAAAAACATAAACTTCCAAATCCGAGCATCAGACTCCAATCCATCATTCCAACTTTGAAGGCACCATATGAAACCTGCGCAAGAACATAATGAAAGAGCTTATTATTTCTTAGAGTGAAACTGGTTTTTAATTTCTTAGATGGCAAACTTGGGCTATAAACATAAAGCTCTTAAAATACTCAACATAAATGTACCACATACTGTAATACAATAATGTATGAACTTGTAAACTTTTCAAACAACCATTGATGATAATTCACTACAATGGTTTTCATGAACTTTTTTAAACAACCAGTTTATACAATGTTACAGTTTTAAAGTCTTCAGCCTTAAACAAACAAAGGTCAGTCTTCAGCAGTTTTAAAATTCAACTTGTGAAGATGATTTTACAAACTAAAAACGAATCCTTTGTTTTATATGCACTTCTAATCCAAAAATAACACTTAAATCCAGAAAATCATCTTCACAGGAAGAGAGAATATGTTTTATATTCACTGATCGTATCAAAATACAACCTGTAACAAATCAATATCTAGATCTAGAATACAACGAATCTATGAAAGATAGGACCGAATCCGACCGAACTACAATAACTGTACCAAACTTGTTTAAATAACTGACGTTATGAACAAATCTATGATACCGATCGTATGAACAATACACCCTGCAACAAATCGAAATAAAGTAAAAAAATCGTATGAAACAAATCGAAATCGATGATACAGATGCTGAATCGTATGAATCAGAAACAAACCTTGGATCGTATGAAAAAATCGTATGAATCGAACGAAATCTATGATATAGATACAGATGAATCGTATGAAAACAAACCTGGAATCTTCGATTTGAGTTTTGATTATTCGTAAGCGTATCTTGTTTAGATCTGGATTTGAGTTCTTGGGGGCTAGGGTGAGTGTGAATGAGAGCGGCTGAGGAGAAAAAAAGTGATTTAGGGTTAGGTTTTTTCTATAATGGTACTATTTATATACACGCATATTAAAAAAATTCGGATATCGGATATCCGAAATATCCGAAAATTTCAGAAATCACTATCCGAATCCGAAAATTCGGATTATCCGAATTTCGGATATCCGAAAATTCGGATATCCGAATTTTCGGATAATTCGGATTCGGATAATCGGATAAATCGGATTCGGATTCGGATTCGGATGATTTTGAACACCCCTAGTTGTCACTAAGGGATTGTTTCCTCAACAGCATGATGATACGTGTAAGTCTCCAAAGTTAATCGGACTGTTTTTATATCTAGAATGTTTACTTTTAGAGTTAAATGCTTGGTTGGTCCTTGTGGTTTGCAAAAATTGCAGACTTGGTCCTAGTGGTTTACTAATTACACACGTGGTACCAGAACTTGTCAAAAGTGAACTCGCTTGGTCCCCAGCCCTAACATCAGTTAAATATCTTTGTTAAAAACCCTATGTGCTTGACATGTGAGGGTAATTTGGTCATTTCAGTGCACAACCCATTATAAAAAGAGTAAAATACATGGTAGGTCCCACCTCACCCCTTCTTCTTCCCCAAACCACCATCACCACCATCTCATCTCCTCCTCAATGACACCTTGAACACCAGATAACCCTCGATTACCAAATGATTGCTCATTGCTGCCTTAGACCTTAGTCTCAATTGAATCCGCCACCACCACGCCCCCATTAACACCTTCATTTCTGGCCTCCTTCACTGCTAAAAAATAATCCTTTCATACGTGCATGCAAAATGTCAACTTTATAATCAAGAACCATTGTTGATGTTTTTAATCAACGATGGTGGCTAAAATATGAGAAGCCCATGTTAGTTTGAGTGGATAAAACAAGTAACCTGAGTGGGTGGTTCCATGAGTGTGTGAAGATCAAGAAAGAAATAACCTGAATAAAAATCAGGTAATCAATGAAACAAATAACTTGAACAAAAAGGAAGCTTGGAGGAAGAATCATAAGAAACAACATCAGAAGCAGAGACCGCCACGTCCCATCCAAAATTTCCAAATCAATAGCTTCATCACCCACTCTTCAAATCCACCTACAAAACCTAATTTCTTTCATGAAATTTGGGATTGATGCTATGAAACAAAAGCAAATAAACCTACCAAAGATTTAAAATCTAAGATCTAATTGGAGGACCATGTTGGGGCAATTAATCGCTGCTACAGTTGGCAAGAGTCTGTAACTTCTGAAATGTCTCTGCAACTTCTCCCGAGTCCACCATTTTCGTTTTTCTCCGGTGAAGGCGGCGCTTGGTGGTGGGCTCGTTTTTCTGGCAGTAATGGCAGTGGTGTGTGGGAGTTTAGTGGTGGTGGGTATTCACTGGAGGAGATGAGACGGTGGTGGTAGTGGTTTGGGGAAGAAGAAAGGGGTGAGGTGGGACCTACCAGGTATTTTACTCTTTTTATAATGGGTTGTGCACTAAAATGACCAAATTTCCCTCATATACTAAGCACATGGGATGTTTTAACAGAGATTTTTAACTGATGTTAGGGCTGGGAACCAAGCGAGTTCACTTTTGACAAATTTAGGTACCACGCGTGTAATTAATAAACCACTAGGACCAAGTTTGCAATTTTTGCAAACCACAGGGACCAACCAAGCATTTAACTCTTACTTTTATTCCAAATATGTTTTGAGGTTCATGGCCTGGGGTTGCTTTGATAATGAGCTAGACAAGTTGTGATGGGCATATGAGAGGGTTTATTAAACAAAGAGTCAAGTTGTTGGAGTTTTTCAACAACTCATAAGATATTTTCTAGATCTCGTTCTATGGTCACTCTCTCTCCAGGAAGTTCTATGGTTCTTGAATAACTAGGGTTCATCAAATCCCTAGAGTTTTTTGTTTGATTGTATTCGGTATGGGTGTTAAACGGGTCCAACTCGAACCGAACCAAAAAAATTTAGACGAACCTGGACACTACCCAACCCGAAAATCATGGCATACATATGAACCCGAACACGACCGGTTTAACCCGAATTTTTTTAATTTTTTTTCGTAAATTAATGTATTAAGATTAAAAGTTTTTTAAAAAACACAAATGTATATACTACGTTTTCATTTTCATTATAAAATCTTATGTTAATTTATCTTTTTAAGCTATAATTATGGCACAAAATAACCACCCAATTTAATTTATGACATAAAACTTACTATAAAAAAATATATAATATAAATTGGTTAAACGCGGGTTGACCCGAAGCTCACCTGTTTAGCTAAACGGGTTTCTTGGATTCAACCTAAAACTGACCCAAACATGTTTAGACTAAACCCAAACCCATAAATTTCGTATTAGGTTCGTATCGGGTTTTCGGGTCGTGTCAGAAATTCACACACCTAGTATTCAGTTTGTTAGGTGAGTCATCTCATTGTTGTTTCTTTGATCGATAGTTTGTATTTTTGTTTCTAATTGTTTGTATTAGAAGATTTTTGGGTTAATAAACTCAACTTGGATAGAACTTTTGTTTAATGTAAGTTGCTCACAGTTTCTCTCGTAGGTTGAGTAGTTTGTTTCTTGTGATCACAACCAGGATTTGGTTTCTTATGGTTAAACTTGATGCAAGATACTAGTGTTCGCCACTTGAACTTTTGTTAAACTATGACACGTGGGTTCGTATTTATTCATGGGACTGTTGTGTGGTTGTGCTAATTGACAAACAGGTTATAGTACATTATGCAACTGTTAATTCCAACACAGTTAGCGTAACAAGGTAAAAGACAAATTGTAGGAATCTATATAATGTGTGCCCGAGGTTAGTTAATTAATCAATTTAAGTTATTGTTGGAAATTTATTAATTTGAATGGAAATTTTGTATTTTCATTCAATAAAAATAATCTAGAGAGAGCATTGAATTATTTGGAAAACTTGAATTTTAGTTTGCTCGCATCGTCGCGAGCCGCTTGAGAGCCGCCTTATGGTTTTTGGAGGTTCTGGAAGACGGCACCTACTTCTGCAGGTTTGACACGGCGCCGTTATAGCCGTCTGCCGACCAACCTGTCGCCGCCGCCGTTGCCTTCTGCCGACCTGCCTGTTCACACGCGCATGCATGCACCCAGCCGCCGCCGCGTGTTGATCTTGCAGCTGCATCCTCACTAGCCAGCTGCTGCATGAGCCCTATATAAGGACCTGAGTGCATGCAGAAGAAGATGGACCGAGAACCTGCAACCTACACAGAACTTGCAAACCTGCATCTTCGATCCGCACCAGAAAACCACTCTCACGCTCTAGCTCTTACTGCTGCATGAGTTGCAGCACCAACGATTATTCATTTCCGACACTGAAAGAACTCCACGTCCTCGTTTCAGGTACGTCTTCAGGTGGCTAGTCCCGGCAGTACTAACTGCTTCGGCTGTTGTACCCTGGGAGACAGACGGGTTCACCTGGGTGACCCGAAATCTATTTTAAGGGACCGCTGTTGAACAGCAAGCCTCAGCCACTCCTTTCTCTGTTTCGTTATCGTTTCAGGTGTTTACTTTGCTGTTGCTAGCATGTCTTCATTTGTAGACTACTTTGCATATTACTTTATTCACTAATATGTTCGAGTGAAACAAGAATTAAAGCAAAAGGATTAAAGCCTATAATTGAGGAGAAAGTTAAGCCACTTTTGCAACAACTTTTGACAAAACAATTTGACGAATGAAATAAATATTATAATATACAATATTATTATTTATTGTTAACCTGTATCTTATAATTTTCATACTTATGATTTATATGACATGTAAATTGCAAGCTTGTTCTGTTCATTGTATTTTATAGTCTAATATCGCATGTTTGTTTTGTTATGCATCTTCTGTTATGTTATGCTTTACATTTAAGTTATTTGCCATAAATACACAGTTTATTATTTATTTATAAAAATATTTGTGAACGGGTTTCCTACATACTTAAAACATAAAATTTTTAAACCCGTTAATTTAATTTTTTTTTCTTTCCTTGCTTTGCTTACTTGACTCAATTTGGTATTGGTCAAGTTTATAGGTGTTTTAAAAATTTTACTTTGTTACATTCAAACTTTTGTAAGTTTGATTCTATCCAACTCCAATAAAATCAAAGGAGTCCTTTGATTTAGTATTGCATTTGTTGCAATCTAAGTGAAACTTTTGTAAAATTAGCATATGTTTTTTTTTAAATCATTGTTTCTGAAATTTTAATACTTACATCCTCGTTTCAGAAATGGCCACTGAAGCTGCTACTAACAGTACCACCACAGGACCGTTGACTTCCTCGACTATGGGATCATCTGCTGTGGGACCATTAATTGGTACCCAGGTTGCCCACGCTGTGGCTAACCATGCTGAAAAACCTGAAAAGTTCTCGGGCTTGAACTTCAAGAGATGGCAACAAAAGATGTTTTATCTCACTACCTTGAACCTTGCGAGGTTCCTAACTGAAACCCCACCAGCTCCCGAGGGAGAACCTGATGCCCAGACCCTGGTTGCTGTCCAAGCATGGAAGCATTCGGAGTACTTGTGCCGTAACTACGTGTTAAACGGACTTGCGGATTCGTTGTATAATGTATACTGCAAGATAGCAACTGCTAAAGAGCTTTGGGAATCTTTAGAGAAAAAGTACAAAACTGAGGAAGCTGGCACGAAAAAGTTTGTGGTGGGAAAATTCTTGGATTACAAGATGGTTGATTCGAAGACTTTGATGTCTCAAGTTCAAGAACTGCAGATTATTATCAGTGATCTTCTTTCTGAAGGAATGACTCTTAGTGAGACATTTCAAGTGGCTGCGATAATAGAAAAGTTGCCTCCAAGTTGGGCCGACTTCAAAAATTATCTAAAGCACAAACGAAAGGAGATGAAAATGGAAGACTTGGTGGTCCGTCTTCGAATCAAGGAAGACAATAGACTGGCTCAAAAAGGGAGTCAAGGGGATGTGGATGCCAAAGCCAATGTGGTAGAACATGGGCAATCTTCATCCAAAGGAAACAAGTTCAACAAAGGGAACAAAGGTTTCAAAGGCAAGGGCAAAGTGGATCTTGGACCCAAAAAGGGCGGTGTGAGGAAAAAGGTTAGCACTTTTAAGGGTAGGTGCTATAACTGTGGTGAAAATGGTCACCGTGCTGACCAGTGCAAAGCCCCTAAAAAGGCTAAAGCACATATGATGGAGGATGACATCCCGATGGTGGCGATGATCACCGATCTCACGGCTATGTCTGAGGATGTCGCGGAGATCAATGTGGTAGCAAGCAAGCCAGAAACGGCTTGGTGGGTTGATACTGGAGCAACCCGACATGTTAGCCCGGTGAAGCATATCTTTAAAAATTTTAAAGAAATGTCGGGTGATGAAAAGCTGTACATGGGAAATGCTGCTACAGCAGACATCAAAGGGGAAGGTGAGGTGGTCCTCAAATGGGCCTCGGGGAAGGAACTCACCTTGAAAAATGTGTTGTATGTTCCTGATCTGCGCAAGAGTCTTGTGTCAGGATGGCTTCTCAACAAATCTGGTTTTCGTTTAGTGTTTGAGAGTGATACTTTTATTTTGAGTAAACGTGGTATGTTTGTTGGTAAAGGCTACGCCCAAAATGGTATGTTCAAACTTAATGTATTGGCTACTAGTAAGAACGTTAATGAAAATGCGTCTATTTCTACTTACATGATTGAGCCTTTTAATGTTTGGCATGGTCGTTTGGGTCACGTTAATTATAATTCGTTGCGTCGTTTAATCAATTTAAAACACATACCAAAATTTTCAATTGATTCAAACTCTAAATGTGAAACATGTGTTGAGGCTAAACAAACAAGATCTTCGTTTAAATCGGTTGTAAGAACAACTGAGCCCCTTGATATGATTCACACTGATGTGTGTGATTTGAAAGCAATTCCCACTAGAGGTGGTAACAAATACTTCATCACTTTTATTGATGATAGTACGATATATTGTTACGTTTACTTACTCAAGAGTAAGGATGAGGCTATTAACAAGTTTGGCTTGTACAAAGCCGAGGTTGAAAATCAGCTCAACCGGAAAATCAAAATCGTGAGGAGTGATAGAGGTGGTGAATATGTGTCACCATTTGCGGACATATGTGCAAAAAGCGGAATAATCCATGAACTAACAGCTCCTTATTCCCCACAATCAAATGGTATAGCGGAACGAAAGAACAGCACGTTAAAGGAAATGATGAATGCCATGTTGATAAGCTCTGGGATGAGTCAGGACATGTGGGGGGAAGCCATATTGTCGGCTAATTATATCCTGAACATGATACCCTTAAAAGACAGAGATGTGACTCCATATGAGTTATGGACAAAGCTGAAACCTTCATATAAATACATGAAAGTGTGGGGGTACCTAGCAAAAGTGGTCGTAACACCACCAAAACGCTTACAAATAGGACCTAAAACTGTGGATTGTGTGTTCATAGGTTATACGCGTCCTGGTGGCCCACTTCGGTTTCTGGTGCACGATTCAAAGAATCCTGGAATATGCAAGGATACTATCATAGAGGCAAAGAATGCGTCATGGTTTGAACACGTGTTTCCTTGTTTGGGAAAAGAACAAGCTGGTCTTTCAAAACCAGTTGAGGAGTTCATTCAAGAGACCGAGATTGTTCCCCAAAATGACAATGAAATAGATGAACCTCAAGAACAATCTGAAAATGAGGAGGTTGTGGTAAGAAAGAGTAAAAGGCAAAGGATCGAGAAATCCTTTGGACCTGATTTTCTTACATATGTGGTTGAAAGTGAGCCTCAAACTTATCAAGCTGCGGTCACTTCTTCGGAAGGACCTCAATGGAAAGAAGCCATCAAAAGTGAAATTGATTCTATCTTGCAGAATCATACCTGGGAGTTGGTAGATCTTCCTTCTGGTTGTAAACCACTTGGGTATCGATGGATATTCAAAAGGAAGATGAAATCGGATGGCACCATTGACAAGTACAAGGCAAGATTAGTAATCAAAGGGTATAGACAACGGGAAGGTCTAGACTACTTTGATACCTATTCGCCTGTGACACGAATAACCTCTATAAGGTTGGTGATTGCAATTGCTGCTTTGAGAAATTTAGAAGTACATCAGATGGATGTAAAAACCGTGTTTCTAAATGGTGAGTTAGATGAAGAGATTTATATGGAGCAACCCGAAGGGTTCTCAGCTCCTGGCCAGGAGGGAAAAGTTTGCAAACTCGTGAAATCTCTATACGGTTTGAAACAGGCTCCGAAGCAGTGGCACCAAAAGTTTGATCAGGTGATGCTTGACAGTGGGTTCAAGATCAATGAATGTGATAAATGTGTATATGTTAAGAACACATCACGAGGTTATGTTATTTTGTGTTTATATGTAGGGCTGTAAACGAACCGAACGTTCAGCGAATAGTTCGTGAACCGTTCGGCGGGAAGTTCGTTTATGTTCGCTAGTTTAGTAAATGAACGAACACGAACAAGAAATTTCGTTCGTTAAGTTAAACGAACGAACATGAACAGAGGTTGCGTTCGTTCGTTTATGTTCGTGAACGTTCGGTAATGTGTTCGTTTATGTTCGTGAGCGTTCGGTAATGAGTTCATTTATGTTTGCTTGTTAATATTTATTTGTGTTAGTTGGTTAAAGGTTTATATATGTTGTATTTTGTTTTATTATTTCTAGTTTTTAAAAATTTGAAACCCTTAATTTAACTATTTCAATTTTAGTTTGTGTTAAGGCTTAACAAACTCTTAATTTTGTGTTTATCATGTTTTTGATAATCACGCCAACTCCGTTCGGATAATTATGTTAAGTGTTTATTTATTTTTTGTGGATTCTTCGTAATGTTTGTGGTGAAAATGCATTTTATTCTAAAAAGAATATTGTGTTCATAATCATCGTTTGTGTTCATTTATGTTCATGAACATTTGTTAGAGTTCATTAGCATATGGTAAGTGTTCGTGAACAGTTCACGAACATGTTCGTTTTCTTAATGAACGAACACAAACAAGAAATCTCGTTCGGTAAGCGTTCGTGAACGGTTCATGAACAAGTTTGTTCCTTAACGAACGAACACGAACATGGCCTTGTTCATGTTCGTTCGGTTCGTTTACAGCCCTATTTATATGTGGATGACATGCTTATCATCGGTAGTGATGATAAGATGGTCAAGTCAACAAAAGATATGTTGAAAACAAGATTTGACATGAAAGACATGGGTTTAGCCGATGTGATACTGGGGGTCAAGATAGTAAGGACCCAAAATGGTTTAATACTAAGCCAATCACATTATGTTGACAAGATCCTTGAAAAATTCTGTGCTGAAGACACTAGTGTCTCCCAAACTCCTATTGATACCTCTCACCGTCTATCAAAGAATAGAGGTGAAGGTGTCAATCAGTTGGAATACTCAAGGGTCATTGGAAGTTTAATGTATCTCATGACATGTACGAGACCAGACTTGGCTTATGCTGTGAGCAGACTAAACGGATACACAAGTAACCCAAGCTCTGAACATTGGAAGAGTATGACAAGGTTGCTAAGGTACTTGAGATACACGAGAAACTATGGTCTACACTATGGCCGTGATCCAGCTGTTATAGAAGGATACATTAATGCCAACTGGATATCCGACTCAAAAGATTCCAAATCAACAAGTGGATATGTCTTCACTCTTGGTGGAGCAGCTATATCTTGGAAATCATCCAAGCAGACTGTTATAGCCAGATCCACCATGGAATCTGAGTTCATTGCATTGGACAAAGCTGGAGAAGAGGCCGAGTGGCTGCGTCAGTTTTTAGAATATGTTCCAGGATGGCCTAAACCTGTAACAGCTGTATGCATACACTGTGATTGCCAGTCGGCAATAGGAAGAGCTCAAAGTGTGATGTACAATGGTAAGTCAAGGCATATACGACGCAGACATAACACGATACGACAACTGCTCTTAACTGGGGTTATTACGATTGACTATGTAAAGTCAAAAGATAACATTGCGGATCCGCTTACGAAAGGCTTAAACAGAGAGGCAGTGCATAAGTCGTCACGAGGAATGGGACTAAAGCCCGTGGGGTAATTTGTTCGAAGGAAACCTAACCTAGAAGATTGGAGATCCCATGACCTAGGTTCAATAGGACAACCTAATTGAACAGATTGTGGTCACTGTGGGGGAGAACCCCAGAACACAAAAGGAGCTGCATGCTTCTTAGTCTATTCCTTTGCTAAATCAGAGACAAAGAAGGCTAAGCCTAAGGCTTTTAATGATTATAGAGAATCACCTATGTGAAGAGAGAAGTGGGGTCGCTTCGAGTGGAATTGTGGGGGGGCGCAATTCCTAGAGCTCTCGCAGAACCACCCAAGTGTCCATGACCACAACGGACACACCAATGAGGGTCTAGCCAGACCAGGGAGAGAATTGTGTGAAGGTGTAATAACGTCTACACAAATGGGGACTGGTTCAAGGACATCGCGACTACCAGTCGCTAGGAGGCTAAGTGCACTTCACAACGGAAAGTTCAAAGGAAACACCTACTTATCCGGCAATACTCAACTGTTGAAGTTGTATCGAGAAACCTAGAAGTGGATTGATTTCCATTCATGTGGGGGATTGTTGGAAATTTATTAATTTGAATGGAAATTTTGTATTTTCATTCAATAAAAATAATCTAGAGAGAGCATTGAATTATTTGGAAAACTTGAATTTTAGTTTGCTCGCATCGCCGCGAGCCGCTTGAGAGCCGCCTTATGGTTTTTGGAGGTTCTGGAAGACGGCACCTACTTCTGCAGGTTTGACACGGCGCCGTTATAGCCGTCTGCCGACCAACCTGTCGCCGCCGCCGTTGCCTTCTGCCGACCTGCCTGTTCACACGCGCATGCATGCACCCAGCCGTCGCCGCGTGTTGATCTTGCAGCTGCATCCTCACTAGCCAGCTGCTGCATGAGCCCTATATAAGGACCTGAGTGCATGCAGAAGAAAATGGACCGAGAACCTGCAACCTACACAGAACTTGCAAACCTGCATCTTCGATCCGCACCAGAAAACCACTCTCACGCTCTAGCTCTTACTGCTGCATGAGTTGCAGCACCAACGATTATTCATTTCCGACACTGAAAGAACTCCACGTCCTCGTTTCAGGTACGTCTTCAAGTGCTAGGCTAGTCCTGGCAGTACTAACTGCTTCGGCTGTTGTACCCTGGGAGACAGACGGGTTCACCTGGGTGACCCGAAATCTGTTTTAAGGGACCGCTGTTGAACAGCAAGCCTCAGCCACTCCTTTCTCTGTTTCGTTATCGTTTCAGGTGTTTGCTTTGCTGCTGCTAGCATGTCTTCATTTGTAGACTACTTTGCATATTACTTTATTCACTAATATGTTCGAGTGAAACAAGAATTAAAGCAAAAGGATTAAAGCCTATAATTGAGGAGAAAGTTAAGCCACTTTTGCAACAACTTTTGACAAAACAATTTGACGAATGAAATAAATATTATAATATACAATATTATTATTTATTCAGAAATTGTATATTCAGAAAGGGGTAGCGGCGCAGCTTGTTGCTCGCTTACCTGCGATATTGATGTAAAGTGCACTTATTATTTAACTTTTTTAACAAATGTTAGACGAAAAGTAAAAAAAAAAAAAAAATTATTTATTGTTAACCTGTATCTTATAATTTTCATACTTATGATTTATATGACATGTAAATTGCAAGCTTGTTCTGTTCATTGTATTTTATAGTCTAATATACATGTTTGTTTTGTTATGCATCTTCTGTTATGTTATGCTTTACATTTAAGTTATTTGCCATAAATACACAGTTTATTATTTATTTATATAAATATTTGTGAACGGGTTTCCTACAGTTATGTCTATATAATAAATTGAATACTTATACAAAACTTCTTGTTAATAAGTTGCAGTCGTACTTAACTAGTATTTATGTTGAAATATTTAACCGGGTGTATTCATATGCATGTGATTTATATTCCTTCTAGTGTGATTGATTCTTTTGTTGATTCGGCAGATGGTTTATAATACGCCATATGATTGTGCCAATACATCCTAGTTAGTTTAGTTAAGGATCTAAAGATTAGTGTGTAAGTACATGGATCGTACTCCAGGTTGCTGGTAGAATAAATATAGATAAGTCTTGTCTATGTAGCTGATTAAACATTGTTATCACCGATTAAGTCTTGCATATAAGAAGCCAAGTTAGTGATTGTTTGTTCTCATCTTCATAACCTTTCCAACTCTTTTTGTGTTTCTTTATTCTTCATTTCATTTCATTGCAGTTAAGTTTAGCTTAGTTTAAGTCGATCATCAACCAAGTTCTTAAATTTTACTTTACTAAGCAAATAAGACGTGTACTACTAACCACAAGTTCCTCACAGATATGATCACCTGCTTACTCTAGCTCTCTAATTTCTATTATATTAAGATTTTTCATGACTTAACCATTCCTAACTTGGTTTGCGGAAATTCATTGGAATTGACATTTGAATTCAAATTATAGCATGTTTGATTAGAATTGATTTGAAACTAAAATGGGATCCCTAAAATCCTTTCAAGTAAAGGAATACAACATGTCAACATTCTTTCCAAATTGTAAAGGAATTAACCTTTCAAGTAAAGGAATACAACATGTTAACCTAAAAACCGTCACAGTGTCGCTACAGTCACCACTGCTACCATAGCCGACCTACTAGTGTTGTTATCACTTATCACCACGACGCACCATTGGCAGCGCCACTACTCCGCACAAGGGCTAACAAATTCCAATTCCTTTAACAAGATTTGTAATTGTAATTCAAGTCTTTAACATTTCAATTTTCCAAAAAAAAAAAAAAATAACATAGGGAGTCAAATTCTCCTTAAGTTCATTTTGTATATACAATAACATTTCAAACTGAACTTTTAATGGGAAAGTTGCATATACAACAACCATGATAGCGTTGTACTTTTATTAAATTAACAATTTGAAGTATAAAAAACACCATTACCGTTTTACCGGTAGTCAATGTATAGAAGATTTACGAAAGAGATAAAAGAGAGTAGCGGGAGATGTTACGTAAAAGCTTTATGTATAACAATTAACTAGAGGTGGTAATTTCTGACACGATAGGGTTGTCATATCTAACGCGTTTAATAAACACGTTGTGGCTAGCCTGACATTTTTATCTTGTTTAATTAAAAATGTCAATTCGTCAACCCGTTTAATTAAACATGTCAACAGACTACCATGTTTATAATCCGTTTTAGCCCATTTATTACAACACACCAATCCAGTGAACACATTACAATACCTATCAACATGTTTAACAGATTTTGATAATTGTGTTAATAAGGTCGTATCCATGTTATACGATTTTAAGTGTGTGCGCCATGCGGGTTAGGGTCGATGTTTTTGACACAGATAAAAGTACGGGATCATGTTTGGTTAAAAATTCAACACGCCCGCCCGAAATCAACCCAAATCGATTACACTTTACAGTTAACACAAAAGGTAGAAATAATATGATATTACGATACTTAGAATTCGCTATTACTAATTTAACATGTATTTCAAAACCTTGTAGTTTTTTCAGACATGCATACACACGTACATACATATATATCACAGGCTAATCAATGAAATTTCTATTAGTTTATGCACACACACGTACGTACATATATACCAATGGTTAATCAATATATTTTCTATTAGTTTATGCAGACACACGTACAGGTAGAGGATTCTGTAAAAAAAGCCTAAAGTGTGAGAATGGTAAGAAAGAATCTCAGCCATTAGATCTTTTGATCTAATGGTTGAGATCAAAAGGGACCAAATTGTAAAATATTTTCATTAATTTGGACTGATTTGAAATATCTAGGGGCAATATAGTCTTTTAAACCCACTAGAAATTAGGTAATGCACATGTAACTTCCCCCGTCTTTTTTAAATGTCAATAACTTTTTATACGTAACTTTTTTTTAAAAAAAATTACACCATAATAACGAGCGTTTTTTTATCTTTAATATGAGTACCATCTTGCTATACTTATATAGAGAAAAAAATATGTTTTGATCAGATGTTTAGTCAATGAATGGTGTTATATACTTGCTGAATGGTGTTATATACTTGCTGTATGGTTTATATACTTACTGAATGGTGTTATATACTTGCTGAATGGTGTTATATACTTGCTGAATGCTGAATGGTGTTATATACTTGCTGAATGATGTTATATACTTACTGAATGGTGTTATATACTTGCTGAATGGTATTATATACTTCCTATAATTAAGGTGGCGGTTATGGGAAGTTTTTAATTAATTGAATTAATGATAAAATTACTTGTTTACCCTTTTCAATTAATTTAGATCTAATGACTGAGATTCTTTCTTACTTTTCTCACACTTTTGGTCTTTTTTACAATAACCTTACCCCACACGTACATACATATATACCACATAACTTAAATTTTCTATTACTTAAATGGGTTTGTAAATAATGGGCCTGACAAAATGGATATTTCATAAATCTATCATTGTTTTCATATGATGGCCCGGTTATTCAACAACAATTTCTATATACGCCAAAGTATTCTTATATTAACAAATAAAAAAAATTCAACACGTACTTTCTAATGCTTTCTCAGCTTATTTTGCCTAGAAAGTTTATTTTGCCTAAGAATGATAGGAAACAATAGAATTATGACATGTGACAAAATTTAAAAAAAAAAGAAGGGTATTTTAGTCAATCATACCCAATCTTCTTCCTTTTTCTCCCCCAGTAACTTCAAAACCCACCATTTTCAAAACCCACTATCTTTAACATTTTCTTCACTTTCTATCTCAATAATCACTACATTATAGTGCGATTTTCGTCACCAATCAATGATTCAATATATTAGTGTGTTCAAAACCCCCAACTATCACTTTGATTCCCGTCACCCCCAACTTAACACTTAGTGTGTTCTATCACCACATCGTTAACTGATCACTAACTTTTGATCATGTTACTACACTTTTTTGGGTGTCATAGGGATCTTGAGAAGGTTTTAGGGATCTTAGAACACCCCAAAAGTATAGTAACAAGATCAAAAGTTAGTGATCTGGTGACAGAACACACTAAGTGTTAAGTTGGGGTGGTGGGCGTCAAAGTGATAGTTGGGGATGGCAGCGGTCAATGGCCAATAGTTAAGAGTGATAAAATCCAATAACCCTTTATTAAATGACTAATTACATATTTCTCATTCTAATAAAATCAATAACATTAAAAATATGACTTTTTTTTTGCTTTTTTTATATAAACTCTTTACATAAATCAGGGTACGCAACTTCATATAGTTGGATTATTCGAAACATAGCCCACGATTATTCAATGTAGAAAAAAAAATCATGAACAACGTTATAGCTTAAAACCCCCAACCATTTTTACCCAACGGAAATCATAAATAAAAACATTTTTCATTTAAATTATACAAATTATTACAATTATATATTTAAAGAGAGAGGATCAAATAGGAAGTTTATTTTGGCTAGAAAGGATAGAAACCAATAGAATTATTACATGTGACAAAATTTAAAATGAAGAGAAATGGTATTTTAGTCAATTTTATCCAATATTCTCACTTATTTTCTCTGTAACTTCAAAACCATTGGGCATGTTTGGCTAAGCTTTTTGAAACAACTTATTGACTTATTGGTTTTTTGAAAAGTCATAAGTTCCAAAATGATGTTTGACAATGAGGGTGTATGTGAGGGGAAAAAGTCAATAAGTCAATAAGTCACTCCATACTGACTTTTCCAAAAAATCATTAAGTCAATAAGTTGTTTCAAAAAGCTTAGCAATTATTTTCAAAACTCACCATCTTTAACTTTTTCTTTACTTTCTATCTCAATAATCACTACATTATAGTGCGATTTTCGTCACCAATCAATGATTCAAACACCCAATCAACGTGTTCTTCAACTTTTTGAAAAAACCCAGTTTAATTTCATACAATATCTCATTTTTCCGTGTGATTTTGAAGCGAATCACTCGATTCGTTTGATTCGATCGCTGATAAGTGTTTGTAACATTCAAATTTCGTCAGTCGGTGAAGAAATCTGAAGAAATCGGCTTTCGATCTATGTAAGAAAATTTTGAATGGCATTTTTATGATCTGGGTTTTTGAATTTAGTCATTGCGTTTTACGATTTTGGCGGGGGTCCGGGGGCAACGCCCTTGGGAGCAGGGTCCAAGGGGCGGCAGCCCCTGGCTGGGATCAGGTCAGCTTGGAATTTTTTTTTATTAAATTGCTTTAATAAAACTGCATCAGAAAATTTAATTTTCTGGAAATTGCCACTGGAAAACTGCATTAGAAATAAGACATTTTTAAGTGTTTTCTGGCCATTGCGTTTTAGGTAAAACAAATTTTTTTGTATTTTCAGTCCATTGCGTTTTAGAGAGAACACTTTCTTTTGTGTTTTTAAGTCATTGCCTTTAATAAAACTGCATCAGAAAATTAATTTTCTGTAAATTGCCTCTGGAAAACTGCATTCGTTGACAATTTTTGATCTCCTACTTCCTGGTCCAGACAATTCACAGACAAAACATACTCTTGTTCAATGCGTTTTAGAGAGAACACTTTGTTTGGTGTTTTTAGGCCATTGCGTTTCAGAACTAAGACATTTTTATGTGTTTTCTGGCCATTTCGTTTTAGAAAAACACATTTTTGAAATGTTTTTAGTCATTGCGTTTTAGGTAAAACACATTTTTAGTTGTTTTCAGTCCATTGCATTTTAGAGAGAACACTTTCTTGTTTTTTTAGGCCATTGCGTTTTAGAAAAAAGAAATTTTTAAGTGTTTTCTGGCCATTGCGTTTTAGAAATAAGAAATTTCTTTGTGTTTTTTATGCATTGCGTTTTAGGTATAACACATTTTTATGTGTTTTCAGTCCATTGTGTTTTAGAAAGTACACTTTCTTTTGTGTTTTTAGGTCATTGCGTTTTAGAAATAAGACATTTCTTTGTGTTTTCTTGACAATGCGTTTTACAAATAAGACATTTCTTTGTGTTTTTTTGTGCATTGCGTTTTAGAAAAAAAGTCATTTTTTACGTTTTTTTCCATTGCGTTTTACGCAACTGGCTTTTTTTCCATTGCGTTTTACCCAACTGGGTTTTCGATTTTTTTTCGAAAATATAGCAATAGTATACTCGTTTTAAAGATAAAAAAACGCTCGTTTTTTTGGTGCAATTTTTATAAAAAAATAATGTCGTATGAAAAAGTTATTAATGTTTAAAAAATGGAGGGGAATTGGAGGAGAGATAAACTATTGTCCTGGATTGATTACAATGCCCTTACACAAACCCACGCGCCTCTTTTCTTCCCTTCAATTTCACTCATTTAATCTTATCATTTGATTAAATCAATTGATGGTCAAGACTCAAGATTACTTTCTAGTCTTCCTAGCAAAAAAAAAAAAAAAAAAAAAAACTTCCTATTATGTTCTAACCATATTTTTCTATTTATCTCTCATATTAAATATAATAATAATAATAATAATTTTAAACAAAAAAATTAGAGAAAAATAAATATTTGTTTTCCTATAATAATTTTAAACAAATTTAAATAAGGATAAATGTTTGTTTTTTTATATAATCATAAAGTTATATCCCGAGTATTATGAGTTCGGTGATTGAATTTATGGTACATTAGGAATCAAAGGTTGCCGTTTGATATATACTTATAATTATCAAATTTTAAGTGTTTTTAGACGCATCACTATAATGGTTTGGACTCACCATTATAGTCGCACAATTCTTTCAAATGTCAAATCTAAACAAGTTAGTTTTACCTTTGTAATGTTAGGCATACTGTTATAATTGCTTTAAAACCATTATTTATCACACATTGCATCAACATTTAGAAAGAACACAATTTTTAAATACAATAATTCTATACTCTATTAAAACGTGGGACTCGATCTCCACCTTTTTGTACCGTAAACTCTCTTGAATATAAATTTAGGATGAGTGTCTTATGAATGAAATATACAAATAAGCATGAAGGTGTATAAATGTTTTGATAAATTTAGTTATGAAATCCCCCCCCCCGCCCCGCCCCGCGGTTAAATTCTGAAATAACACATATTTACAAAATTAATCATTTCAAGTTTTACAAGCAACCTATACAGATGAAACTAAGATGGTTTTAAATTTATATTTGTGTAATTTTGTATGATGTAATCTAATATTTCCCAAAAGTTATTACTAATTAAATAATTTAACTTACATTCGTGAGATCTATTTAATTTATATGATGTAATCTAGTATTTCCCAAAAGTTATTTCTAATTAAATAATTTAAACTACATTTTTTTTTGTGAAAATGCTCTTGCTAATATGTTTTCATATTCAAAGTGACGAACCAAAAAAATATGTGACCGGGGAGAAAATTACAACCTTGATACAACTTAATTGTAGTAAAATGTAACACTTCAATAAGATACGTAGGTTTAACATGTTATCAGTAAGATACATAGGGCTTAAAAGTTTTATAAGTCAGTCAAAATTATGGGTTAAAACCTACTTTAGTCATACTTCCGATTTTTTTTAAACAACGGAGATCTATTATAAAAATAGAGAAGACCCGCAAAATGCTAGGGACAAAGTTAAAGCCAACAGGTTATATCAAATCAACCCACGACTCCCAACTTAAAGAAGTCATACATTAGATAACTTAAAAAGTAGTTTAAAGTTTTTATTCTTTAAGGGTTTAAGAGGTGCTCTCGTCGTGAGGAGGTGCTTCACTCGTGAGTAGTCACCTCTTCAACTCAGCTTTTCATATCAACTCCCCTCTTAGCTTTTCATTTTACCACAAATATAAGTGGCGCTCCCCTCGAAGGGGTAGTCCATTTTTTTTCTAAATATTATGTATTAGTAATTAAAACATATTTTAAATAAAATAAAATTACATAAAATTAAAAATAAAAAATAACATTAAATCGAACTAAATAAAGTTACATTAAATTAGAAAAATTCGGTTGTGAATCTTGGAGTAAAAAAGTTGAGGTTGAGAGTGTGGTGAACACCCGAGTGGGGGTTGAAATGGTGCACTAGGACCGCTCGAACCGCCGCATCGTTTGCGAGACTTGTCCCCTATGTTTGGAAGCCGATCCTCGACTAGTCGAACCTTTTTTCTTCGCATCATCTTTGTTTTGTTTATCCACGATGCGTGTGGTTATAGTTTGGTTATGAATTTGTGAAAGGTGGTATTTAAATTGAGAAAAGTGTAATTTTTTTAAATCTCAAAAGGCTCTAAAGCCGTTGAAAGGCTCCAACAGTCGA
This sequence comes from Helianthus tuberosus, assembly GCA_030545235.1. NCBI lineage: Eukaryota > Viridiplantae > Streptophyta > Magnoliopsida > Asterales > Asteraceae > Helianthus > Helianthus tuberosus. Next base: position 152,591,090 of record CM060398.1, on the reverse strand, counting down.
AAATTTCAACATTCCCACGTGGTGACCACTCCCCGGGTTTGCCAGTTTACCGCACGCCAAATGGGGATGGCGGCGGTGTTGTCGGGCGGTAACAGGTTCACCGCTTGCCATCCTCGCAAGCGCTCCGTTCACCCTAACACAAGTGTGGATGCTGCCCACCACAAATCGGTTAATTTTCCTAACCGGTTTAGTTAATCAGTTTAGACAGTTATTCTCAAATTGTTACTTTAACCGGTTATTCACTTTAACCGGTTCGGTTAATAAAAGGTTATTTTCATTTTTTCGGTTTTTTTTCTGGTACATTGGTTAAAAACTGGTTACTTTCCTAAATGTCTAGAACCGGTGACTATCCTAAAAGTCTATAACCAGTTACAAACCGTCAGTTTTTTTTAACTCCTAACCGATTCTTGGTGTACCGGTTATGGTTCCAGTTAATACCGGTTTTGGTTAACAAAACGGTTTTTGCCCATCTCTACTGCACACTTATAACGTAAGTGGGTATATATAAGACGATACAACATTCTAGACTCTAGAGTTAGAGATGCACAAAAAAACCGGACCCGGTAGAAAAACCCGGAACCGGTTTTTTTAATACCCGGGTATTCTATACCCGAAACCGAAACCGACCCTACCCGTAGGGTATGGATAGGGTATACATTTTGATTTCAATACCTGGAACCGGAACCGAAACCGATCATACTCGATTAATACCCGAAATGGACAAGAACCGGAACCGACTATACCCGATTATACCCGATACATGATTCTAATATGTTTCTTTTTAATTTATGTTAGTGCATTTATTTTATTTTTCTTACATTAAACAATGCATATTTAATAATAATAAACAAAAAAATACGAGAAAATAAGGTAACAAAAACGCAATGGAGTATTAAAAAATATGAAAATATAGAACTAAAATACTCGAAAATAGGGTATAAAAAACCTGAAAATAGGGTATTTTAATACCTGGTTTCTTAAGAAACAGAACCGATCTCTACCCAGAACCGGGGACATAGGGTATGGTTTTTTGTCAAACAACCGGAACCGAACCGGTTATAACAATAACCTGTTTCAATCCTTAAAACGAGAAACCGAAATCGGTTCAAACTGGTTATTAAAAATACCCGATTTGTGCACTTTTGTCTAGAGTATAACCTTAATGGGCTTAACATGAATGGGCCTAACCCTAAACTACAATATCTAATTATCTATTACGGGTTTGAATTACCATGTCCATGTGTACCCATATAGTTACTTTCCAACAAATGCTTAACATGAATGGGCCTAACCCTAAACTACAATATTTAAGAAAGTTACAAGCAAATTATATCAAACAAAATTGCAATAATTGTTTCTTATTAGAGGTGCACAAACCAGTTAATTTTAATAACCGGATCGGTTAATCAGTTATACCGGTTAATTTGACTTTTTGACTTTAACCGGTTAATGCTTTAACCGGTTATTACTTTAACCGGTTATTTTTTTAACTGGTCCGGTTAATTACTTTAACCGGTTCGGTTATTTAACCGGTTATTTTCGGTTAAAAACCGGTTTTTTTGCCTTTTTTTTGAATTTTTCGGTTATTTTTTCGGTTAACCAGTCTATCGGTTAAAAAACCGGTTTAAAAAAACCGGTTAATAACCGGTTATTATACTAAAAACTTGTAACCGGTTACTAACCTACGGTTAAATAACCGGCTGGACCGGTTATTCCTAAATCGGTTATTAACCGGTTACAGTTTCGGTTAATAACCGGTTACGGTTAATTAACCGGTTATTTTGTGCACCTCTAGGTTGTATTTTACAAATGCTTGTAAAAATTACTGAACTTTAGAGTATTTTAAGATGCTTATAAAAATTACTGAACTTTCTTATCCATTTTTTTTAAAGCAAGAACCCTTAAAACATGTTATTTTGGTTGAATGTAATAAAAAAACTTTATTTGTTAAATTTAATATATGATAGTAGAAGAATTGAATGAATAGTGCTTTGAAGACATGGTTTAAATTGATTGGGTCTTTTGGGCGGTGGCTGCCTCATCACTAATGAGACACGCGTGGCTTCATTTGGAGAGGTGGTACCTGTAAAACACAGCCCAACTTTGACACACTCTCACTTTTTAGAATCCAGATGAGGGGGCTTTTGTAGAGAGAGAAAATGCTCTTCACTTGCTGTTACCGGTGATTTTCCGGTCGTCCATGACGGCGGCGGATCTGTGTACCAAAACGGCTGTTCACCTGCTGTACTGATGATTTTCCGGCCGTCAAAACGATTCTGGTCGCCGTGGGGAGGGGGACAATAGTGATGGTGTTTACACCGGAATCACGAGCTGTGAATCCCCAATCCTCCCAAACGCGGCCATAGCCAGATCTACATCAACAGGTGATTCACCTACCTCTGCCTTTCTACTTCACTCTATTGGTGTCCTCTGGCCTGCCACGTTATGGAAGAGTTTGACACATGGTTTGTAGCTTTTATTTGCCCGGCTTTTCTTGTCATCTCATCTCTGACAATATTTCACTTTTGTCGCTGTAATGGTGATGGATTTCTCTGTTGATCTTGTGCTGAAATGGTCCGATGATGGTGATGACCGAAGACCGTTTGGGTGTACGATGGTAAACCTGAGGTCGATGGCTTATGGAAGGTGCTCCGATGATGGCGAAGTTGGAGCGTCTTTGAGGTTTACATTGCTAAACCCTAAAAGGCTAGATTTGGTGTGGCCGTTGGCCATAAGGAAGGGCTTTTAGGATTTTTGATACTAAGCCCTAAATCATTCGTTATAGGGAATGCATGTGTCGCCTCTTAGGGTTTACAATAGCAAACCCTAAATTTGTCACTGGTACACACGAGGCTATGATGAGTCCTAAAATCAAGTCAGTATGTCGCCATGGCGTGGCAACTGTGGAGGATGGCAGGTTATCGCCTGCAACCCCTATTGCAGCCATGGTGGCTTGGTCCTTTTGCATTCTCTGAGCCTCATGAGTTGTTAAATGTTGTTTGGAGCTTAGTATTTGGGTTTCTTCGTGTTCAATAAACTTAGCTGTTAGAAATGTTCAGCCGAATCCCATTATGGTACATGAGGCGATGATGAAATAAATATATGTTATATGTGTGTGTGTATTGTAGGCATATATTCACCAAACGCTTTACCGTGGGTTTGTGTGGGAGTTCATTAAAGATCCGTAGAGAATCAGGTTGTTTCCTAACTTTGCATCTTTTTGCTGGCGGCGTGATCAACTTTTTTAACTACTTTATTGGTTTCTTGTGAAAATCCAAAAGAAAATAAAAGAAGTTACAATTTGTTGTAACAAATTGTTTTGTAAAAAAAACTATAGAAATGTGAACACCTATAAATATTTGGTCAGAGTTGGGGAAAGGGATGGGCTGGGTAACGGGTCAAAAGATGTACTTTTTTGTTTAGATCTAAACGGGCCAAGTTGAATGGATTTTTTTTTTGTTTTGATGATCAATATATATTACTCCAATAGCAAGCTAATATTTTGAATAAAACGATTCAAGTGAAGGTTAAGCATTAAAAACACACCTTTGGGCGGATTTTGAGTTTTGCCCTGTTATTTATTATTTATTTTATCTCTTACAAATAGAACATATCCTGAACTACTTGTAAAGAAGTGTTTCTTCATTTTATTTTGGCAATAGCAGTGGTTTGTTTGCATAGATATAATGAATTATTAGAAAAGTATGACATTTGACTTAAGACTGACTACAAATATACAATCATTAGTTTTGTTTAATATGACTGATTTTACAATATACACCGCAAGCCATACTTGACATCATCAAATCGGGTGAGGATTTCAGGATCGCGACAGCTATAACGATGCTAGAGCAGGGGACTTGCCAACTATGCCTATATATCTAGCCAGGTATGTTTGTTTGTTGACTTTTCAAACTAAACATGTAGGAGGCGGACTCATATATGTGTGACTATTTGGAAAATGGATTAATTTGGTTGTGTTTTAGTTTAGAACTTGATTCGGTTTTGACCCGTAACCCAACATATGTGTTTCAGGTCAGTTTCAGGTTGAACTCGCGAACCCGTTTAGCTAAACAGGTCAGGTTCGGGTCAACTCAGTCGGGTTAGTGGGTTAACCCGTTTAACCCATTTCTATTTTATTATATTCTTTAAAATTTAAAATATGTTTTATGTCATAAATTAAATTGGGTGTGTATTTTATGCTATAAAAATAACTTAAAAATGGAAGTTGACATAAACTTTTATGATTTTAATGTAATTTTATTATATAAATTTGTGTTTTTTTTTGTAGTAGTAGTGTTAATTTTAATATATTAATTTGCTGAAAAAAATAAAAAATAAAAAAATCGGGTTGAACGGGTCGGGTTCAGGTTAGTATGCGAATATTCGGGTCGGGTTCGAGTTGATATCTATAGCACAATTTTCAGGTTACTTATCTAGACCGACTATCCTCAAGGTAATATAGTTATGTTTGTGTTAGTTGCACTGTGTTATGATAACTTTTTATTAAGAAAAAAGGACAAACTACATGAAATATATGCGAACTTTGCATTCTTTTTCTAATTTTAGCAACCAACTTGAAATCATGCACAAGCTAGAAACTAACACCTTATTGCTCATTTTAGAAACCAAACTGCACTTTATTACGAGTAATTGCTTTGTTCATACTTCCTCCCTCCGTTCCTGTTATAAACAAATCTGAAATACATATACCATTATTGGAAGAGGCGGTACTTTTTAGTTTTGAACCCTAACCAAACCTAAACTGAAATGTTTGGTCTCGCTTCAACGTTCTAATTTGCTTAATCAGGTATGGTTTAACCGAATAATTGTTTAATTGTTTGGTTTTGCATTACAAGTAAGAAACTTTTTACTCTTGACACTAACTTGATAAACTTGGTACTAATATTCAGATACACAGGGCAATGATGTTACTGTGGAATAGCAAGACATGATAACCGTTTCAAATTTAGGTTGTCAGAATGGTTTGCGTTTGGGAAACTATTCAAATGGGGGTTGCGGCGGTGCGGGCATGGCGGCAGAGGTGGCGGTGGATGGCGTCGTTTACTTTTCACCAAAACTACAACTTCAAGAAGCCTTTCCTCTATCTTGCCAGGAAACTTGCATTCTAGACTAAGCTTTCAGTTATATGTTAATATATGGGATTTTGATGTTAATTTTTGTTGATTAAAAGGGATGCAAATTTACACTTTGTCCAGTTTACTGCGATTGCTCCACCAGAGTTCAAATTGGCATGGTTGCTCAGCAGTAAGTTTTGCTTTTGGACTATATCATTTATGGGTTGTTGGTTATTTGGTTTATGACGCATCATTGTGTGTTTTGAAGACATGAAACCGAGCTTGCAGTGGCTGCAAACCAACCTCCTCTGGATGACGATTGTTAATCACATTTATAATTGACATCGAAGTTGGTGTTAAATTTGGTTTTTTCTAATATTCAAGAGTTGTGAGAAAGATATTCTTCTTTTCTTCTGAATGATGAGATTGTATGGACATGTCCAATTTTATGAGCACTGTATGTTTTTACAATATACATTTGTATATTTTTTTATTAAGGTGTTGGTTGCACTTGGATTGATGATTTGGTTATGCTTGGACCATATTAAAATAGTGGACACGAACATTCTTGGGATTTTGAATGTTCTCAACTGAATTTATTTTGTTTTTATTCGAGTCCCACCAGTTTGGAAACATGAAAACCTTCATCGGAGTGCCTTAGCGCGCCGCAAAGCGCGCAGGGGTATAAACCTAGTTATTATAATAATTAGAAGAAATCATTTCTTGTTTCTTCTATTGGGTTTTTGGGTTTGTTTGTTAGAGCTACATATATGGTTATTGCCTCTTAATATAACATATAATTCAATCAAAGTATTTGAATGTAACTTGATAGGCTATGATTTATTGGAGGGAGAGTTGCTTATCTAAACTAATTATCTTATTCTAATTTATAATTATTACTAGGTTACTGTGACACCCCAAAAATATCGCAGCGAAAATACAAACGTGACAGTGACGGAGGTTGGTACCCATAATGTCACATCCTGACTTTTGCGGAAGCGTATGATGCGTGACTTGTTTAATATCATTGCATTCAATCATAATAAACAACTATATGATCAAAAAGATGTTCATCCATTTATTAAGTTTAAAGTATTACAAACACCACTTATTTAAGTTTCAAACAGCACAACCTTCGACTAAGTTACAGATCAACAAAAGTGGATCACATCTAAACTTGGAATTTACTTCTAGAAACAACACCTGCGCCCACGATCCAACTTGTTACCTGAAATACATGTAATTTTGGAAAACATCAACAAAAGTTGAGCGAGTTCATGCGTTTTGTATGAGTACTGTCAAACTTGTAAACTTTTGAGAGACTCCTTTGAAAACAGGTATGAAAAGCATTTATGTACATATCAAATTAATGTTTTACAAGGACATTAAAGCATGTGAAGACATAGGGAGCACTCAAAATGAGTAGGCTTATACCCTCGCCGATTCCCTCGACTGTGTCGAATTCCCCTTCGACTATGTCAATTTACCTTGACTATGTCAATTTACCTTGACTGTTGTCAATTTACCTTGACTGTTGTCGATTTACCTCGACTGGGACACTGAAGCACTCAAGTGGTCACATAAGGACCATGAGTGGGGCTCGGCCGTACCCGTTAGATCTAACATTCGTCCTTAATTAAGAGTTAATGGCATTTCAATTTCATCCTATGCTCACAATATCTATAATTCATTTCATAGCCAATTCATTCCATTTAAACGTATGCAACATGTATTCCACCCCCGAGAGTTATAAATCCGAAAACAGTTAAGAGAAAAAGGGGACATGAACTCACGGTTTTGCGTTCTTCAGTCCGACGTAACTCAAGCTGCTATTAGTGTGCACGACTACCTACAATGTACTACGGTCTATTAGACGAGCGAGTCGTGCCTTGACTTTGTATTAGTTAGTGTCTTTGAGTTACGTTTCATTGTGCCTTCAGTATTATTCCAAGTCATATAATTATTTGTTAAAATAATAAATATTTTAACTTAAATTATATTTATTAAGTTTTGGAATAATTGTTAAGAATAATATATCTTAACTTGATACTTTCCAAGTGTTTATACATGTATATCCTTCCCAAGGATGGGTGTATTTGTATTCGTATTCTTATACTTGTATATTTTTGCCATGTATTGGTGTCGTATTCCGGAGTGTATTTATACGTACGAGAATACGTATTTTCTTGTAATTGTTAAGTATTCTTATACTTAATTATGTATTAATTTTTCCGGAATAATATTTCTAGTAAAAATACGTCAATATATATTTCCAAGATATATATATATTTTGAGGAATATTACTTAGAAAAATTGTTTGTAATTTTTCCCTTGGCAAAAATATGTAAATCCATTTTCCTTTCAAAAATAATATATTTCAAGTTTAGTTTAGGAAATACATTTTCTCCCAACAATAATGTATTTCATGTTTGTTTGAGAAAGTATATATTTCTTTCAAAAATAATATATCTTCTAAAAATTTCAAGAAAAATATATATTTTCACTTGCCAAAAATAATATATTTTCTTTTTGTCAAAAATATGATATAGTCTTGTAATAATTGTAAATATCATATTTTTGTTTCCTTGGTGTCCAAAATATTATTTACCAAAAATATACTTGTGAATAAATTTTCTGGAATATTTTTGTGAGTTATATTCCTTTGTTCGGTTTCACAAATATTTTGTGTATTCTTTGTATATTTATTCCTTGGAATTTTGGTAATATTTTGGATTGTAATTTTTGGTATTTTGATGAGTTATATTATTTCAAGTCCTAAAATAATATAACTAATAGACATAATATACAAATAATCACACACATGGTGTCATCTAAATATATATTTCCTAAATACATATTTAGTCACTTTTATTTATAAAAACCAACCTCCAATATTTATATTTTCGTAACAAAAATGTATGGCAAACTTTATGTGAAAATCCATGGTTTAAAATACACTTGTAAATATTTGTTTAGAAATATTTTTCTAAGTGTTTAATTTTTAGAAAAATTTTGCTATAGTTTCCCCTAAAAATGGAGGTTTCCACACCTTCAAGGTATACCATTTTCATTTGTAAATCAAAACAATCAATCCATAATCAACAATAAACAATCTACACTTACCAATTTTGCCAAAAACAAGCATAAACTACTACATTCATGAACTTGGAAATTTATAAAAATTTGTAGTAACTTACTAGTGTATTACGTAAGTCTTGTTACCCCTTTAAAGTGTGGTTGATTCTTTAAAAACATCATTTTTAAAGAAAATAGATCTTTACAACTTGTGATCACATTTTCTAAAAATGTTTCTTCTTGAGTTTTTCTTGTTAAATATATATTTCTACACTTGATTAACCACTAAAATGTGGTTAATTTTGTTAAGAACCAAGTTTATGTAAATCTTGTATTTTTAACTTGGTTTCTTGAAAAATATCTCTTGTATTCATATGTTTATAAGATTCACATCATACCTTGATCATCATACTTCAAGAAAACATTAAATCTTTCAAGTTCATGCTTTACATAAGGATGATCATTATAATTTTCTCAAGATCTATCCTTATACTTGCTAGATCATGTGTTTAATCATCATCTAGCAAGGTTCTTGTGATGATTAACATCACAAACACCAGAAATCAACAATCAAGTATACTACATACACTTAAAACAACTTGTTCTTCATGTATTTAAGCTTTATGTTTATGTTCATGTTCATGATTATGTTTCTTCATGATCTTCATGTTTAACAACTTATATCATCTTTTAACCAACATAATATGAAGTAAAATGAGATTAGGAAGATCTTACTACTAGCACAAGGCTAGGGATGATGTTCAAGAAGACGAAGATGACAAATGAGGTGGATAAAAGCACTAGAGAGAGGTCCTTCAAGTTCCTTTGCTTCCCACCTTCCTAATTAGGCTTGAATCACCTTAGGTTATGCTTGAAATGTGTTGAAATGGATTGAAAATGGAGGTGTATGGATGGGAGCTTGGGGGCCGTGAGTTTAAGGAAGGAGAAAGGGAGTTTTGGTGAGTTGAAGACGATGAGAATGAATGAAGATTATGTCTTATGGTCCTTATAAAATAACCTCCAACATTTTATAAACCAAGGGTCCATATGTCTCTAAAGTTCAATGCATATCAAATAAACAATACAAATAAAATCAAGGGTGGGTCCCACTTGTCCATAACCAGTTAGGGGGGGGGGGGGGTGTTGAGCTAGTTTGGTTCCAAATATTAGTTAAGTAATTTGGTTGGAAAGTAATGGTATTAGTTACAGTTTTATGTGTTTAGGGTGTTTAGAGTCTGTTATGATGTTCGGTGACCATAACTAGCTTTGTAACACTAAAACAATGCTTCTAGTGAAAATTTGGTATTTCGGATAGTGTCCGGTTGTTCATTTCGTTACTGTTCGTTAAAGTGCTAAATTGCGCAGTCTAGTGTGCTTTATGTAGTCTTTTATGATAGTTTCGATTCCCGACACTTAGGAAAGTATTCTGGATCATTAAACCATAATTCTGCATTATATTTAGTTGTTAAAAGCTGAATTTGTGCTGAATTTATTTATTTTCTGCAGAATTTTGCAGTTTTAGTGTGTTTCTGGCACTTTCCGGTACCTATGTCATCACTAGGAAGGCAGTTTTGTAATCCCTACTTTCCTACACACTATACTAGTGTAACACTTGGTCCCGGGGCTTATTTTGTGTCTTAACATCATGTCTGTCTAAGTACTGAACTCCCGTCAGTACTTCTAGTTTGTCTGATAACTGTGCCAATTCTGTTCTGTGCATTAATAGAACTATATTGTGTTGAATGTAGTAATGATAAAAATCTTGCAATAAGAAATGCCATTGTATGTATATAACAGAAATCAGAATTTCATTCGTCTTGTAAACTAGATCATGCACCGTTATTAAAACACAGATTACGGTTTAATTATTGTACGGAATGCATGGAAAGTGACAGTTGTCACATTTTCCCCCCGTTAAAAGAATTTCGTCCCGAAATTCAAGCGATGCCATCGGTCGCAGGGGAGTTGTGAATCAAATGTGGTCACTTAGGCTTAATTTGGTCTTCATGTTCCCAAGTAAACTCTGGGCCATGATATAAATTCCAACGAACTCTAACAAATCAATTACGACTTCTCCGTGTTTTGCGGACTTCCAGTCTGCAACCTTAACAGGTTCTTTAATATATTGGAGTTTGTCATTGACGTGAATCCTGTTTGCGGGAATAACGACTGTTCCTAGAGTCAGACTCCTCTAAAGACTAGACACGTGAAACGTGTCGTGATTACTGCTGAACTTCTCTGGAAGTTTCAGCTTGTGAGCAATGGTCCCGATCCTTTCCAGGATCTTGAAAGGTCTAATGTACCGCGGGTCCAACCTCCCAGGCTTTCCAAATCATACCACGCCTTCCCAAGGAGAGCCTTTCAATAATATCATCTCTCCAAACTCAAATTCCAACGGTTTCCACCGCTCACCGGCGTAGATTCTAAATACCACATGCTTGACTTGATACGATCACGTATCCAATCGATCTTGTCTGTAATTTCCTGAACCAACTCGGGTCAATGAATCGTTTATCTCTGGTCTCTGTCTAACACAAAGGGGACTAAAACTTACGTTCCTATAAAACTTTGCGCGAGACGGCCTAAACGGCTGTGTGATAAATATTATTGTAGGAAAACTCCACTAAGGGCTAGTGAGTGATCCATCTTTTCTTCAAAGTTTATCACACAAGCACATAGCAGGTCTACCAAAGTTTTTATCTTTCGTTTGTTCTGGCCGTCCCTCTGAGGGTGAAATGTAGTACTAAGGTCCAATCGTGACTTAAACGCCTTTTGAAACGTCTGCCATATCCTGGCACAAAACGACCATCTCGGTCGGACAAGATAGAATCAGGCACTCCATGACGTGCCGCAACCTTTCTAGGCTAAATCTCTGCTAATTCCCTTTCGCTGTCTTCCTCACTGTTTGGTAGGAAATGTGTAGGCTTGGTGAGTTGATCATTACTCACCCAAATCATATCGTGACCTTTTTGGGTTCTTAGTAGCTTTGTAATCAAAATTCTTTAAGATTCGTTCCCTCTTCCACATGGGGACCTCAGGCTGTTGCCACAGCCCTGATGGTTTCTGGTATTCTGTCTTAACTTCGGCACTAGTAAGACAGTTACCCACATAGGTAGCTATATCAGCTTCCATCTTGGGCCACTCATACTAATCCTCCAAGTCTTGGTACCTCTTGTCGGATCCTAGGATGGATCGAGTACCTTGACCTATGAGCCTTGCCCCAAAATAAGCATTCGTAAATTGTCACGAAACGGAACCCAGAGTCGTTCCAGGAAGTGTATGGTTCCGTCTTCCTTAGGCAATACTACACTTACATTCCATATAACGCTTCAGCTTGAAGGTTCTCTGGTTTGAGCATCTCATGCTCAGCTTCACGAATCCGAGTGATGAGTTTTGTCTGTATGATCATTTCTAAGGCTCACGCCCTTAGAGGCTTTGCGTGATCCTTGCGGCTCATGGCGTCTGCTACAACGCTTGCCTTGTCCAGGTGACCCTTAATCTCTCTGTTGTAATCATTCAGTAGCTCCTTCCATCTAGTTATCTCATGTTTAAGTCCTTCTGATTAACGATGTGCTGCAAAACCCATGTGATCAGTAAAGATCGTGCGGTGTTTTCCCATACAAGTAATGACGCCAAATCTTCCACGCACAACTACTGCACCTAGTTCAAAGTCTCTTCTCATGATCCTTTAATCATCATGACGCGTAGGTGATGACTTGGTCTCGTTGCATCAACGCGCAATTGAGACCTCGTCGAGAAGCGTCACAAGAACCGCAATTCTATTGGTACTATCAGGTGAAGACAAGATAGGTATCGACTAGGTTAGGGTTGTTAGCGGTTAAGCAGTCCTTGAAAGGTTTTCTAGGGGCGTCTAATACAGCCTACAATCCCCAAAAATTCTTAGTTGTGTCTTAGGGACTCCTTAGTTTTTAATTGCAGGGTCGACATGAATTTCATTCTTATCCACCACGTATCCTAAGAATCTTGCCTTGCGAATCCCAGGTTTGCACTTAGGCATCCTAACACACAACTGTTCTTTCTCTAAGAGTCACAAGATAAATTGCAGATGTTGCTCATAACCTTCCTTGGTCTTTGAGCTTATGAGAATGTAGTCAATAAATATAATCACGATCTTATCCCGGTACGGCTTACACACCTGATTCATGAGGTCTATGAATACTGCCAGTGCATTTGTTAAGCCAAACGACATGATAAGGAACTCGTACTGCTCAAGGCGAGTCCTAAGGGTCGTTTTAGGGATACTCTCTTCTTGTATTCGCAGTTGAGGACATCCTGACCTCAAGTCACTCTTCGAGTAGTAACTAGAACCTTACAATTGGTTCAATCAAATCATCAATCCTTGGCAAAGGATACCAGTCCTTGATATCCAATTCTCTGAAGTTGATGCAAAATGGAAACTGCCAACTTTCTTCTCGTGTCCTTAACTAAGGACATCATGTCCTTAATTGATTTTTGGAATAGTAACTGGGACCTTGTAGTTGGTCGATAAGTCATCAATTCTCAGTAAGGGTTACCGATTCTTGATGGTTAGTCGTCTATTTCCATGTAACCTATACGTAACACTTTTTCTACATTAGTTCTTCTGAGTTCCTCTCAGATTAGACTGTGTATGCGTGTAAAAACTGTCGTCCTACTTCCTAAAGAATAACACCGGGGGCTTCCCACGGTGAGAGGCTTGGCCAGGTAGTTTTTCTCTGCTTAGCAGATCCTGCAGTTGCATCAGCGGCTCCTGTATCTCGGACACAGCTAGTTGGTAAGGCGTCATTTGTCACTGGTGCCGCTCCTGGCACTAGGTTTATCCTAAACGCCACTTGTCGTTGTGGAGGTATTCCTGGCAAGTCTTCAGGAAAGGCTACTAGAAACTCCTCCACCGCGGGGATGTCTTCAGGTTTTGGCTTATTGGTTTCCTAGACGTGTGCGTGTATATACATATTTTTATAATGAATAAACACACGATTTGGTTTTAAATTTATAAAAGTGATTTATACTTCAACATCAAAACACACACGAAAAGGCAAGTGTACCCCGTCATATATGTAGTAAAGTAGCGGTAAGAACCAAGTGTCGATCCAAGGAAGTGGGCGGAGGAATAATACTAAACCTTTGTTATTAAATTACCGGTAGGAAGATAAGTTGTACGATTTTCTAAAAACTAAAGTAAGCATAAACAAATATTAATAAAAACATAATAGACTCCAAATAAGAAAATAGATATATAGCCTTGCTTTATGCACAACCAAAGCATGCAAACTAAGTCGGTTTTGTCACTTAAAACATTTGGTCAATTCTCCATTTTCAAGACAATTAGTATCCCTTTCGGGAATCCTAACATGACAATCATTCGGAAAGCTAAAACGTTAAACACACTTTAACCACCTAAAATTGTTCTTTAATGCTCAAATGACAAATGTCTATGAAAATCCCCTAAAGATAAGTTAGTCATCCGTTAAGAGTTTTCTAACCTCACTTAATCAAGGAAAGTGACACCGATAAACATAATGCAACCACCGAGACAAGCATAAACTAGATTAAATCACAACCGAGTTCATTTTACAAATCTTGAACATAAATTCACCAAGATAGCAATTTTGGCCTAAACTACTAACTAAGCTAACAATTCATGTCAAGAATTCATAACAACACCATTTAACCCGTTAAGGTCCTTCCATGAGGGAAAACCTTCTTGATTAACAATAATTACCCCTTATTAACCCACTAACCATTTCTAGTATCATGGAGCAAACAATTTAAACAAGTTAATCTAGTTAAACAAGTTCAAAGTCTACTAATACATGATTAATTAAGCATCTTCTTGCAAATATCTCAACTAACCATATACCAATCATCCAAGATAATTACTTATAATCAAGAACTCAACATCAATAAACAGGGTTGCAAACTAATCATCAAAGATTAACGTAGAAAATGCTTCAAAGTGTCATTACAAACATAATTAACATACTAAAGGTTGTAATTAAGCAAGGGATACTAGTGTTTTTGCCCTTAGGCGTACAATAATACATAATCATCAATCTAAATGCTTGAAACATGAACAAAACATGGAAAGATTAAAGAATCAAACCATAAACAAGCACAAGATTGAGTATCTGGATAGTGACGGAGCTGTGTGGCTTGAATCCGGGTGAAAGCTAGTGCCTCCGGAGCCTGTGAATTCTCCAAAAGAGCTCCCAAAAGTCCAGAATTACGAAATGAAGGCTGCTGTCTGTTTTTTATAACCTTTTCATCTCGCACGGTCGTGCCATTAAAGTGCACGACCATTCACTTTTAAAATCCTGTTCACCATACTGTGTGACATCAGCAGATCTTGACCGGTCTTCGTAGTTGCACGACCGTTCCACAGGTGCACGAGCGTGCATCTCCGTGTTTGGATGGCACGAGCTTCTGAACTGGCGTGCATGTCCGAGCTGGGGCTTTTTATCGCAACCGCACGGACGTTCCACCAATTGCATGATCGTCTGTTTCCGGGATTCCTTTGCACTTCTGTTTGCACTCGCATGCATTGCTGGGCAGAGCTCTGTTGTCGGATTCGCACGGGTGTGCGGTCTGTGGCATGGTCGTGCCAGATCTGCAGACTTGTCTGTTTTCTGCAGAATGCATTTTCAGCAGCCGTTTTTGCCTTTTTTTCGCCATTTTTGCACCCCGCAAACTGATTTAACATTATTCCCACATAGACCCTACGTTCGGCACATTTAAAAACTATACGAACCTACGAAAACTACCAAACACACCAAAATTACGTAAAAACGACGAAAACATAAATATGGACAATTTAACCCCTAAAGCGCCAAAGACGCTCTTGCTACATTTTTTATCCTCGAGTCTGTAGCGTAGACTCTCATCCCCACACTTATGATGCGTGCAGGACGTGGAGCTCGATAACCTCCACCGCCGAATCGATCGACCCGGCAATGTAAAGATTCAAGCGGTGCCCATTTACATTGAAAATAACGTTGTCCACGTTCTCTATTGCGACAATACCATATGGAAATACCTCTTTTACCGTGTACGGTCCTGTCCAACGTGAATGTAATTTTCCCGGAAATAAACGCAACCTCGAGTTGTAGTGTAAGACAAGATCTCCTGCTTGGAATTGTTTATGGTCCTTCAAGCGTTTGTCATGCAATCTCTTGGTGCGCTCTTTGTATAGCACGAAGTTTTCATAAGCGTGTTGTCGTAGCTCCTCTAACTCGTGAATCTGAAAGAACCAGGCTTCACCTTCGGTTTTTAGGTCCAGATTTGCAGTTTTTAGAGCCCACATCGCTTTGTGCTCTAACTCCACAGGTAAATGACACGCCTTTCCGTAAACAAGCCTAAAGGGAGTAGTCCCAATAGGCGTCTTGTAAGCCGTATGGAAAGCCCACAGTGCCTCGTCTAATTTGTCTGACCAATCCTTGCGGTTTGCACCTACCGACCGCTCAAGGATTCGTTTCAACCCCCGGTTTGTGACCTCCACTTGCCCACTTGTTTGTGGATGATAGGGTGTGGGTAAACGGTGATGCACACCATAACGGGACAAAGCTCTCTCAAGCTGAGTATTGCAAAAATGGGTCCCTCTATCACTGATAAGCGCCTTTGGTGCACCAAACCGGGCAAACAAACTCTTCAAAAATCTCACGACTACCCTGGCATCATTGATGGGTAAGGCATGTGCCTCCGCCCACTTTGATACATAATCAACCGCAACCAGGATATATTTGTTTCCTCGTGAGGGGGTAAATGGTCCCATGAAGTCTATCCCCCAGATATCAAAGACTTCACAAACTTGTATCCAGTTCTGAGGCATTTCATCGTGTGCCGATATGTTTGCTGCCCTCTGGCAGGCATCGCACGCTCTGACCCAATTTTGCACATCATGAAATATTGTCAGCCAATAAAACCCGGAATCAAGCACCTTCTTAGCGGTGAAATTGGCTCCATGGTGGCCTCCGGAAGGTCCCTCGTGACAGTGGCGCAGAATGTCAGTCGCCTCCTTTCCCGAAACGCATCTTCTAATCACTTGATCAACACCAACCCTAAAAAAGAAAGGATCGTCCCAAATGTAGTGTTTGACGTACGAAAAGAATTTCCTCTTTTGTTGGTGAGTCAACCCTTTAATCAGAATCCCGCAAGCATGATAGTTCGCAAAGTCAGCGAACCAAGGTGACTCATCGCATATCTCGACGTTCATTAACGACTTGTGTGGGAAATTGTCATTGATTGAATCCCAACGCGTGTCCTTGATCTCTCCATGCTCCAACCAAGATAGATGGTCAGCCGCTACGTTCAACGCACCCTTTTTGTCTTGAATTTCAATATTAAACTCCTGCAGCAATAAGATCCATCTGATGAGATGCGGTTTAGCGTCCTGTTTGCTGAAAAGATATCTGATGGCTGCGTGATCAGTATACACGATTGTTTTTTGAAGCACCAAATACGATCTAAATTTGTTAAATGCGAAAACAACCGCTAAGAGCTCTTTTTCTGCCGTGTTATAGTTCTCCTGAGCGTCGTGAAGAGTCTTGCTCGCATAATAGATCGGGTGAAAGTGCTTTTCTTTCTTTTGACCCAGAACGACCCCTATAGCGAAATCACTCGCGTCGCACATAATTTCTCAACTTTTGCTTGAGAAGGTCAAAAGCCTTCAAGCAATCATCTCCAAAGATAAACGAAGCGTCTTTCTCCAACAAACGGGTCATTGGCCTAGCGATTTTTGAAAAATCCTTGATGAATCGCCTATAGAATCCCGCATGACCAAGATAGCTCTGTATCGCTCTCACAGAGTTGGGAGGCGGAAGTCGTGAAATTATATCAACTTTAGCTGGATCGACCTCCATACCAGCACGCGAAATCTTATGTCCCAGAACTATGCCTTCCTTTATCATGAAGTGGCACTTTTCCAAGTTTGGGACAAGATTCGTCTCTTCGCACCTCTTCAACATTTTCTTCAAATTTTCCAAACAATGATCGAAGGAATCTCCAAATACCGAAAAGTCATCCATGAAAACCTCCATAGAAACCTAGATCATATCATGAAAAATCGTAACCATGCATCTCTGGAAGGTCGCCGGTGCATTACACAACCCAAAGGGCATCCGCCGGTAGGCGAATATGCCGAAGGGGCAGGTAAAGGTAGTATTCTCCTGATCCTCAGGAGCAATAGGAATTTGAAAGTACCTAGAAAACCCATCCAGGAAACAGTAGTACGACTTCCCCGACAGACGTTCCAACATCTGGTCGATGAATGGAAGCGGGAAGTGATCCTTACGAGTAGCATCGTTGAGTTTGCGGTAGTCAATGCAAACTCGCCACCCAGTGACGGTACGGGTAGGAATCAGCTCATTCCTATCGTTTGAAACTACAGTAATACCTCCTTTCTTGGGTACTACCTGCACTGGACTCACCCACACAGAGTCAGATATAGGATAAATCAACCCGGCATCCAACAACTTAATCACTTCTTTCTTCACCACGTCTTGCATGTTCGGATTCAAACGCCTCTGATGTTGTGCACAGGGTTTGTACTCGTCTTCCATCAGAATCTTGTGAGTACAAAAAGAAGGATTGATGCCTTTGATATCCATAATCTTCCACGCAATTGCTCTCTTATGAAGTCTAAGAACCTCGAGAAGCTGATTCTTCTCCTCTTTCACCAATAGTGCTGAAATGATGACCGGCAAGCGACACTCCTCATCCAGAAATGCATACTCGAGATGTGGCGGGAGTTCTTTTAACTCCAAAGACGGCGGATCTTCAATCGAAGGTTTTCATTTCTCGTCTTCTACATGGCCAATTTCTAGAAACCGCTCCGGACTCTGGGAACCATCGTCACAAATCTGATAGACTGGCTGCTCGAAATCGTGCCCCTCCTGCATAATGCCAATCAGGTGCCCACACGACAGACGTGTGTCCGAATCAATCTCTTCAATAGTGCCTTGGAAATGAGAGTACACACACGCGTCGATGATGTCGACATAATAAAGCATGTCATCATGACTTTGCAGATGCTGCATTGATCTTTTGATATCAAATGTCACGTGCTCGTCATTTACTCGGAGCGTTATTTGGCCAGCTGCCACATCAACAATCGTCCTCGCAGTATTGAGGAACAGGCGGCCAAGTATCAATGGCACTTTTGAATCTTCGTCCATGTCAAGAATAAGAAAATCCACGGGGAAAACAAATTTATCGATTTTAACAAGCATGTTTTCAACAAATCCACGCGGATATTTGACTGAACGGTCTGCCAGTCGAATGCTCATTCTCGTGGGTGAAGGCTCACCCAGATCCAGTTTAGTAAAAACATTATAGGGCATAAGGTTGATACTCGCTCCCAAATCAGCCAATGCATGGCTAACAGACATGTTTCCAATCAAACAAGGGAGCGTGAAATTGCCCAGATCTCCCATTTTCGCGGGTAAACGGTTTTGCAGAATGGCAGAACAACTTTCATTCATCACCACACATGATATATCCTCGAGCTTCTGCTTATTCGAGAGGATGTCCTTTAGGAATTTCGCATACTTGTGCATCTGGGCCAGGGCTTCAACAAACGGTATGTTTATGTGTAGTTGTTTAAACAATTCAAGGAACTTACCGTATTGTTCTTCGTTTTTCTGTTTCTTCAGCCTGCCCGGATAAGGTACTGGTGGAGCGTACTCTTTAACTGGCTCCTGGACTTGTGCTGCACTTGCTGGGCCACGCCTGGCATGCACCTCGTCCTGAGCATCAGTCTGGACCGCTTCATCGATCGGTGGTGAGTCCGATATGTTGGGTCCAGAAGTCTTGCCACTCCTAGTCATAACCGCATTTACATGCCTGCGCGGATTTGGCTCTGTATTGCCCGGAAGACCACCTGGGGGTCTTTCAGACATCATCTTCGCCAGATGACCAACCTGATTCTCGATATTCTGAATCGAGGCTTTCTGACTCCTCATTTTCACGTCCGTCAAACTGCACCGAATTCTACACCATAATAATAATACTAGATTTAATTTCAAAAGTAGGTGCATCAATAGTCGGCTGCAAGATGCTCGGCTCCAGGCCTGCTCCTCCGGGCTGATTCGAGTCATTCAAAGGTCGCTCGTCGTCCGCCATGATTGCGTTTCCTGCTGCCCCTGAGCCCTCGGCTTCAGCGGGTAGCACCTGCTCCGGCTCACCAGCTGCGAGTAGCAGCGCTACCGCGCGGGATCTATCACGAATACGTTTCCTCAGATCATGCTCGGGTTCGTCTGAAGGCTCAACAGCGTCGGGATCGGGGGTTGAGGACATCAACCTGCAAACGAAAAAATGACACAATGAATATTTTATTATTATAATAATGATGTTTTTTTTTTGCTGAAATGAAACAGAATTTATGTAAATATGGCTGAAAAATTTTATAAAAATTTGAAAATGGGCCCAAAATTTTATAAAAACCATAACGAATCAAATAATCGAATCGGCTAGTTTAAAAATGATTTTTCGGAACCGAAAACTCATAGAATAAATGAATAATGAGTTCGAATTCGAACAAATAAATGGAATAAAAATTTCACAAGTGTTTAAAATAGACTTGGAAAACGAATAAATTAAATTAAAACAAGAAATATTAAAAAATAAATAAACAAATAAATAATCAAGAACAAAATCACAAATATTCACAAGTATGTACAGCAATAAAATAATGACTCGGGTTGTTCCTAAAGCTCGCCACATCCCCGGCAACGGCGCCAAAAACTTGACGTGTGCGCGTATATACATATTTTTATAATGAATAAACACACGATTCGGTTTTAAATTTATAAAAGTGATTTATACTTCAACATCAAAACACATACGAAAGGGCAAGTTTACCCCATCATATATGTAGTAAAGTATCGGTAAAAACCAAGTGTCGATCCAAGGAAGTGGGCGGAGGAATAATACTAAACCTTTGTCATTAAATTACCGGTAGGAAGATAAGTTGTACGATTTTCTAAAAACTAAAGTAAGCATAAACAAATATTAATAAAAACATAATAGACTCCAAATAAGAAAATAGATATATAGCCTTGCTTTATGCACAACTAAAGCATGAAAACTAAGTCGGTTTTGTCACTTAAAACATTTGGTCAATTCTCCATTTTCAAGACAATTAGTATCCCTTTCGGGAATCCTAACATGACTATCATTCAGAAAGCTAAAACGATAAACACACTTTAACCACCTAAAATTGTTCTTTAATGCTCAAATGACAAATGTCTATGAAAATCCCCTAAAGATAAGTTAGTCACCCGTTAAGAGTTTTCTAACCTCACTTAATCAAGGAAAGTGACATCGATAAACACAATGCAACCACCGAGACAAGCATAAACTAGATTAAATCACAACCGAGTTCATTTTACAAATCTTGAACATAAATTAACCAAGATAGCAATTTTGGCCTAAACTACTAACTAAGCTAACAATTCATGTCAAGAATTCATAACAACACCATTTAACCCGTTAAGGTCCTTCCGTGAGGGAAAGTCTTCTTGATTAACAATAATTACCCCTTATTAACCCACTAACCATTTCTAGTATCATGGAGCAAACAATTTAAACAAGTTAATCTAGTTAAACAAGTTCAAAGTCTACTAATACATGATTAATTAAGCATCTTCTTGCAAATATCTCAACTAACCATATACCAATCATCCAAGATAATTACTTATAATCAAGAACTCAACATCAATAAACAGGGTTGCAAACTAATCATCAAAGATTAACGTAGAAAATGCTTCAAAGTGTCATTACAAACATAATTAACATACTAAAGGTTGTAATTAAGCAAGGGATACTAGTGTTTTTGCCCTTAGGCCTACAATAATACATAATCATCAATCTAAATGCTTGAAACATGAACAAAACATGGAAAGATTAAAGAATCAAACCATAAACAAGCACAAGATTGAGTGTCTGGATAGTAACGGAGCTAATCAGCACAATGTGGCTTGAATCCGGGTGAACGCTAGTGCCTCCGGAGCCTGTGAATTCGCCAAAAGAGCTCCCAAAAGTCCAGAATTACAAAATGAAGGCTGCTGTCTGTTTTTTATAACTTTTTCATCTCGCACGGTCGTGCCATTAAAGTGCACGACCGTTCACTTTTAAAATCCTGTTCACCATACTATGTGACATCAGCAGATCTTGACCGGTCTTCGTAGTCACACGACCATTCCACGGGTCACACGAGCGTGCATCTCCGATGTTTGGATGGCACGAGCATCTGAACTGGCGTGCATGTCCGAGCTGGGGCTTTTTATCGCAACCGCACAGACGTTCCACCAATTGCATGATCGTGCGTTTCCGGGATTCCTTTGCACTTCTGTTTGCACTCGCGTGCATTACTGGGCAGAGCTCCGTTGTCAGATTCGCATGGTCTTGCCAGTCATTGCACGGCCATGCCAATTGCCCAGATCAGAATGTTCACAGAATCCTCGTTTTCATCATCTTCTTGTTTGGCATGCTGTTTTAGGCCTGTAAACAAAAGTATACCTGATTAAGTATCCGATTCACAGTTTTACGACCGAAAACGCATAAAATGGGGTTAAAATGGTGGAATAAAGTATGCGTATTTTGGTGAATATCATTTCCTTATCGACAACATGAGCAGGGTAGGCCATGCAGTCTATTCGGAGGCGCTTCCGTGTCTCTATAACCAATGTGAAACGTCATCAATTCACCGTCTTATGGGGCCTAGTTCCCTCACACCTATTGCAAGAAGGTTGTGTACTATAAGTGTTTCATCATTCGCAAGAGGGATGCGAATGATTTTCCTTATAACAAACAACTTCAGCTCTACACTTGGATATCCAATCCATGCAGACTACCATATCATGACTTCCCAAGTCAATGGTAATAGAAATTTCCGGCATTCTAAGTTCCCAAAATACAGTCCTTAATCATCTCTTTCGCTTAACTAACCTTCCATCCGCCAATTCTAAAGAATACGAGACATCTATTCTACTCGAAACTAGGCAAAACAATTTCTTAAGTTCTAAGGATACAAGGTTAAAGTGGGTGCCAGCATTAATAAAAAATGGATGCATAGAATTGGTTAATAGGGAGCGTACCCGTAACCGCATCTGGATCCTGGCGTGCTTCACGAGCTCCGATCGTGAAGACCCTTCCTTGCTTGGTTCTTCCTAGGGCAATCTTTCCTAAAGTTCCCTACTTCACCACACTTGTAGCAACCTGGAATTTACCATTATCTCTTCCGTCTAGATCCTTCGCCCAACAGGCATCCTTGATGTGCCCTTCTTTTCCACACACATTTAGGCCTCAGACATCGACCTTCATGGTAAAAAATGCATTCCTCACATCTCGGCTTATTCCCCAAGTAAACCTTACCACCGGCCTTATTAGTGGCTCCATAATCTTTCCTGCCACGAGGCGGGTTCACTTCCCTTCTTTTGTTTGCTTTAGAGCTTCCAAAACTGACTTGGGTGCCTATCTTGAGGTTTGAAGACTTCCTTTTCTTATTGCCCGAAGACTCCACATGAGTCTTTTTCTTGTTTGTCCCAAATTCCGGAAATTTTCCCATACAAAGAGCTTCTTCAGTAAGCGTAACACTCAAATCGATAGCCTCTATGATGGTTGGAGGCTTTGAGGCAGTAACCATGCTCAGAATTTGAGGTGCAAGTCCCCAAATGAATCGCTCAATCCTCTTGAATTCCGGCTTAACTAAGTAGGGAACGACCCTAGACAAGTCGTGAAATCGTTGGACGTACTCATAAATCTTTGCCCATCCATTTTCAAATTCCAGAACTCAACCTCAAGCCTCTGGATTTCAGCCCTAGAACAGTGCTTCTTCCGCATAAATTCCTTGAGCTCGTCCCAGCTCAGTGCATATGTAGTAGCTTCACCAAGGGCCTGAACCTGAAGGTTCCACCAGGAGAGTGCGCCATCCAAAAACAACCCCGAGATAAAGGTAACACTCCGCTCAGGCGAACAGTTACTCATTCTCAGAACGGAGTCAGTCTTTTCTGCCCAGCGAACAAATGCAACGGCGCCTCCTGTGCCATCAAAATTCAATGGCTTGCAGTCCAAGAACTGCTTGTAAGTACCGCCTGAAACATGTGTGACACAATCCATGAGTGAGCATTGGCAGAGCACAATTGGAAATATCCAAAAGATTTGTAATGTGTCTTAGGTGACTTAACATTACCAGTTGGAAGGTTATTTCTAGGAGTGCCACCGTTGTGTTCTGAGCGGTTGGCCTCGTGCTGTGCAATTGCCTGTGAGATGCGTTCTTGAATCTCGGCTTCCGTCCTTGGTAATGTATTGGTGTCTGTGTCACGTCTGGGCAGCATTTTCTTCTGTCAAAGGGTATGGGGTAGGTTAGACAACATTCCATAATTGTCTATGAGGTATATATTACCACAAGCAAACATGAAATCACCCAATATCACATGCATATAAAATCAATAATGTATAAGTAAGAAAACAACTACTAAACTTTCATATAGGCTTGAAAACTTGACTTATTGTTTGTAACGGGGAAAACAAAATGAACTCGAGGTTACATCACCTCGGTCATACAAGTTTCATAATATGAAAGTAGTAGTTATTTTCCTTCTTCATTGGTTTTCTTAGGTCTTTCGTTTCACAAAGACGGGTATAATCCCAAAGAGATGGTGGTTTGTACATATAGGGGTGATAGAGAGTGTAACGTTACTGAATTTTTCCCTCGTGTTAACCATCTTCACTTGCTTAGATATCGGTTCCCAAACAACTCGTAGACGGGTAGAAGTGTCAGACACGAAGTAGGTAAAGATAGGTTTCCTACTTTGTAGAGTGCTAAAGCAAATGTCTAGGTGTTGTTCTACTAGATGAAGGTGTGAACACCTAGAGATTATTTTTGGATAGGTGGTGATCATTAGCATGACCCGCAGAGTCCACAAGCATTTCCATGCACTACAAATTGTTATTACGTGGGCCCCCGTAATAATAAATTGTCTTGCAAGGTCACCCCAACTTTCCCTCGTTCAAAGCAGATGATCCACCAAAGAGGGGACACTACTGTCCTTATACCTCTGACATGGGAAAGACCATTGCGGTGGTCCACATGCTAACATCCGTTATCGTTACGCGCGAATAGGCACGATGATTAAACGTAATAGGAATAAGGAGAATTCCCAGTAGTTGGAGGGGCACTTTTAAGATGAATATTTCATCTTCCTAAGAGCATCTTCGACCTCGTTTCACAAAAGCCACAGGGACCTCGTCCTGCTGATAGAGGTGTTGTCCAAGGTTGTCGCCTCCGCCTCCCCGTCACTACCGTAGTCAGGCAGCTTCTCAATCGAGAGGGAAGAGCAGCCATCTTCTACGGAAACCAGCTCAGGATCTCGTTTGGTGATCACTCCAGTCATGAACTTCATAATAAACGTGAGGTCGACAGTCTCATCATGCGAGTAAAGAGCAATAATAGGATTCAAAGTCGAGGTATCTCATTCACGTCAATAATTATTCCGTACACTTATTCGCATATATATATATATATATATGTATCAATGGATAAATATGTCACTTAGCGTAAACAGGAAAATAAATGCATCATATCACATATAACTCTCGTTTATCCTTTGGGGGGTCATTTTGTCTTTGGCAAGTCTATCTCACGTAGACTATGCCTTAATTGGCATATTAATTTGGGGTATTCTCCTCCTTACTAATGTCCTTGCCTTGTCTTTTCTTTGAAGAATGTTTGACTCATGGATCTTGGCGCTTTCGTGAATGCAATGGAAAACCTTTTTGTGAAAATGTTTTCGTGAGAGAGTCCTAGTGATTGTAGTCTAGACTCGAGAAGGAATCCTAGTTCACTACAATCGAAGCTCTGATACCAAACTGTCACACCCTGACTTTTGCGGAAGTGTATGATGTGTGACTTGTTTAATATCATTGCATTCAATCATAATACACAACTATATGATAAAAAAGATGTTCATCCATTTATTAAGTTTAAAGTATTACAAACACCACTTATTTAAGTTTCAAACAGCACAACCTTCGACTAAGTTACAGATCAACAAAAGTGGATGACATCTAAACTGGGAATTTACTTCTAGAAACAACACCTGCGCCCACGATCCAACTTGTTACCTGAAATACATGTAATTTTGGAAAACATCAACATAAGTTGAGCGAGTTCATGCGTTTTGTATGAGTACTGTCAAACTTGTAAACTTTTGAGAGACTCCTTTGAAAACATGTATGAAAAGCATTTATGTACAGATCAAATTAATGTTTTACAAGGACATTAAAGCATGTGAAGACATAGGGAGCACTCAAAATGAGTAGGCTTATACCCTCGTCGATTCCCTCGACTGTGTCGAATTCCCCTTCGACTATGTCAATTTACCTTGACTATGTCAATTTACCTTGACTATTGTCGATTTACCTCGACTGGGACACCGAAATATTATTTACCAAAAATATACTTGTGAATAAATTTTCCGGAATATTTTTGTGAGTTATATTCCTTTGTTCGGTTTCACCAATATTTTGTGTATTCTTTGTATATTTATTCCTTGGGATTTTGGTAATATTTTGGATTGTAATCTTTGGTATTTTGATGAGTTATATTATTTCAAGTCCTAAAATAATATAACTAATACACATAATATACAAATAATCACACACATGGTGTCATCTAAATATATATTTCCTAAATACATATTTAGTCACTTTTATTTATAAAAACCAACCTCCAATATTTATATTTTCGTAACAAAAATTTATGGCAAACTTTATGCGAAAATCCATGGTTTAAAATACACTTGTAAATATTTGTTTAGAAATATTTTTCTAAGTGTTTAATTTTTAGAAAAATTTTGCCATAGTTTCCCATAAAAATGGAGGTTTCCATACCTTCAAGGTATATCATTTTCATTTGTAAATCAACACAATCAATCCATAATCAATAATAAACAATCTACACTTACCAATTTTGCCAAAACAAGCATAAACTACTACATTCATGAACTTGGAAATTTATAAATATTTGTAGTAACTTACTAGTGTATTTAGTAAGTCTTGTTACCCCTTTAAAGTCTGGTTGATTCTTTAAAAACATCATTTTTAAAGAAAATAGATCTTTACAACTTGTGATCTTTACACATGTCGGCTGTGGAATACCGTGCTATCCTTAAATACCGACTGATGATTCCTTTGTTCCCAGTTGACGAGCCATGTCCGGTATGCCGCAAAGCGTGTTTGGATTCTTTCGGCGAGCACGCGATCCACTGTAAAGAGCTACCAGGGTTTAAATATCGGCATGACTGGGTGAGAGATGTGTTATGTGATATTCTTAAGCGGGCCGGGATCTCTGCCAAAAAGGAGGCTCCAGTAAATTTCCTGACTGACCCCTTAGAGGGGAGGTCCACTTTACGCCCGGCGGACATCCTTGTGTTTGGATGGGAAGGGGGAAACACGCTTGTGTAGATCTAACTGGAGTCTCCCCCCTTGTCGGGCTCAAGGACAAGGGCTTTGTCGTAGGGCAAGCGGTGCTCAAGGCAGAGGCGAGCAAAGTCGCAAAACATGAGAAAGCCTGCCTGGAGAATCAACATGTGTTTGTCACGTTTGCGTTTGATACCTTTGGTGGTCTCGCTCCTGACGCTGTGCGACTTTTGAATCGGGTTCAAAAAGTCGTTAATAGTAATTCTTCGTCGCTAAAGGTTTCAAACTTTGTATTTAGTAGAATTGGTTTTTCTATTCAAAAGGGGGTGGCGGCGCAACTTGTTGCCCGACTACCTGCCACTGCTTTGTAATTGCCTTTTTCGTGTGGAATGATAAACTCTATTGTTTGTAAAAAAAAAAAAAAAATCTTGTGTTTTTCTTGTTAAATATATATTTCTACACTTGATTAACCACAAAAAATGTGGTTAATTTCTTTAAGAACCAAGTTTATGTAAATCTTGTATTTTTAACTTGGTTTCTTGAAAAATATCTCTTTTGTTCATATGTTTATAAGATTCACATCATACCTTGATCATCATACTTCAAGAAAACATTAAATCTTTCAAGTTCATGCTTTACATAAGGACGATCATTATAAGTTTCTCAGGATCTATCCTTATACTTGCTAGATCATGTGTTTAATCATCATCTAGCAAGGTTCTTGTGATGATCAACATCACAAACACAAGAAATCAACAATCAAGTATACTACATACACTTAAAACAACTTGTTCTTCATGTATTTAAGCTTTATGTTTATGTTCATGATTATGTTTCTTCATGATCTTCATGTTTAACAACGTATATCATCTTTTAACCAACATAATATGAAGTAAAATGAGATTAGGAAGGTCTTACTACTAGCACAAGGCTAGGGATGATGTTCAAGAAGGCAAAGATGACAAATGAGGTGGATAAAAGCACTAGAGAGAGGTCCTTCAAGTTCCTTTGCTTCCCACCTTCCTAATTAGGCTTGAATCACCTTAGGTTATGCTTGAAATGTGTTGAAATGGATTGAAAATGTAGGTGTATAGATGGGAGCTTGGGGCCGTGAGTTTAAGGAAGGAGAAAGGGAGTTTTGGTGAGTTGAAGATGATGAGAATGAATGAAGATTATGAAATGATGTCATTATAAGTTCAGCAAAATCCCAACTTTAAACTTTCATAACTTTTATCCTACATGTCCGTTTTAGCCGATTCTTTTTCATACGCAACCGTAATTTAATTACCGACACGTCTATTATAATTAACTTATCAAAATTTAAGTTTACGGACCGATAGGCTATTCTCCCCCTGTTTGTTTATTCAACCCGCATAATTTTACACTAATTCTACTATTGAAGATTTTATGATCTCAAGGCGTATTTACCCATCGTCTGGGGCTTACAATCACTCGCGTATCATTACCAAGTCTATGGTTTTACGCTCTTGTGATCCTCCATTGCCAAAAGCTATTCAAAACACATCCTTACTATCCACAAAACAATTATTCGACCAGTTTGGCTCATTTATGGAATCCTCCATTTCCAATGACTACCAAACATTTTCTAATCAAGTTTTTGACTCGTTTATCTAATAGTGATCTTCGTCACTTCTACTAACGCTACCATTTCAAATAAACACAATTTCAACGACTATAATATTCAAGCAACATAATGTAACGTAATCACGGTTACATACCTTCAAAGCGCTCCCTTCAAACGCGCGTCACCACCGGCTTGTCCGCTCGACGTTCCAGTTTCCTTTCCTATAGATTTTAAGCACGAACTGCTTAGAACTCTTTTCTTAACATTCCACGCATAATTTGTCAAAATATATAAGTATGCGTTTCAACTCAAATTTTCAACATTAGGCTTTCTTTTAGGCATTTCTACGAACACCTAAAGAGCATAATTTCTTGAAGTGTACAATCAAGCTCATGACTAATTATGTAGTCCAAATTATTCATCAATTAAACAAGTTCATGTAAATCCTTCACATCATATTCTGAAATCACTTCATAGAACTTAAATTACACTAGAATAACAATCATAATCCTAGTGTTTAACATGTTTCTACAAAACCCACTTAAAACCTTCAATGGTGATTATGAATTCACAAGTAATAAGCAAAATTTCAACAAGTGATTGACTAGGGCTTATTCCTAGACACAATATCATTCCAATTTCATCCAAACAACATTCATGCATCACCAATTTCGAATTTCATATGTTCATCCAGAATTTTAGATGGAATTTTTCTATGAAATTTTACATACCTTATGATCCCTTCACTGAGGAGATCACTATTCTATGCTTGGATTTTGATTTGGAACGGATTTAGGCCTTCAATTTTGATCAAATAGCACAAACTAGGGTTTGAGAGCAAGCTCCTGGTCGCCCCTGTGTTTTAATCGAAGCCAACACACACACAAGTGTGTGTTTAGTGTTTAAAGTTTGTTTTTAATATAATTAGTTTTAATTTTTACACCTTTGGTCCCCTATCTATTATCATGTTTCTATTTTAGGTGTTTCAACCCACTAGCATGTTACTACAAGGCTTCCCTCTAACTAGGTTATTTTTATTCCTAGTTTGTTCATTTTGTTTATTTACCGACATTGTATTTATAATAAAAGATTTATATTTTCGGGGTGTTACAAGTCCACCCCCTTAAAAAGGGTTTCGTCCTCGAAATCGGAATACGTATCGAATAATGTTGAGTAGAGACGTCGCATATCCTCTTCGGATTCCCATGTAGTATCCAAACCTTTTCTATGCTCCCATTTGATCTTTATTTGATCAATTCTCTTATTTTGCAAATCTTTATCCTTCTGATCTAGAATCTCAATTGGCCTTACCGCATAGTTAAGGCTATTATCCACTTCGATATCATCGTAGTGGATATAAGCCGTTTCCTCAGCTAAGCACTTTCGGAGTTGTGACACATGAAACGTGCCATGGATTCCACTCAATTCTTCCGGTAATTCAAGGCGATATGCTACCTTGCCAACCCGTTCAATGATTTTAAATGGCCTGATAAACCTCGGGCTTAGTTTCCCACTTTTCCTGAATTGGATAACGCCCTTCCATGGGGATACTTTCAGCATAACCTTGTCACCCACCTGAAATTCAATCAGTTTCCGTCTTTTGTCGGCATAAGACTTTTGTCTGTCTTGGGCCGCTTTCAAATGAACTTGAACCACGTCAGTTTTCTAGTTAGTGGCTTGAACTACGTCTTTATGGGCCAGTTCACGCGGACCCACTTCACTCCAACACACCGGGGTTCTACATTTTCTACCATATAGCATCTCATACGGGGCCATGCCAATACTGGCATGATAACTGTTGTTATAAAAGAATTCTGCTAACGGTAAATACACGTCCCAACTGCCCCCGAAAGCGATAATACATGCTCTCAGCATGTCTTCTAGTGTCTGTTTCGCTCTTTCACTCTGCCCATCCGTTTGAGGATGGTATGTAGTGCTGATAAACAGTTTCGTTCCCATCTAATCTTGGAAATCTCGCCAGAAGTTTGAAGTAAATCGGGTGTCCCTGTCAGACATGATGGATACCGGTACTCCATGGCGTGCCACTATCTCATTTGTATACACCTCTGACATCTTTTTTGAAGTATAAGTCTCACGTATAGGAATAAAGTGAGCACTTTTCGTCAGTCTATCAACAACCACCCATATAGCATCAAATCCTCGGTTCGTCCTTGGCAGTTTGGTCAATAGGTCCATGGTAATATGTTCCCATTTCCAAACTGGAATATCTAATGGCTGAAGCTTACCATAGGGTCTTTGGTGTTCCACCTTGACTTGCAGACAAGCCAAACATTTTTCAACATACTTAGCCACATCCCTTTTTTTATTCCGGGCCACCAGTAATTTTGTTTCAAGTCATTATACATCTTGGTCGATCCCGGATGGATAGAGTAACGACTTTTGTGTGCTTCATCTAGTAGAATCTTTTTAACTCCACACGAGTTAGGAATCCATATTCTACCAAACCGGGTTTTCAACCCATTATTATTATATGTTAACTCTTTCAACTAGCCAACAATTCTTTCACTTTTCCAATTTTCCTCTTTTATCACCTCGACTTGTGCTTCTCTGATTCGTTCAAGTAAACCTGAGGTTACAACAAGCTGCATCGACCGCACTCGTATTGGAACATAATCTGTTATCCTGCTCAAAGCATCCGCCAGAACATTGGCTTTCCCGGGGTGGTAATGTATCTCGCAGTCATAGTCTTTCACCATTTCCAACCATCGCTTTTGCCGCATATTTAACTCCTTCTAATCGAATAAATATTTTAAGCTCTTATGGTCGGTAAATATGGTGCACTTTACTCCGTATAAATAGTGCCTCCATATTTTTAATGCAAATACCACTGCTGCTAACTCAAGATCGTGTGTGGGGTATTTCTTTTCGTGCACCTTTAGTTGCCTCGAGGCATAAGCTATCACTTTGCCTCGTTGCATCAAAACACATCCGAACCCCGAATGTGACGCATCCGAGTAGACTACCAAATCATGACTCCGTCCAGCAACGTTAATACCGGAGTGTGAGTTAACTTCGCCTTTAGCGTTTGGAACGCATTTTCCTGTTCAACACCCCATATGAATCTTTCCTCATTCCAAGTTAATTTAGTTAGCGGTGAAGCAATCTTGGAGAAATCTTGAATGAATCTCCTGTAGTATCCCGCAAGCCCTAAGAAACTTCTAATTTCCAAAGGATTCTTTGGAGGGCTCCATTTTGACACGGCTCTATCTTTGACGAATCTACTAGTATTCCATCGGCACTAATGATGTGACCGAGAAATTGTACCTCTCGTAACCAGAAGGCACACTTCAAAAATTTTGCATAAAGTCTTTCCCATCTGAGGGTCTCTAACACCTCCTGTAAGTGATGCGCGTGACCCGCCTCATTTTTCGAATATACGAGAATATCGTCAATGAACACGATTACCGACTTGTCCAACATAGGCTTGCAAACCCGGTTCATGAGGTCCATGAAGGCCGCGGGTGCATTCGTTAATCGGAATAACATCACGAGGAACTCGTAATGTCCGTACCGCGTACGAAAGGCCGTCTTCGGTACATCCTCTTCCTTGAGCTTTAACTGATGATACCCCGATCTCAGGTCAATTTTTGAAAACCAACTTGCACCTTGTAGTTGGTCAAATAAATCGTCAATTCTCGGAAGCGGGTATCGATTCTTTACCGTGAGTTTGTTTAACTCCTAGTAATCAATACACATTCGCATGCTCCCGTTTTTCTTTTTCACAAACAATACCGGTGCGCCCCAAGGAGACACACTCGGCCTTATAAATCCTTTGTCGAGCAAGTCTTGAATTTGCGACATTAGTTCTTATAACTCCGATGGCGCGAGTCGGTACGTCGCCTTAGCTATGGGTTTCGCGCCCGGAATCAATTCGATTCCGAACTCTACCTCTCGTTCGGGCGTTATTCCGAGCAAGTCTTCTGGGAACACGTCTTCGTAATCACGTACCACCGGTACGTCTCCAATCTTCGGTAGTTCTTTCCCTGGTTCATTCACATATATCATAAGCGCTCTACATACGTGCCTCATAAGCTTATGAGCTTTTAACATTGAACATATCACAGGATCGCCTCCTTTCTCGCCATAGATAGTAACGTGTTTTCCGCTTGGAGATGTTAACTTTATCTCTTTACGGAAACACACGACCTTTGCGTGGTGTCGGGATAACCAATCCATCCCAACAGCCACTTGGAACTCTCCCATCGACATCGGGATCAGATCTATTGAGTATTCTTCGTCATCAATACTCAATTTGCAGTTTTGATAGACATCACACACTATAAAGCTCTTGTTGTCCCCTATTTCTACTTCTATGGGCATAGATAATTTCGTTAATACAAATGAAGGATGCCGAATAAATCCATGTGAAATAAAGTATTTATTCACACCCGTATCGAATAATACACGTGCAGGAATCGAGTTTATTGTGAGTATACCTGAGACCACATCGGGTTCTGTCTTTGCTTCAGCCGCAGTTAGTTGGAAGGATCTGGCTTTTGCTTTTTGGGTCTCCACTTGTATATCTTTTTCATTCTTTTTCCCGACCAACTCCGGGCATTGAGACTTTTTGTGACCCGGCTGATAGCACTTGTAGCACACCGAAACTTTCCCTGGACATATCGAGGCCGTATGCCCCGTCTTTCCGCATATAGGGCACGATTTATCTTTAAAGCGGCATTCGCCTTTGTGCCCCTTTACCCATAGTTTGCAATTCGGTGATCCACCCTTCACATCCGTCTTCTTTACTGACTCAGTTGTTCGTGCCTTCTTTGTAGGGCTCAGGTTAACATCTACTGCCCTTCGTTCTCCCCGTTCAATCTGCTTTTGAGTTCGATTTCTCGTTCCCGAGCAGTATTTATGATCTCGGTGAGCGTCTCATACTTGGAAGGAGTCATGAACTCCCGGTATTCAGCGCTCAGCATATTGTAATAGTAGTATATCTTCTGCTCTTCGGTGGTCACTAACTCATCACAGAATCTCAACTTATCCATGAAAATACCCGTGATCTTATCAATTGATTCACCCTTTTTCCTTAGCTGGATGAATTCCTCCTTTATTCTGTTGATGACCGCCTTGGGACTGTGGTATTTAAGGAATGGTACCTTAAACTCATCCCACGTCATAGCCTTTGCAGCTTCAGCTCCAATCTCCTTCTTCTTATTATCCCACCAATAATTGGCTTGACCCCTTAACTGGCCCGTTCCGTAAGCCAAAAATCGCTTACATCACGGTGGGTCCTTTCAAACACCCCTTTAACATCACTTAGCCATCGTTGGCATATTATCGGGTCAACCTCCCCATTGTAAATTTGTGGTTTACAAGCCATAAACTCTTTGTATGAGCAATCTTTCTGATCTCCGGACTTTTCCTTCACTAGGTTGACATTGTCTTCCAACCTTTTAATCCGCTCTTTAACTACTGAAAGCACCGTATTTTGGATTTTGTCTATAAAACCGGATAGACTATTTTCGATTACCTTTCCTACCTCTTCGGCAATCACTTCCTTCACTTGTTCGGTGACTATCGGCACCGCATCGTTGTTACCTTTTTCCGTCATCTTTGAAACTGAAGTGTTTATACCAATTGTTAAACATTTCATTTTATAGCATATACTTTATTCACCTCGGTTTAGCCAAGTTCATAACTTGCTTTAACCGTTCTCATTTAGTGCACTTTCCGGGTTTGAGTGTGTTAACACGCTCTTCCCATGCACGTCAATTCACATTCCTTTTTCTAACATTTAATAAAATCTACCAAAATAACTAATTCTTACCAGATGTTTGATCAAGCTTGAACCGAACACGCTTTGTTAACAACCTTGAGCTCTGATTACCAACTTGTAACACTCGTCTCATTTAATTTAGTTCTTAATATAAAATATGAATTTTTTTTTAAAAGGAAGCGCTTCATTTCATATAGTTAGACAAAACGGAAGTTTCCATAGTAACAGTATTCTAGTTAACTACCAACTATTTTAAACATCCAAAAACAACAAGTTAAGTGTTTACAACATGAACATTGTTTTCAACAAAGTTAGGTAAGCGCGGAAGCTTCAAAAAGTGTGTTCGGTTCTTGAAATCATGCTTGATCGCCATCCGGAGTGAGACCAACATCACCTAATGTCAATACCACGTTAAATGTTAGTTTTGACAATGTTAAAACACGTATAAACAAGTTCTGGTATCAAACAACGAAAACGAAACAAAAATTATGGACTTTGGGTCTGCCGCGCCCCGCGACAGATCTCTCCTTAGCTTTCGCGGCCCGCGACAGTCCTCGCGTTACGCGACGATATCCCTGGTTTGGTGTCGCGCGGCGTGACACCCTATTTTTGACAGACTGTTGCTTGGTTTTGTGCTGCAGATTCCCAGCTCTTAAGTTCAGCAAAATCCCAACTTTAAACTTTCATAACTTTTATCCTACATGTCCGTTTTAGCCGATTCTTTTTCCTACGCAACCGTACTTTAATTACCGACGCGTCTATTATAATTAACTTATCAAAATTTAAGTTTACGGACCGAAAGGCTTTTAGCCCCCTGTTTGTTTATTCAACCCGCATAATTTTACACTAATTCTACTATTGAAGATTTTATGATCTCAAGGCGTATTTACCCATCGTCCGGGGCTTACAATCACTCGCGTATCATTACCAAGTCTATGGTTTTAAGCTCTTGTGATCCTCCATTGCCAAAAGCTATTCAAAACACATCCTTACTATCCACAAAACAATTATTCGACCCGTTTGGCTCATTTATGGAATCCTCCATTTCCAATGACTACCAAACATTTTCTAATCAAGTTTTTGACTCGTTTATCTAATAGTGATCTTCGTCACTTCTAATAACGCTACCATTTCAAATAAACACAATTTCAACGACTATAATATTCAAGCAACATAATATAACGGAATCACGGTTACATACCTTCAAAGCGCTCCCTTCAAACGCGCGTCACCACCGGCTTGTCCGCTCGACGTTCCAGTTTCCTTTCCTATAGAGTTCAAGCAGAAACTGTTTAGAACTCTTTTCTTAACATTCCATGCATAATTTGCCAAAATATACAAGTATGCGTTTCAACTCAAATTTTCAACATTAGGCTTTCTTTTAGGCATTTCTACGAACACCTAAAGGGCATAATTTCTCGAAGTTTACAATCAAGCTCATAACTAATTATGTAGTCCAAATTATTCATCAATTAAACAAGTTCATGTAAATCCTTCACATCATATTCTGAAATCACTTCATAGAACTCAAATTACACTAGAATAACAATCATAATCCTAGTGTTTAACATGTTTCTACAAAACCCACTTAACACCTTCAATGGTGATTATGAATTCACAAGTAATAAGCAAAATTTCAACAAGTGATTGACTAGGGTTTATTCCTAGACACAGTATCATTCCAATTTCATCCAAACAACATTCATGCATCACCAATTTCGAATTTCATATGTTCATCCGGAATTTTAGATGGAATTTTTCTATGAAATTTTACATACCTTATGATCCCTTCACTGAGGAGATCACTATTCTATGCTTGGATTTTGATTTGGAACGGATTTAGGCCTTCAATTTTGATCAAATAGCATAAACTAGGGTTTGAGAGCAAGCTCCTGGTCGCCCCTGTGTTTTAATCGAACCCAGCACACACACAAGTGTGTGTTTGGTGTTTAAAGTTTGTTTTTAATATAATTAGTTTTAATTTTAACACATTTGGTCCCCCATCTATTATCAGGTTTTTATTTTAGGTGTTTTAACCCACTAGCATGTTACTACAAGGCTTCCCTCTAACTAGGTTATTTTTATTCCTAGTTAGTTTATTTTGTTTATTTACCGACATTGTATTTATAATAAAAGATTTATATTTTCGGGGTGTTACAGGCATGCACCCTATTTCATATAAAAATGTCATGGAAGAATTCATCCGAAATAGCTCCCAAAGCCTGTCTCTGATGAAAACTTATACTTATGATTTTAATGATATTATTGGAAATCGGCATGCACCCCATTCCGCATGGAAATTATATTCCACAATTCAGTTTTAAATATTAAATTTCCGTAATGATTTCGGTTTAGTCAGTTTGCAAGATATTACGAGCTATATAAAACGATCGAGGGATTAATCCATGCTAGACTAGTAAGGTAATTCAAATTCGCCGCTATATAGATCAGAGCGACCGATCACGACGGGGTAGTCAACCCGATAGATCTATCAACGATTCCACGCGTATTATACTTAAGAGATTAAAATGGCTATGATGCATCTAATTTTTGTCCTCAATTCACTATTATATATAACATACTGAATAACAATTTAATATCGTAGGTTGTACAAGTCGCGGTTATCTCCTGGAGACTGGGCTGAACTTGTCCCAACCAAATTTAATTTACTTTACGATTGTTATAACCCTAACGTCATCTATTTTCCCAGTTTCCTCCCTGAAACCAGTATAATACAATTTAAACTCGTTTTTCTCAAAACAGTTTAAGTTATACATCTTTTTGAGTTCATAAACATATTATCATACTCTAAAAATTGTATTCTTGATGAAAATACAGTTTTATATAATTTTAAAGCACATTTTATATGAAAACATATACTTTGCCTTTAATAACAAGTTTTCCTCTGAAAACAATATATAAGATAATAAAATGACGTTTTAGTGAATTCTCACTAAAATACATTTAATTGAAAATATGTTTTATATTAAAACATATATTCATTCTTATAAAAGACGTGTTCTTTACCCCGAAAACAGTTAATAAAACAGTAAAAGCGGGATTCTGTGACACTCACATTTGGGTGTGTTTTTATTATCGCAATCCCTTGGTTTGAATCTACATATCCTAATTTAAATAGGAACGATTTAATAACTAATGTTCGATAACAATCTAGTTTCTCATATACTTTGAATCTTCACACATCTCTTAAGATTTTCACAGAAATCTTTATTTTGATTAAGTTGGCAATTTATATATATATATATATATATATATGTTCATACACATATATATATGTTAAGATTTTTGCGTTTTGAACGATTTTATAGGTGAGCTTTTATACATTATTATGTCTACTTATTCGCAATATATGTGCATAAGTATGATCATAATCGGTATGTATACATATATATATATATCATAATTCACGTATCATGTTATTTCACATATATATTATGTTTAAACACTCAATATATATCAAATAACTTATCAAGTCACTTTAAACATATTTCTCATGCTAACCACAATTTTCACACAAAATGTGATTTCTGATCTAATTTACCGTTTCTACCGCACAAACGTCTAAACATATCATCATTTCATATCATCATGATATCACTTAGTAAATCACATTACACATACTTATATTCACATATCAATTTATAGCACATGAAGTTCACTCTTGAACATCCCGTTTTCGCGTACATTGAAATATGCGTATTTTACCGTTTCTGTAGCGTTTTTGGCGTCGGAAGTCACGTATGACCAACCAAACACCAAAGATAATTGTTATAAGTTAAAATACTTATATTTATCATAAAACATCAGTTTATGATTAGATTTAAAATAGTTTTGAAAAATCACTTTAAAAGCCAATTTTAACCGTTTTTAACGCACAGTTTCATACCGAACTTTTTCGTAACCATCCCAAATCATCATAACTTAAAATTTTGACATAACACATGTTATCTACTGATCATAACAATAATGTTACTAATGTATATACAGGTCTCATGAATAGCACAAAAATCATGCAAACATCACCCCATTTACTACTTTTCAAGCCAATAGTACAACATGCAAAGCTACCAAGTTATGACATAATTTTTGTAACTTCAAAACATATCACATAAATTTATTTTCATGTTTACCTACTGATTTGAATAAATATTCATCATCTCACAATAATTTCATTTTATGATGATCACTAAATCATCCTACAAGTCTATGTACACGCACTTTATGCACAATTTTACCTCATATTCATCACACAAGATTAATCATCCTAAGTCTTTTATTTATCATAACATATGAAACATTCATACTTTATTCAATCATTCAGTCATTTCAAATTTCACATGCATGATATTCAAATCATTTTGATCAAAAATCAAAACATACATTCTAACATACACACACATGCTCACGGCTACACACACATACATTTGTTCATCTCATTTTTTATTTTGTAAAAACCATTTGTTGTTTCGTTTAGAGGAGTTGTGAGAATTCCACGTATTCGAGAACCACGCTAATCATCATCATCATCATCATCATCATCATCATCATCATCAAGAACAAGACTTTAAAGTAATGAAACTTTTATACCTTTCAAGTGTAAAAGTGGAATGATGATGAGATTTTTGATGATAATGAGCTTGTTCCTCTTTGAAATCGCCTTGGAATCACCCTTTGATCTTCAAACCGAATCAAGACTAGCTTGAAATGGCCATGATCTTCATGAAAATGATTTGAAGATTAAAAAGTGGATGTATGGTGATGGTTTCGGCCATGAGGTCGAGGGAAGGAGATGATAAAAATGTGTTTGATGGTTTTGAGAAGATTTAGGTGGTTTTGATTAGATTTGAAATGACTAGGTTGCATGCATGTCTTACACTTGTCCGATACACATAAATCAAGAGAGAGGTGGGAACCTTCTTGGCCGCCACCTATCACCTCTCTTACATACATACATACATACATACATACATACATACATACATACATACATATACATATATTATATACACGTATTACAGGCAAAAAGCAGGTATTTTACTGACTACCGGGTATTTTATCTGACGTTTCATTGCGTTTTAATGCTTTTTAAAAATTATTTTATTAACTTATAAAAATAATCCTACTAAAATATTACTGAATAATATTTTGTCATTCTAGATTGACTGCGTTATTCACGTTTTGCAGTATACACGCGGTATCGCTCGGTATGCGCTTTAATTAATTTTTATTCACGATTATAATTAGAAATAGGATTTAAATCATAATAAATATTTTTAGGATTTTAATATTATCCGGGCGGTCACCGACGTTCGATTCGCATTTTGTTCGTTATGCGATAAGCGTTTATCTTTTTATTGCCACATGACTTTCTAATTCAGTTTGGATTTACCAAACTTTTGTTATTATTAAATAACATCATATCTAATAAATCTTATTATTATTATTTAATCATTACACGTGTCACAGCGGTACGGTACTGGCCTAATTTGTCGAGTGTCACACTAACAAGCCCGTGTATTACACGGGTTAAATGACAAAAAATGTAAATTATAAACTTGTATATAATCCTTATTAATGAAATGATTTATTAGATAAAATTGATACTACAATACATCTTATATATGACTTAAAAGAAGTAACACTAAAGAAAATAATGATCATAAAATTGTAAGTATTTTTAAAAATAATTATAAATTATGAGGTTATGGTAAATGAATTATAATTAAATTCTACTATGTATATTAATGATATAATAAATACATTGATATAAATACTAATTTTGGATATATGGATCATGAGACGAGATATGAATATCATCATAGTATAGAAAATATTACATATTAAAATAAAATCATACTACAAATAAAGTACACGTTAAAAAATAGGAATAAAGTTTTTTAAACTATAATTTTGAGCGTCTACAACAACCTCTTTAATTAGTAGTCGACATTTAAATATTCAAATTAAAACTCGCATGAATAGTCGGAGTTATCTAAGTTCTCACAACTCAATGGGGGTAATAAAGTATATGTTTAAAAAAATAGAATTAAAGTTTTTTAAACTATAATTTTGAGTGTATACGACAACCTCTTTAATTAGTAATCGACATTTAAATATTCAAGTTAAAACTCGCATGAAAAGTCGGAGTTTACTAAGTTCTCACAACTCAAGGGGGTTATCTCATTGTGTTAAATATGGACTTTATTCAAATTTGTGCATATCAAACATGTCGTTGTTAAATTTTACAAGTATATCATACATAAGAAACATAACGATATCCGATTGATTGTAATATATAAAAAAACCCATGTAAAATGCATTTAACCATATCCGAAATATGAAAAGTTATTTGATACATTTATATTAATTATAGATAATTATTAATTAAATTTGAAATTATATGTTTGATCTCTAACTATATTATATTACATTACATTACATTATATTTCGTGTATAAAAAAATTACTATGTAATATTATTATTATATTATATTGATCTCTAACTATATTATATTATATTGTGTTGTGTTGTGTTGTGTTGTGTTGTGTTGTGTTGTGTTGTGTTGTGTTGTGTTGTGTTGTGTTGTGTTGTGTTATATTTCGTGTATAAAAGAATTACTATGTAATATTTTTATTAAAAGTAAGGAGGCACTAGAGAATGACACGTGCACAAAAAGATTTTCATTTAATATTATACTAGCGATAAGACCCGTGTGCAAACACGGGTGGTTTCTTAGAAAACCATGCATAACACATATTAATAGAAAGTATAGATACGTGTATAGATATTGTACCAAAACTTGTTATCTATTATAGATAATAGACAACTATAAACATGCATCAACAGTTTATATATAAGATACATATGAGTATTTCCATTGTCTTATCCAAAAAAAGGAGTACCCACCCATTGACAATGAAACCTGTTTATAGACATAACTACATATAGAACATGTCTAAGAAGCAAAATTAGTACCACCGACGAACCAAATGTACAACCACAAACAATCATAAAATGAAACATTGTCTATAAATCTTCAATCAACGCAACACAAACTAAAAGGACTTTATCTTTGTCACGAAATGCACAACTTTTGTTAACTTCAGCAATTGAGTAGACTTGTGAAATTCAAACGAAAGTTCATCACCAAAAGCAATATTGCAAGATCTTAGATAACCAGACCATCCAACAATAGTGTAGTTGAATCCAATATTGGTTTTTTGAGATATTGTAAGCAGTTCCTGGACTTCACATTTGAGATTTTGGATCTTGACAGGCTTAGGATTATCAGTATGCAGATCCAACGCAGAGGATACATCTGATGGCAGATGCTAAAAAGTAGAAAATTGAATAATGAATTTTATAAAATATTGATATATAACTGAAATTGTTGAAATAACGAAACAAAGTAAGGACTGCAAAAACTTACAAGCATGTCTTCAGCATGTGTGGTGAAGTGTAAGACTGGCTCTGAAGTGGATGATGTTAAATGAACCTTTTGAACTTTACATGGTCTATCAACATCTTGGTTATCCTCTACAATTGTCTTGCCACGAAGATTGTGCATCTTTTCAACCTAAGTAAATTAATTTAGACTACAACAACTCTGAATTCTTGAATTTTTGTAACTTTCTTTATCAACACAAACTATCTTCTCAACTCAGCTTTGAAGTTTAAGACTTAATCATACAGAAGAATATCAATATATTGAGACAATAATAAAATGGACATTGTAAAAATAATAAACGCTTACATTAGATACAACACTTGAAGAGGCATGAATGTCATGAACAGAATATCTTTAGACTAAAGTTGAGGATCGTTAACATCATCAGCTATTTTTACAGAATGATCTTCAGGCTATAACAAAATTTTAAAAAACCTTGTTATACTTATTATACAGTAAAATATACCCGTATATGTTTATATACAATAGATAAAAAATAGGAAAAATGTAAACTTACAACATTTTTAACATCTAACTCATCAACCAGACGCGCAACCTTCGAATCAAATAGCCCATCATCAACAGACTATATTTATAAGAATGATCATATATAAGAAACCATATTTTAAATCGTAATAATAAGTAAATATTACATGTGTATATATACATTAAAAATATCATCAAAACTTGTAAACTGCTTAGGATTACCAACCGTAGCTCCAGTCTCATAATCATCTAAAGCAACTTCCTCGGAATCCAAAACTTGTTTGTGTTTAGCCTACAATATGGCATTTCAAAAGTTATTAGCATAATATAATAAAACTTACTTATCACCGTCATGTTATCAAACAATGTATTTTATCATCAAATTTTTATACCGCAACCAATAAGTCAAACCCATCATCTCCATAAACCGAATCATCCAAAACAACAACATCAGCTTTCTTGAAAGAAACCTCAGTTCCAGTTTCGGGATGGGAAACGAAAAGCTCAAACATTTTAGATGCAATCATGGTGAAAACCCAACCAAGATTCAACTGCTATCGGAACTTCTTCAACCACTTTTAACCATCCATCAGTAAAACCGCATCCATCAGTCCATCCTTTCATCATCACATTCCAAAACCTTTCGCCAACATAGATAGTTGTCATCCCATACTTGTAATTTTTACCATATAATTCTTTCCAAAATTTGTTAGCAATTAGCTATAGAAGAAGTAAAAAAAATAATTAGTGCAGACTTACAAAATTGATATGAACTAATGATCAACAGAAGTTACAATGGCTTAGTCAACAAAAGTTAAAATGAGGATTAGTCAACAGGGTTAGTCAACAGGAGTTACAGTATTTACACAC
Organism: Helianthus tuberosus; assembly: GCA_030545235.1. Lineage (NCBI taxonomy): Eukaryota > Viridiplantae > Streptophyta > Magnoliopsida > Asterales > Asteraceae > Helianthus > Helianthus tuberosus. Next base: position 152,548,371 of record CM060398.1, on the reverse strand, counting down.
AACCTAACCACTGTTGGCTATCAACTGTTACATACCTCTGTTGCTATCCAACAGAAGTTTCATAACAACTGTCATCCATTATACCCCACAGATGTTGCAACGTGGACAGATGTTAGTCAACCGATATTAAAAGAGTTAGTCAACAGAAGTTAAAAAGGTTAGTCAACAGACGTTAAGATTATAAGGAAACATACGTTAAAATGACAAAAATATGTTAGCAAGTTGTTGAGCTAGCAAAGTAAATAGAAGTTAAAAAGGTTAGTCAACAGACGTTAAAAGGATAAAGAAACAGACGTTAAAAGGGCAAAAAGATGTTAGCAATTTGTTGAGCTAGCAAAAAATGTTTACAGTAAGTAACAAAATAATATATAGTTACTTACAGTCATTCCAACTTCAGGTCTAATATTTGCTGAAATGTAAGAGTTCTCGTAGACATTTTCTTTAAAACATGAGACAACGAATGACAAACTTCCAATAGCTTTTACCAATACAGCATCTTTGGTTTTCAAACAACAATCTCTAACCAACTTTGTCCATCCATCCGTAAATATACAATGATCATCTCTCTTCCGTACTCGTACTAACCATGATTTGTCACCATCAAGTAGTTCTACAATTTGACCATACGGGACCTCCTTGCCCCACAACAAACTCTCAAAATCAAGTGGTATATTCTGCGACAGTAGTTAGCAAACATCTCACATCAAAAATTAATGTACAATCCTAATAGTAGCAAGAAAGTTAAAAAAACATACTAAAAATATATTTTGACCTTCATTAAGGAATTTTAAAAATGATGGTGTTTGATTGGATGGATTCATATCTATAATAAAGAATTTAAACTTACAAGTTATAAAGACGAACAACATCCAAAAAAGTTATAGACAAACAACATCATAAAAAAAACATCACTGACTTCCCTTAAACTAAATCAGCACTTAAAAACAGAAGTACCAAATATTAACGGGACTATTTGTATAATCACACACTTAAGGTTTTACAAAAACAAAGCACAAAACGAAAATTATCATCTCTCACAATAGTTAAGCAAATCAACAACAACTAAAAATTTATATGGTTGATTTATCAATCGTAATGTAGAAGACAACATCAAGAAGATGCATGCACAAATTGTTACTGGGAATGCTATCAGTAACTTCATTTAAGTTAATGCAGTACTTAATCAACAAAAGTACACCAGATTACAACAACTATTATTTGCTTCGAAAAAAATTGTGAAACGCTATTTATGAGAAATACATGCTCATAACATCAAACAATGATAATCTAACATTTATAATACAAACAATAACTTCAATGAAACAATACTTGGTTTTATAGTGTGTAATCTATATTATGCAATAGAACCTTTCCGATTCTGATTAGAAAGTTATGTGAGAAAACTTCCGAATATGTTTTCTGATGCTTATGTTCAATAATGGAGATGAAAAGTATATTAAATGGAGTTAATACAGATGTTTCATTTACATTGGTTGGTTGGATTTAAGTTTTATAAAATTTATACTTTACCCCCTTTTTCTTTAAAATAATGTAATTTTAGCACTGCATCAACCACTGCTTCAATATAAATTTAATGTTAAATAACAAAAGCTTACATATTAATTCATGTATTTACATAATTAAAAATAGTATTTAAATCCCGAGATTAAAGATTATTATAAGTCAAATAAATAAACAATTAGATAATAGATAAGTATCTTACTTTCAACAATCCCAATACAATCTTTTCTCTTCTTCTCCGATGAAAAAACTCTACTGTTTCTTCTTCTTCAGACTTGATGATCAGAAGTTTAAAGTTTTAGATCATGTACTTTTTTGTTCTCTTGTGTATTTTACAGTTATATTTTGACATGTTCGTTTCACTTTCTTCATTTCAAATTATATGGACATCAAAATCAAAATCTGCTGATATTAAAATAGATAAACTTATATGAATTTGTTTTGTTTGTTTTATAATAAGATTTATATCAACTTATTTAGTTACATTTTGATTCATTCCATCTAAATAAGAATCTGAGATAATGCTATTTCATAAATATTTGTTTGTATATTTTACGAATGGTTTTAGAATTATTGTATGAACTGCGATGTAGTATTGATATATTTCTTCTATCAATCTGAATTTTGATCAAATATTCTTCAATCAGTTTATAGTACTCATATGTCTGATTTGTAAGTGAATATAGTGTTGGTTGCTAAAAAATCGAAGTTTGAAGTTGATACAAACATGGATATTTGAAAAGTTTAATGTCATATAATACTTTTTTATTATACAACAATATAAATTTCATCTTACACGGTGTTAGGCTCATATTGTTGGTTGTAGGGACCATATTGAAGTACACAACATATAACTTTGGTCTTACAGGGTGTTGGATATTTTTTATACCTTAAATAACATGCCTTTCAGATACAATTGATTTTATGTTTAAGTATTTAATTGTTATTGTATTTTTTACTTTCAGATGGAGTTTATGATAATTATCAATGTCTCTGAATAGACAGAGCTAAGTGAGGGATTGGTAAGCTATATTCTTAGAACAACTTAACTCAAATCACAATTGTTTGCTAAAAACTATATTTATAATGAAAATATAAAATTAAACGTTGTGTATTTTATATACATAGGTACTTCCAAGGATAATGAGTAACCAATTACCAAGAAAGTGTGAAGTAATAAAGTTGGTTGATTATACGGGATTTAAGTATAAGGTTGCGGTACAGAGCATCGGTCGTAAAAGTAAGAGGATAAACGGGCCAGAATGGATTCGGTTTGTTGAAACTTCCAAAAATAAGAATATAGAGAAGCTGTGTTTAAAAACATTGAAAGAAGTAAAATTTGAGATAAGTGTTTTGAACAATGAGGGTTTGGAGATTTGAAAAGATGCCTCGAACAGAGATTATGTTTCATGGATGCTTGATACAGGCTGAAGAAGAAACATACTACAAGCAGGTTAAAAATTGCTACCTTGTTTTTATATATTGCCAATGTATCTTTTGGGCGTTAGAAAAACTTCTAATTTATATTTTGTATCTTATATAAAGTCTAATATGACATTTCTAAAATGTATAAAAATTATAGCATTTATCACACGATTTGCTGAAGCTGTTGTCAGAGAGGAGATTAAAAATTGATAACTTGGTTGCAAAAGTACATGGACCAAAGCAGAGTAGTAAAGTTAATGTGTATTATGTTTTCTCTCCTGAAAACAAAAAGGAATTGGCTGCTGGTTTTATGGGATCAGGATGAACAACTTTTTGCTTTGAAAATGACATTGAGGAAAGCTGCGAACTGTTGTTTCAATGGATGGGAAGTACACCTGAAGACCACTTTAACTTCACTGTCAAGATTTTTAACAAAGACGGGATTGGACTTCATGGGGAGACTAAACATCACTGCAGCCGTAGCAACCATCAACACCGCAAAAAGCGTCCACATTATAAGAAACAGTTTGAATACCATGTTATAGAGACACACAGCTTGGAGTTTACATATCTGCTTTTAATATGGTTGATCTTACTTATAATGTTGGATTTATCTGTTATTACTTAAAGTATATGTTGTTTTAAATGAATAACCAAAGAAATAATTTTCTTTTACAGGCAATACTAAAGAAGTTTGTTCGAGAACACCAGCTAAATGAGTACCGTAGAGCTGTGTTGTCATTTTGTGACAACTGGCATATAACCGGTAATTCCGTACAAACTAATCACTATTTTATTTACATAATCTCATGCATTTAGCGTAATTTAATTACGTAACTGAGTCGTATACCAGATAACAATGTTAGGACAAGAAAACAATGCTAAAACATATGTTGGTTTTCGTCGTATTTCGAAACCAATCAAACAAAGTCCTAAAAGTGTTGGTAGAAAGTGTTGCGCGCACTATTCACGGTCACACTATTCATGCTAGTAAAACCGTGAAAACAGAGCGAAACAATGAAAAACGACAAACAAACAACATGACTGAGTCCATATACACAAGAAAACACTAATAAGAAAACATATCTTGCAAAAATCTAGGACTTTCCGGTACAACGCCCTATACACTAAAACGTCCGTTTCGCTAAAAATATGACATTTTTAACTCGTCCGTATTAATAACTAAGCATTTCTAGAACTTCGGAATTATGACAGTTGATGACATATACACTAAAACACATTGGGAATATCATCGTAGTGTCCAAAATTACAAGTTTCCGGTATTATATCGCTATACACATAACTAGTCCGTTATCGACCCGAAAACTAGTAAGCGGTATTTTCATCACAAAACAACCAAACAAAGAAGCTAGTGAACTAGTTAAGCTTATTTTAGGATCCAACATCACGTCATAATACCTTCGGTCGCGGAAAAACAACTTACGGAAGACGTCCGTCCGTAGGATGTAGAAGCACCGTTAGCGATCTGACACTTAAACGGAAGCCGTTTAAACTATCAAAATACCATTTCTACTAGTCTAGTGAACTAGTTAATAATATTTGGCACTCAATTATACCCTAAATATACAATAACTTCGCTAGTTAATTTATTTAAGCTAAACCACTAATGATAACATCTTATATATATATATATATATATATATATATAGGGGATGGTTCAAATGAAAACCACTTTTATTGGGAAAACTCGAAAACTAACTAAAAAAAGCCTAAAAAACACACACAAAAAAATTTTCAATTTTTTTTATAAAAATCGCTGGTTTTTATATATGAAAAAAAAATTTGTAGTACACATGTGTAATAATACACATGTAGTACACATACACATGTGTGCACTACACAAATTTTTTTTTTTTGAAATTTTTTTTATATAAAAAAACCTGCGAAAATTATTATGCAGAAAAAAAATTGGTATGTTTTTTTAGCTTTTTTAATTAGTTTTCGAGTTTTCACAATAACTAATAGTTTTCATTTGAACATTCCACTATATATATATATATATATATATATATATATATATATATATATATATATATATATATATGTAACTTCAAGGAAAAAAAACAATAAAACCCTTATACCCCCTTCCAAATTTGTTCATCATAAGGGGTCCCATAACCCTTCCTAACTTAGATTGTGAATGATGAATTAAGGATAAGGAAGTATGGACATCTAGATTTTTTATGAGTTAAAAAGATCATAACAAGTAACCCCCCATATCTTCCAAAGTTCACCACTTTGACCAATACTCAAAAAGCTTCCTTTTGCCCCTTCAAATTATCGACAGCCCCTTAACCCCAATTCTCTCACCATTTTCAGATTCCAAAAATCACCAAATAAACCTCTTAATCTTGTATAAAGATAACCTAGAAGCATTTCAAGCATGGAGTTTCACTAGGGACTTTCTTTGGAGCTTATCTTCTTCTTAACATTCTTATTTGGCTTGTGCAAATTTGTAAGCTCTCAAACCATCATATTTAAGTTCCTTATTACTAGTAGATTACAAAAGTACAAGTTGATCATCTTAAAGATTAATAAAAATCAAGTCAAAAACCCTAATCTCAAAGCTAATAAACACTAATATAACTATATTATGTGTTGATTTGTGTAGATTAGTGTAGCTAGTTTATATGATCTTGTTGTTTATGTTGCTTATGTTAAGACTAGTTGTATGAAAAATGATATTATGATGATCTTAATGCTTATATGTTGTAGTAATTTATAAGCATGATAATCTTGTTATGTTGAACTTAAAAATATGATTTAAACATCGATATGTTTAAATCATGAAAGATCATCATCTTCATGTTCATGAGCCATGTATATAATTTTGGGAATACTTGGAGAAATAAGGGTTTAAATGAACTTAAAACCTAATTTTGGAAGATTAGTGAACTTGGTTTTTTTAAGATGAGTTATACAAAATAATTGCTATAAAAGTTCATATTAAAAAGTCTTAATTTTTGCTACATGGAAAAGTTTATATATACAAGCTCATGAAGTGTTGAGGTTAAATAATGAAAAATATATGTCTTGATGAATTAGAGGTGATTTGGAAATTGATTATGATTATGGGTTTAAACAGGAATTAAATAAGTTTTTGTAACATGGAAAACACCATAGTTTTAGGGGAAACTATGGCGAATTTTTCTAAAAATCTAATCGCGATTAAAAATAGGGTTAAAGGGTGATTAACAAAGTTAAACGCGATTAGTGGTCTTAAACGTCATTATGGAAACTTTGATGAAAATGGCTAAGTCCTAAATACTCAAGAGTTCTTATGAACTTGGAAATATATTTTTACAAAAATAGATGGGTAAAAATAATAACCATGTATAAGTATAATTTTTGACAAAAAAAATATATATTTTGGAAACTTAACAAGTATATGTATTATGTGCTATGTCTATGTACTTAGGTACACTTAGGATGATCAAAATAATACACCCATGATACCGAGAAATACTTTTATGACACAAGTATAAAAAGACACAAATATACACATACATGTTTCCTACATGTTTCCAAAGAAATGCAATGAAAACGGATATAATTAAACCCTAAACATATTATATCCACAAGCGAATAAACGGACAAATCAATAAAACGGACAACGGACAAGCTCACAAAAATATATATTAAGCAATCACAACGACGTGTCTAACAATATATCTTAGACAACCGGGCGAATATACGAATATATATCACAGATAACAATTCTGGAAAGTTGAAAGAAAAATACAAAATTTCTAAGTATTCCTTAATAAAACAATGATATTGGGCAATGCCAAAATTACTAAAATACATGGGCTAGGGCCCAAGGATAAAATATTTGGGCTAGGCCCAAATTACTAAAATACATGGGCTAGGGACCAATGATAAAATATTTGGGCTAGGGCCCAAATTACTAAAATACATGGGCTAAGGCCCAATGATAAAACATTTGGGCTAGGCCCGAATTACTAAAATACATGGGCTAGGGCCCAATGATAAAATATTTGGGCTAGGCCTGAATTACTAAAATACATGGGCTAGGGCCCAATGATAAAATATATGGGCTAGGGCCAAAATTACTAAAATACATGGGCTAGGGCCCAATGATAAAATATTTGGGCTAAGCCCAAATTGCTAAAATACATGGGCTAGGGCCTAATGATAAAATATTTGGGCTAGGCCCAAATTACTAAATTACGTGGGTTAAAGCCCAATGACATAGAATCGTGGGTTAAGCCCAATGACATAGAAATGTGGGATAAACCCAAAGACAGGGTTTAGTCCCAATTACATAGGTTCGGCCCAATGACACGCGTGCGAAGCACGAGGACATGTGCAGGGCGAAACCGTTCACATATAATTCATTACATATAAAATATATGCATGCACTTATGAAATCTATATACATAACAAGTGAACGGAAAAACTACCAACACTCTAAAATACAAAGTTGTTCCAAAATGACAAGTGAAAACACAATAAGAATTCAAGATGAACAACTTGTACGAGGTCCGAAAGACCTAGTGTCTAATACAATTAGTACACATGTAGGTTAATCACGCGTACGGACTCTCACTTACGGTATTACATACAAGGAACGCAAAATAGTGAGTTCATGTCCCTCATTTCCATGATTTCAATGTTTTGTTTTTAAAAAAAATCGAGGGGAAATACATGTTAAAACTATGGGTATGTTAGCTATGCTCTTAGATGATAACATGATCAATGTACATAAGTAGGATGATGGCATAGTAACCATTAATCACTTAGTGACCAAGGTGTAAAAGGTGTAGATCTATTGAGCTTGAGACGTGCTCCACTCCTTGTTGGGCCATATTAGTGCTTTTGTGATCCCAGAAATGTCAAAGTTGTCTCAGTTTGGTTACGTACTTTTGGTACATAATGTCAGGGGGCTCGTAACCCACTGATAGATCCTTAAACTCCATAAACGCTAATAACATACCAGGATTTCAGTACAAGAATACAAAGATTTCATATGATACCAATAACTGCATGAACTCGCTCAACTTTTGTTGACTTTTTAAAACTACATGTATTTCGGGAAACAAGTCTTGAGCCAGTGATACACTACGGGAAACGGGGAAGTCAATGACAACGATAGCCGCTTTTGGAGGGTTTGTCTTTTATATCCCAACTTTGTATGGGTATATAGGGGGCAAAACATCACTATGTTTTATGTCAAAAACTATCTTTTGTCTTGTATAATATAACTATGTTATGGTTAACGTTTGTGAACGTTGTGGAAAATAGAAAACTATGTTGGAGATTTGTAAACTTTGTTCGAAAACAATATAACTATGGCATCGTTGTGGTTATTATGTTTACACATTTGGATGCAATGATTACCTTTCTTACGTCACACACAATACGCTTCCGCTACTAGCAGGGTGTGAAAGATTGGTATCAGAGCACCGATTGTAGTGAACTGGGGAAAAACTTTTATAAAGTTTGGTCTATAACCACCAAAGGGCTCTCACATGAAAACAAAGTCGATAACATTTCAAAAGTGATTTCAAAAGTCTGACAAAAATGACAAAAGGTTTTCATTGTATCATGATAACACGAGGATCTATCACGCAGGCTCAATCATAAGTAACAAGAAGGATCAATACATGGGTTATCTATAAGGGATAGACTCGAAAACATTAAGGATCACATATGAAACATGAGAACAAAAACGGCATGAGATATATAGTGATTGCATGAAATACATAATAACTAATGAATTAATTTCTAACATATATATACAAGTATATTGTACGGATTATTTGCCAGGACTATTTCTTCTTCATCGAGCTACGAGGAGGATCCGATGGAGTACGTGTCTGATGATGGATACGACCCTGATGCTGAGGCCATACCACATGATAACGAGGTCGATCACGAGGTCTTAGATGATGATGATATAGACGATTTCCAGCCGTTTGCCCTACCCGACCCTATGGAGGACGACGCCCCACAGCCACTACACGACGCGATTATCTATGAACATCCAGAGGGAGATCACGCGATAGTTCACCTAGCAGTACCTCTAGTCGTTGTCCCTCCTGTTATTGATCTAGATGATGATGATGTCCACGTTCCTGTGATCCATGTCGAGCATCTAGAGGACGAGCTAGGAGATAGTGAGGTTATAGATGACATAGCCATACTTGTGATACCATCCCCTGTCATATCTGTTGTTGATATTTCGTCATCCTCGTCTGCTGCTGAGAGTGAGCACTTATCGGATGACGCTTCTTCGGTTGCACCCTTTCCCCCTTCACCAATACACTCACCCCCTAAGGTCCCACCTGCTCCTGTTGGCCCCTTTCCTACTGGTATCCCTATCCCTGGACTCGCATGACATTACTCTTTGAGTGGTACCCCATATTTCACTGAGCAGCCATCCCCGTTTTTCATGGGAGGATCCACTTACCATCCTGTACATGACCCCTATGCTGCTGGGCCTTCTCACTTTACCTTGCCTCCATCCTCAGTTAGACCACCCTGCATGTATACTCCTACACCACCACCGGGCATGGACCCTTCTGATCCTTATCAACCCTCTCACTTCCCTCCGACCACTACGGATGACAAGGATGATATCTCATGATGTTCAGATTTCCATACTTTTTCGTAGAGTCACAGAGCTCCAGGCCGAGTTAGCCGCGGTCAGAGCTGCCATCACTCCCCCACCACCACCTACATCACCACTACCACCTTTACCATCATCACCCCCTCCATTACCACCACCTTTGCCACAATCGCCACCCCCACCTTCTCCACTCCAGTAGTATATTAGCAGTATGTCAGTGGCTATCTTTTGGGATGACTACCCACTTTTGTGAAGACTAAGGCTTATAAAGATCTAGACTTTTGGAAGACAACTTGAAGACACGAAGATACAATGTAGTAGAAAATCTCACTTTTGTATTGTAACTTGTACTGACTAGGGATATGTATCCCTAAGTCTTTTTGATCTTCATGAACAAATGTAACAAGTTGTCATTATGTGTAAAAGTATGTTTTGTGTATTTCACATTGTATTTCTTTTATGTTGTGGTTGATATTATGGTGATGTGATGATATTGTGGTTGATATGGTTATGACATGGTGGACTTATGGTTGATGTTATGTTATGGCGTGGTGTTTCTTTTCTACATGTTGAGTTATACGACCATTATGATGATTGGCGTGTTCATGCATACTCTTGATTGTGTAGTTATATCATGTATATTTATATATACATTTCTTATTTATATAAACCCGATGTTTATATATATATATATATATATATTTGGCAATATTTATTATTAAATATTTGTCTAACGGCGATCGATATTTTTTCTAGAAGACGATGCCGCCCCATCGTAGATAGATAAACACAAACCCGTTACCGACTACCCAAGAGGAGTTGAACGAACGTATCTCGTAGGCAATAGCTCAATACGAAGCCAACTGCACGGAACAAAGCAGTGGAACATGAGGTACTTCTGGAGGCAACCCTCCGACTGGTAATGCTTGGTTATTCATTAACCTACACAATACTCTTATCTATTCTAAGTCATGCTCTTGATACTCACTCTTGAATTTGTGCATACGATAATTTCATGTTGCACATATAAACAGTTCTTGGACTGTAAACCCTTGAATTTTGACGGTACGTGAGGTGCTGTTTCTTTCGTTCGCTGGACTGAGAAAACCGACTCTGTAATTTGAATGAGCAAATGCCCTTCTGAGCAAAGGGTTACTTATGTCACTGGACTCTTTATTGATGGAGCACTGTCTTGGTGGAACCTCCAGGTTCAAACTAAAGGTGAAAATGCTACATACGGCCTGACCTGGGAGGAACTTAAAGGACTGATGAGGAAAAAGTATTGCTCGAGGTCGGAAATCCAGAAGTTGGAAACGGAATTCTGGAACTTGAAAATGATTGGTGCGGATATTGTGGGTTACACGTAGCGATTCCATGATTTGTCCCGTGTGGTTTCATACTTGGTGGAACCTGAATTCAAGAGAATCGAGAGGTACATCTGGGGACTTGCCCCCCAAATACTAAGTCTGGTTACCTCATCAAAGCCCACAGAGATTGGGGAAGCCATTGATTTGGCTGTAGCACTTACTGAGGAGGCAGTACGTGAAGGGAAATTTAATGAGTCTAGGGTGAACAAAAAGGAAACCACTGTGGAGACTTCTAGCTCCAACAAAAGGAAGTTCTCCCATTTCAAGAAAGGTTCACGGGGTAAGAACAATAACAACAAGGGGAAAAACTCGAAAGAAGTCAAAGAGGCAAAGGCTTATGTTACCACCACTACAAACGATACCGGCAGGAAGCCTTACACCGGGAGTGCACCCAAGTGAAACAAATGCCCCTTCCACCACTACGGAGAATGTCGAAATCCCAAGTGTGGTAAATGTGGTAAACTTGGGCACCGCACTGAGGCGTGCCGGGGAACGAACACTAAGGATCAAGGTTGCTTCAACTGTGGTGACAAAGGGCACTTTAAAAGGGACTGCCTGAAGGAAATCCAAGCTCGGGGTAGAGCATTTATAATAGGAGCTAAGGACGCTCACCAGGACCCGAATGTTGTCACCGGTACGTTCCCTATCAATAATCACTTTGCATCTATTCTTTTCAATACTGGAGCAGATTATAGTTTTATTTCTAAGGAATTTAGAAATATACTTGGGGTAGAATCGAGGAAATTAGATATTCCATACTCGATTGAATTAGCTAACGGGGAATTAGTAGAATCGGGGAAATCATAAAGAAATGTACCTTAGAACTGGGTGAACGAAAGTTTGACATAGATCTCTTACCGGTTCCATTAGGTAGTTTCGATGTCGTTATTGGTATGGATTGGCTATCCGATAATCGAGCCGAAGTCATATGTCATGAGAAGATCATACGCATCCCTCTGCCCGATGGAGAACATTTGTTAGTACATGGGGAGAAATAAGACACGCCACTACGAATCATTAGTTGCATGAAGGCTAAAAAATGTTTGAGAAAAGGATGCATCGCCTTTCTTGCTCATGTCGTTGACAAGAAGGTCGAGGAGCGCAAGGTGGAGGACACCCCTGTTGTAAGGGAATATACCGAAGTCTTTCCAGAAGACTTGCCAGGACTGCCACCACAACGACAAGTGGAATTCCGTATCGATCTAGTGCCAGGAGCGGCACCAGTGGCGAAAGCTCATATAGACTGGCGCCATCGGAAATGCAAGAATTATCCACTCAGTTGCAGGAACTGCTTGACAAAGGATTCATTAGACCGAGTTTCTCACCTTCAAGAGCTCCGGTGCTATTTGTCAAAAAGAAGGATGGAAACTTTCAGGTGTGCATCGACTACAGTGAACTAAACAAGCTAACTATCAAGAATCGGTATCCTTTACTGAGGATCGACGACTTGTTCGATCAGTTGCAAGGTTCCAGCTTCTATTCCAAGATCGATCTAAGATCCGGATACCATCAGCTGAGGATTCAAGAGGAAATCATTCCTAAGACAACGTTTAGGACTCGCTATGGCATTACGAGTTCCTTGTTATGCCTTTCGCCTTAACAAACGCTCTCGCCGTATTCATGGATTTGATGAACCGAGTATGTAAGCCATATCTCGACAAGTTCGTGATCGTATTCATTGATGACATTTTGATATACTCACGGACAGAGGCGGAAGACGAATAACACTTGAGAACTATTCTGGAGTCGCTTAAGAAAGAACAATTGTACGCCAAGTTCTCAAAATGCGAATTTTGGATCCGTGAAGTACAATTTCTCGGTCACGTGGTGAACGAGAATGGAATACATGTTGAACCAGCTAAGATAGAGGCCATAAAGAACTGAAACACTCCAAAGACCCCAACAGAAGTAAGACAATTTCTGGGTTTAGCGGGATACTATCGAAGATTCATTGAGAACTTTTCTAAAATTTCTCAACCGCTAACCTCACTCACTCAAAAGGATAAAAAGTTCGATTGGGGCGAAAAACAAGAAATGGCATTCCAAACACTCAAAGATAAACTATGCCAAGCACCAATCTTATCACTCCCTGACGGTACCGATGACTTTGTGGTGTATTGTGATGCATCTTACCAAGGCTTGGGTTGTGTGTTAATGCAACGCGAAAAAGTCATCGCGTACGCGTCACGACAGTTAAAAGTCCATGAAAAGAGTTATACCACTCACGACCTAGAGTTAGGTGCAGTGGTATTCGCTTTAAAGATTTGGTGTCACTATCTTTATGGTACTAAGTGTACCATATTCACTGATCATAAAAGTCTTAAACATATATTCAATCAAAAGGAATTAAACATGCGCCAACGGCGATGGGTAGAATTGTTGAACGACTATGACTGTGAAATCAGGTACCATCTGGGAAAAGCAAACGTCGTGGCGGATGCTTTGAGCCGGAAGGAAAGAGTAAAAACATTACGAGTATGAGCTTTAGAGTTGACAATTCAAACAAACTTCACTACTCGAGTGCGCGATGCACAACAAGAAGCTCTAAAGCCAGAAAACCTTCGAGCCGAATCCTTACGAGGATTAGAAAAACAAATGGAAACGAACACAGATGACACTTTGTATTTCATGGGAAAGATCTGGATTCCATATATTGGTGGCCTACGAGACTTAGTGCTGGATGAAGCACACAAGTCCAAATATTCAATACATCCAGCATCCGATAAGATGTATCAGGATTTAAAAGAATACTGTTGGTGGCCTAAACTCAAGAGAGATATTGCGACCTATGTTGGGAAATGCCTAACTTGTGCAAAGGTCAAAGCCGAATATCAGAAGACGTTTGGCTTATTACAAAAACCCGAGATTCCCATTTGGAAATAGGAACAGATAGCAATGGACTTCATTACAGGACTCCCACGGACCTCTCTAGGTCATGACATAATATGGGTTATCGATGATCGATTAACCAAGTCAGCTCACTTCTTACTTGTCACACCCCGACCACGTAAAACAACCAAACGTGGCGGAAACGTCGGGGAGTGTTGTAACAGAATTATTGTTTCACAACCATGGAATGAATAATTTCGTTTTATTGAATAAATGAACTCATTGTTTTAATACAATCAAATAAGTACAACTATTATCTTTCAAGTTTTAAAGTCGCTAAGGCACGAGTCCATCCTAAGTGTAGCATATATCATCAATCATCACAAAGTAGCACCTGAAACATGTGTAAAAATAGGTACGTCAGCATAAAAATGCCTGTGAGATACATAGGTTTTATTGTAATTAGGATTCATGACTTATGAGTTTAAAGAAAAAGTTTTAATAAAAGTAGTCATGATCCTTGTAAAAGGTTTTCTTTTATAAATCATTTATAAGAAATCAGATGATATAAAATAATAATAAATGGGAAATTAAATAAGTAAGTAGAATAAGTTTGTATAAAAATATATTGTTTGAAAAACAATATTTTGATAAAAAGATTCATAGTATATATAAAAATATACTTTGGTTTAAGAAAGTCGAATAAGTAATATATTAAAATATATTTCAGTTCCAAAATCGTTAACCCAAGTGACTAAATAACGCCACGGTATGTAATGTGATGAAAACACTTATATATAAGAAGTACCAACGGCGTATCTACCATGTTTTCATCACATTACACCCATCCCGTTATCTAAACACTAACCAAAAACCAGTCATTAAGTAAATAGTATATTAAATATACTTTAGTTGTTAAAATAAATAAATTTTCAGTAGTATATCAAAAGTATACTTTGGATTTATAAATAACATATTAAACTATGCTTTGGATATTGAGAATAACATATCAAACTATGTTTTAATGATTAACAAAATGTATGTTGGTTTTGTACAATATCACATATGAGAGCATATCAAACTATACTTTTGGGAGTATAACTTAATATACAAAAATAATGTGATTTAAGAATTCATTCAGACCTAGTGCATCAAAATACACCTTTGAGACTATAGGAATACCACAAAGGCAATCCCTATTTAGATGGATAAAAATAAATTGGTTTCAGACATTCCATGACAACAGGAATGGGATGTCAAATCCTATAGCGCTATATCATACTACCAACTGGTCTGGTGAACAAAAATAAGTACTATCCAATGATTAATTTTTATTAATCTTTGAAAAATTAGAGTTTAGACCATAAATAATTATTCAGTTTGTCAAAAGATAAGTACTAATACGTATAATAAATTATACTTTGAAATCATAAACATAACAAATAGGTACACATGCTTCACCCCAAAACATTTAAAACAGTAAAAGAGGGGACTATGTACTCACTTGAGAGTGCTTAGGAGTCTTGAACAACTACCAAGCAAGCTAGAGGGAGCACGGAATCAAACGGCACCTAATATAGGTAACTACATAAATAAACCGGACCTAAATCGGGAGATCGGATAGTATGAGGTCTCGTGAACCAAATGAGCATGGGAACTCATATGATATGGTTTAACAAGGCCTACATACTAAAATGAAACCTATCCTAAGTGCTTACGACCCATCACGACCCGCTTAGGTAGCATACGCTACTTTAACGCGTCGTTCACGTAAAACGCGTTTGAGACGTCTAACTAGTCCTATGACAAGTATTATATGCCAAGACATGTTTAAATATGTTACATAATCAGTTACGTGATGAAAGTTTTGGTTACATATGCTTAAATATCAATTATGCATAAAAAGGGCATTTTGGTTATTTTCCTAAGGCATATAAACTACCTATCATACAACTACTTAAACTAGGTGACCATAAGGTATAACCTCGGAAGGTGTCACACCCCTATTTTCCATGTGTCACCGGTGGGCCCGGTGGGGAGTATAGTGACGTAGTTGATATCATCATAGTCAAACAACACAATATTTAAATGCACAGCGGAAGCAAAAGATAAATATATTACAAACCGATATAAAGTAATATCAAGTATTACAAACGGAATGTAAAGGATCCACAGCCGTATCGAAAATAGAAATGAAACATTGTTCAACAGACTTTAGGCATCCAAGCTTGCGAGACTCTTATTGATGCAAAGGAGAAGCCAGCCTATTACGAGTAGTACCTGCACTTAGTCTTTTTGGGAAAATACGTCAGTTTACACTGGTAAATACAATTTAACTGACTCATTTTAAAAAGGTTTGAAAATTTATTTGAATGCACGTGGCACAAAACATTTTATAACTTGGGATAATTATGTAAATATAATCCTTGTAAGGGAATTACATGTTACTTATGCGTTCAGTAGCCCGATCCGTAGACCGGGTTAAAGATTAATAGACACACCACATTATTTGGTTAGGCACTGACGGGTGTACGCCTACACCCCGTGCTAAGGTCGTGGCCATCTCGTAAGATGATGCCAAGGATATCCGGGACATGGTCATTAACCCCCCAAAGGCTTTAAGCAAACAAAACACATTCAAAACATAGCATATCAATGATTTAACCTCTATTCGATTAAAGATTCAATGCCGGACCAAGCGGTATTTTATATACCGTACCCCAAGCCCGTATAGGAAAAATAAGTTAAAAGTATTTATCTGAGCAAATTTAAATTCAATTTATCCCAGCCGTATACCACCAAGCAAGCACAGATAGCTTTTACTGGGCTCCTAAATATGGAACGAAGGTTTTTAATAACCTATTAGATTCCTAATGGGTCTTTAATTAAGCCTATGCTTAGACCGGTTAGTTTTCAAAAGGAAGATACGGTTCAAACGCAAGATAAAGCGAAGACCGGATTAGAATGTGGTTTTGACCCGGCAAGCTCGTATGCTTGTTTAATTATGGGTAACTTAAACACATTCTGGACTTTGAGACAAAAATGATATGGTTTGACCCGTTTCGGCTAATATATGCAAACTAGTCACATAGGCCGATCCGAACGCGACAAGTGTATAACGAGTAACCAAAAGAGTCATATGCGAGTTTCCTAAGTTATTATGCTTTAATTATGTTGTGACATCAGAAAGATATCTTATATTATGCCCAAAATGGATTTAGACTCACATTACGCCCCGTAGGGGTATTTTGGTCATTAAAAAGGTTATGAAAGAGTTTAAATATGAACCTGAGTTTCGGGTCTAATGAAATCAGTAAAATTACTCAATTTACTAGGTTATATCAGTAGGGTATCATATATATGTGAAACCTATCCTTTATAACCAAACTATGCCTCCTAGGGGTATTTTGGTAATTTCACTTAGGCTTAAAAGGTCAAAACTGGAAACCTGAGTTCAAAAACTTTTACTTACTGTTATTATATAAAAATATACTAATGAACCAAGTTGTATAATCACAGAGGGTTATAATTATAGGTAACTTGGTCCTAATAAAGCTCTAAGGCATTTCTAAACTATGCTTAAACGGGTCAGAACTGAAAGTCAAAGCATAAGTCAAACAATGCGACTTTCGGTCCCGAACCGAGCCTAAACTGAAAATTGTCGAGTTGAACATGTTTAGACATGTTCTTATATTAATTACCAAGTTATATAAATGACAAAACAGGTTGCATAGCCTTTACATTGCTAATTATGCATTAATTTAAAATTAAGCTTTCTGTTGACTTTTTAATAACAAGTTTGACCCGGCAATTGACATAGTTAGAGTGGGTATCAGAGAATACCTTTTTAAGGGTTTATTACCCACATGATTACCTACTTATAGGTACTTTCAAATTGAATTTTGACTGAAGAGATTTAGATTAATGACGAAGTCAAATCTTAATTACGACGGTTGACTTTACGCTAATAAACTAAGCTAAACTGAATTAAAGGAAGTTAAGCATACTTACAATAGTCCTAATCACGACTAATGATCACTATGGATGAGTCTTGAGCTCCAGGAACCTCCAAGAAGTGAGTTGTGGAGTTGACAAGTAAATGAGCAAAGGAGAACCCAAGATCATGGCCCTTATATAGGTTTCTAAATGCTTTTAGATCATTACACACAAGCCTAGAGATGTTATGGGATCATTCCAAGTGTCCCTAGACTCTTTAAAACCATCAAACAAGCTCCAAGTATCAAAAACCAGGCATCTAAGTCGGTTAAAGACCTGAAACTGGCACTTGTGCGTAATTCTGATCAGACAAGGCAGTCGCGTAGCACGACGACAAAAGGGGAGATGCTCGCGCTACGCGAGCATGTTGATGACCAGCCAAACAAGTTTCCATTATTTGCATTTCACCCCCTGGACCTTCTAAACATGGTTTTCACTTTATTTCTTGCAATTTCAACCCTCTATCTTTACTTTTAAGGGCTCCAAGGCATAACCAAACACCGTTAAGTCCTCGGTTAACTTTGTGATCACCCGTAAGACCTTAAATTTCAACGTTGAAGCTTTTAACCCTTCGCATACGAATATCATCATAACTTTCTCATACGTTAACGAAACTTTGTGAAATTTCTTCCACATATTCTCATGAGCATAATTAATCGTTACAAAGCTTCGGGTTTGCTAAAAATGTCACTCAGAGGTGTAACTTAAACATGTTGACATATTTAACCCTTGTAGTTTGTAATCTCTCACTTTCTTTCACAATTGGCTTCGTATGATCCATGACTTATTCGTTTAAGGGTATAAACATCATGTATGGTTATTTAAAGGTACATTTATCCATTGTTGACATTTTGAACCCTTTTACACACGTAGATTCCTTGTTTGTCAACTTTAGTCCCTCTGACTTGATTCTTTACATGTTCAAGCTTATGACACGTGTCAATACATTATAGGACGTGAATTTTCGAGGTGTTACATCCTCACCCCCTTAAAATAAATCTCGACCTCGAGATTTGCTAAAATTATGGAAGTACTTTTTGTTACATAATGTACTTAACCTTAATAGCATATCTGGAGCTTTTCCAAGGTCCCAAGTTGACCTTTATAATGGGTACATGTATCCTTTTGGAGCTTCTTCACCTGTCGATCCTCAATTGATATAGGTTGCTCATTATATCATAAATCTTCATATCATTATGTGATAATGATTCTCGACTTATTGGTGATACGCATCCTTAAATCATTAGTGTGAAATGTATTGCGAGCTCCATCCAATTCCTTAAAAAAGGTTTTTAGCTTTAAGCTATCTAATCTTGATACATTCGATTCCTTCGAATGATTTTATAAATTCAGAGCTTAACTAGTCTAATAATTAACAAATTTGCACACCCTTCCAGGGTGATATCTTTTGTTGAACCTTATCCCTTAACAAGAACTTAAGAGGGTTGCTACTTTGATTAATTCTTGATTTTCTGCCGAATATTGGCATCTTACAGATGACTAGGGATTCGTATGATCTTATTCGTTGTTTCCAATGCAACTTTCAGATCCTGATAAGTGGACTTCCCAAAGTCTCGTCCATCCAACGGATGTTTTGATATTTCATCTATACAAGGTCTCCAAAAGAGCCACCTTGATACTTATATAGCAACTATTATAGAAAAGCTTATCTTAAGATGAGATGGTTATTCCAACCAAAACTAATCTTAAGGAGTAGCTAATCCTTACAATTAGTCGAACAAATCGACGATCCTGGGCAGCTGATGGCGATTCTTAATAGTTGCCTAATTAGGGTTGCGGTAATCAATGCATACGCAAGATGAACCGTCTTTCTTAATTATCTACCTCAAATTTTCAGGATATTGAGTTAGGTTATATGAATCTATATCTTAAAACTTACTTAACCAGGGTTTTCGATTCTTCCAATAAGGGTATTAGCTGTCTTGGAGATTTCATAATAATGTAGCCCTAAATGGGATATAAATCTTAACTCTACCTGCCTCTCAGGGGTAAACAGGGTAATCTTAGGAGAAGATAATTAAGGTACAAGGAGGTTACAGAGATTTCCATATCTCATGCTCCAGTTTATTTATCTGTGCCTGAGTCAGTTAAGTGGCACATTTATGTTATAAGTCCACATATTTCTTAATCAGATACACTTACTTGGACAATTCCATTCTGGATATCTTCTTTGAATACCATTGGTTGACTTTAGTACCATAGGATTATTGGAATATCTTTGCGGTTCCATGCATTAAACCTCCATACTAATCAGGCATGGAAGCAATCTATGGGACGTATTAAGATACACCAGCCCTCATATGGCGCTTTTTGTCATACCATCTGTTATTCTTAATCGATAGAGATCAAGAGATATCAACTACATATTCTGACGTACTTCATCTGGAGAGAGGGTGTATTAGAATTTTATGACTGAAGATTTCTGACAGGAACAGAAGAAATGGTTCCTATGATTTTCGCCTTCACTTAATAACTATGGTTCTTAGGAAGGATTTTAAAAGTTTGCTATACTTATAGTTTATGAAGGATTTGGAGTAAATAGCCTTCGGCTCTTTGATCTTTTTCACGATTTCCTTCACAGCTTTTCCAACAGCTGCGTCTTATCATAGTTTGAAGAACATCCTTGGACTTTCTAAGGTTTACTATTGTAGTATCACTGGCATGCGTCGCATCATCAATGGCGCGATTGACTGTTGTCTTATCCGAGTTTGTCATACTCGGGATTTGGTTCTTACGATTTTGTCTAAAATTTTTACCTTACACTTATTATCTAGGGTTCTCACGAGAAAATTTCTAAAAGTTTGATAAGCTTAAGATCTTATGAGAGACTTAGCAACACCTGAACCCAGATGTAATTCTTAGCAAATAAATCTTAATAAGGGATTGACCTAGTGTCCTTATTAGTGTGAACTGCCTCTAATCATACATCAGGAGGGCTAAACGCCTCCATTCTTAAACCTTTTTAAACTTGGCTATAAAATCTTTGACAAATTGTAGGGCAGTCTCAGCCTTGACTGGTTATCTATAAAATGTGAGTAGCTGAGGTGGATCCATAATGGATTCATAATAAGCAGGCTTTGAAACCTTAATGTGCCCTCTTATTGCCGATGCTAAATCATAATATATATATAGTGCATTATGCTTAAATTCTAGGTTAACCGAATAAGGGCACTATTTCCATCGATGAACCAAGGTTTGCAGCACACTGTCGATAGTTTATAAATCTTATGAGGGAGTCGGAAAATTATTACTCCATCTTTCCCCATTTCGTGACGCAGATAATAGGTTTTCTAATAAGGTCCTTAAAACTTGGACCATCCCATAATGTACAAGAGGATCTTTCTTGTGGACTTCATTAATGTCCCCACTAATTAAGGATATTACCATCGAATGACAGTGATGTATACCTCACCATGTCCTTTCCAGCATAACTGCTGACATACCTAATGATTTCTATTTCATTTAACAATTCCCTGAAATCGATGGTCCCTTTTTACTATTGAAGTCTCTTGACTTCCAAGAGACGAGGTACTTTTAAGTAAAACCAAAAAAGAATGGGCTCCTTGCCACATATGATTTTTATTTGGGTTATTCCTCGCATATGGAGTATGAATAAAACTCTTATCATGAGTAGCGACATGTGTTTTAGAGCAAACAACATTTGGCTTCTTGAATCTTCTCATGTGTTTTCTCATAACCTTTCTAACAACTGCGTTAACTTCAGTTTTGGAGATTAACTCCCTTAACATTGAGGTTCACTCTTGATGCACCGTTAACATTTGTCGCATCTCTAGCATTGCGACTGTTGTTTGTCTCATATGAGTTTTCAATACTCGAATCTTTTGGTATTAAATACCAAATGTAACAATTTATTGGGTGCATTTCAACAGCTAGTCATCGTCCTGATGACTTATCATACATTAACCATGGTATTATTAAACCATATAAGCTAATGGAGCATGAACATTCCTAAGGGGTGTTGTTTGATTGTACAACAATTATATTCAGCCTAGGTCACAAAAGGATCATTAATGGCCTTTAGGGTTTGGACCGAGTCCGTTACCCTTTTGACAGGGGATCAGCATGTCCCATTTGTCTTCGGTATGTAGATGATTTCAGATAGCTTGAAGGCTTGCCATAATAGTTTCCTAAAATATAAAACATTTTGTCCGTCAGGAAGGACATAACTAATCATATGACACGAAGGCCTTGTCGCAGAGGACGTTATAAAGTATGGCAACCAACTCCTGTTGCGGAGGACATTAGTTTATAAGCCGCAACCTTATTAGATTTGGGTTTTAAGATTTGAACCTAGTTTTTCACCGTTGAACAGGGAGTCATAGACTACAACTGTCATCGTCTTGAAAGACGATTCATTTCGGCACATAGGTAAAATATAGAACATCATTAGCGGATGCTTATATATATATATATATATAATCATCGTAATTGAGTATATCAGTCATGATCTTATCGATCTCAGAGACTATAAGGCTTAGGCATTGCCCATTACCTCCGATGATGTACCATAACGGTTATATTTAGTAATGTCTCTAATGGACAATATAATATAAAACCCGTAGGCGATATAGACCCTATCAGTGATTCAGGATAACGCCACGAAGGGTAATACAATAAACACACTTATATATAGGAAGTACCAGCGGCGTATCCACCATGCGTTTATTGTAGTATTCTAGTTTCGTTACCTAAATCACCGTCAAGATACATATAATCATAACCATCGAGTCGGAAAGTACTTCTTGAGATCTTACTACGAAGATAGGAAGACTTAAGACTGTACTGCAATTATCCTACAAGATAATATGATCATCGTATTAGACGATTTTTATTTACGATTGCACTGATCATATGGACTGTTAGGGTTGGGTATAACCCACCACTTTGAACAGGGGATCCTAAAGACCACCACTAACTTTGTCTTAATTCTGATAGAATAGAGTATAACCCGTAGGAATTTCATCGCTAGGGGATGCTAATTAGCATGATCATTATTTTAGACGATATTAGTCATGATCGCATTGATCATATAGACTATTATGTTTGGACATAGTCCATCATTTTTAGACAGGGAGTCAAAGACCACCACTGTCGTTGTCTTATCGGACAATCGGTTTAGCCTGTTAAGCTCAGTCTTGCATTATTATTCTGACCAATTGGATGAGTGTGAGCTTCAGATGGGTCAGCCATGGTGAAGTTTTTGAAGGCTACAGACCATGTAGTAATAATTTGCTGATTTGTCGAACTTGATGATTAAATAGCCATGGTGTAAAACAACCATATAGGCAAATAGATAGTATTAAATTTATTTGATTATGTTTTGCCTAGGTTTTTTTTTTAAATAATCCATCTTTGGCGCTTAAACGGAATGTAATCCTTCATATTTATTAGACAGGGGACATAAATCACGATTGTCAATGTCGTACTGACATTTTATATAGCACAAGAGCTTGTTCCCAAGGACTCTTGATGGCACAGGGCCTTGTCACTAGGGAAAAATCTAAATCATAATCGATGATTCCTTTGGATCGGAAAATTTCATAGTTCATTGTCTTGACAAGAATTTATGAAATAAAAACTATCTTTTCATGTATACACCTTTTCCCGTAGGTATACATCCCAAATGGATGTTTTGATGCGTACTTTATGTTCGACATTTACCAGACATGATTCCTATTGATCATTTATGCTAAATAAGGGATTTGGAGAATTCCTAATATAAGGATGACAAATGTGATTTTATCGCATCACTGTTGTCAGGAGTGTTAACACATTTTCAGATGTTAACTAGGATCTGAATCTCTTTTTAAACAGGTTTTACCATCTTAGCTAGGTCTTCAATGACATTCAAGCTAGGTCAAACCTTTTAAGATTCTCTTTTAATATTTATACTGGCAGGAAAGGAATGATATTATTTTCATTCAGGATTTTTATTATAATTATCCTGAATTTAATTAAAATATAACTATAGCACAAAAAAAATCAAGTCACAAGGACAACTTTAAATTATAAACCATGATTTTGTAGAATCAAGGTATTTAGGCTTGAACGTGTTCACGCCTTTTCTTGACAGGGAGTTGTAGGCTACGACTGTCTTTAGTCTCAGAGGACGTTAATTATAGCCCGTAGGCATTATATCCCTAATGGATGTTTAATCACAAAATAAGAAAGGATTTCGGGAGAATCCAGTATAAGGATGATTTATGTGACTTTATCGAACCACGTCTGCCAGAAAAGTTAACATGTTACAGATGTTAACAAGGATGCGAATCTCTTGAATAGGTCCTACCATCTTGGCCTCGTCATATAGGCTAGGTTTACCTTTAAGATTCCTTTTTAATAATTAACGCAGAACAATCCTAACTCGGGATGTTAATAAGGATCTGAACCTAAATTGAGGAACTGCCATCTTGGCCGGGTCTCAATAATGACACGAGGCTAGGTCTTGTCCTTTTTAGATTTTGCCATTTTATTATAATGGTAGATCTTATAACAGAAATGTTATTTTAATTTATTTCATATATTATATTCATATATAATGATATAAATGAAATTTAGATAAAACATCCCAATGGTTTTAAAATAGGTATAGAATTGCCCTAAGCGGGACTTGAATGAAATGATGTTGTCCATGAAGGGACTGAAGGATAAGTATGCCCTTATAAGGACTTACTAAGGAAACGAACTTCAGCAAAAGGAGTTTCTTCTTCATTTTAGTTCTGAATGCCTTCTCCTTGGTTGTACATTAATCCTAGTCGCAATACGAAGCTCGGCCTTTCCTAGGCTTCAAATGGGGAGAATTTCCATTACAGCTTCTTGCTTGGCGACATATTAAAATATAATTGAAGGTAATAATCCTCCGAATAGGGACAAGAGTATTCCTATGTTAAGTCTAGACTCAGAAGGTCAAAGAATGTGCTATCACGTCATTGAGATTAAACACAAAAAGCTAGTGTTTAATTCACTCAATGTTGGCTCTGATACCAACCTCTCACACCCCTATTTTCCACGTGTCACCGGTGGGCCCGGTGGTGAGTATAGTGACGTAGTTGATATCATCATAGTCAAACAACACAATATTTAAATGCACAGCGGAAGCAAAAGATAAATATATTACAAACCGATATAAAGTAATATCAAGTATTACAAACGGAATGTAATGGATCCACAGGCGTATCGAAAATAGAAATGAAACATTGTTCAATAGACTTTAGGCATCCAAGCTTGCAAGACTCTTATTGATGCAAAGGAGAAGCCAGCCTATTACGAGTAGTACCTGCACTTAGTCTTTTTGGGAAAATACGTCAGTTTACACTGGTAAATACAATTTAACTGACTCATTTTAAAAAGGTTTGAAAATTTATTTGAATGCACGTGGCACAAAACATTTTATAACTTGGGATAATTATGTAAATATAATCCTTGTAAGGGAATTACATGTTACTTATGCGTTCAGTAGCCCGATCCGTAGACCGGGTTAAAGATTAATAGACACACCACATTATTTGGTTAGGCACTGACGGGTGTACGCCTACACCCCGTGCTAAGGTCGTGGCCATCTCGTAAGATGATGCCAAGGATATCCGGGACATGGTCATTAACCCCCCAAAGGCTTTAAGCAAACAAAACACATTCAAAACATAGCATAACAATGATTTAACCTCTATTCGAATAAAGATTCAATGCCGGACCAAGCGGTATTTTATATACCGTACCCCAAGCCCGTATAGGGAAAATAAGTTAAAAGTATTTACCTGAGCAAATTTAAATTCAATTTATCCCAGCCGTATACCACCAAGCAAGCACAGATAGCTTTTAATGGGCTCCTAAATATGGAACGAAGGTTTTTAATAACCTATTAGATTCCTAACGGGTCTTTAATTAAGCCTATGCTTAGACCGGTTAGTTTTCAAAAGGAAGATACGGTTCAAACGCAAGATAAAGCGAAGACCGGATTAGAATGTGGTTTTGACCCGGCAAGCTCGTATGCTTGTTTAATTATGGGTAACTTAAACACATTCTGGACTTTGAGACAAAAATGATATGGTTTGACCCGTTTCGGCTAATATATGCAAACTAGTCACATAGGCCGATCCGAATGCGACAAGTGTATAACGAGTAACCAAAAGAGTCATATGCGAGTTTCCTAAGTTATTATGCTTTAATTATGTTGTGACATCAGAAAGATATCTTATATTATGCCTAAAACGGATTTAGACTCACATTACGCCCCGTAGGGGTATTTTGGTCATTAAAAAGGTTATGAAAGAGTTTAAATATGAACCTGATTTTCGGGTCTGATGAAATCAGTAAAATTACTCAATTTACTAGGTTATATCAGTAGGGTATCATATATATGTGAAACCTATCCTTTATAACCAAACTATGCCTCCTAGGGGTATTTTGGTAATTTCACTTAGGCTTAAAAGGTCAAAACTGGAAACCTGAGTTCAAAAACTTTTACTTACTATTATTATATAAAAATATACTAAAAACATCAGTAGGTATCAACCTTATAGGTTCAATATGGTTATAGTACATACTATGTGTTAAAAACGCTTAAAAAGGCGATTTGGAGCCATTTCCGGGTTTTTAAAAGAAAGCTGATATTTTTATAATTACAGAAGGCTCAAAATATTTTATTTATCAAATAAAATCAGTAGAAAAAGGTTAGGGGTCAAAAGGTTTTGTAAAACTCATTTTATGGCTTAAAAGGGCAAAACCGTCATAAACCGAATCAAACTTAGAGACCTATGTTATGCTCAGCCAAAAATTTAATAAAAATCTTCAAAAATCCCAAAATATTATATTACATCAGTGGGTAAAAAGTTTGATATCAAAAGTGGGTTTAAATAGGCTATATGCTAATTACGCCGTTTAATTAACATAAAGCTTTTAAATTACGCTAATGAGCATAACTCCTAATCTAGACCTCAAACTGATGTCAAATTCTAGGTGCAAGTTTATAAATCAGTAACTAAGGTTTCTACTCTTTTACTTTTCCAAAAATCACGTTTTATAGTCAAAAGGGCATAATAGTCAACATTTAAGCATTTAACGGAATCATGCATATGAATCGGATAACTAATGAACCAAGTTGTATAATCACAGAGGGTTATACTTATAGGTAACTTGGTCCTAATAAAGCTCTAAGGCATTTCTAAACTATGCTTAAACAGGTCAGAACTGAAAGTCAAAGCATAAGTCAAACTATGCGACTTTCGGTCCCGAACCGAGCCTAAACTGAAAATTATCGAGTTGAACATGTTTAGACATGTTCTTATATTAATTACCAAGTTATATAAATGACAAAAAAGGTTGCATAGCCTTTACATTGCTAATTATGCATTAATTTAAAATTAAGCTTTCTGTTGACTTTTTAATAACAAGTTTGACCCGACAAATGACATAGTTAGAGTGGGTATCAGAGATTACCTTTTTAAGGGTTTATTACCCACATGATTACCTACTTATAGGTACTTTCAAATTGAATTTTGACTGAAGAGATTTAGATTAATGACGAAGTCAAATCTTAATTACGACGGTTGACTTTACTCTAATAAACTAAGCTAAACTGAATTAAAGGAAGTTAAGCATACTTACAATAGTCCTAATCACGACTAATGATCACTATGGATGAGTCTTGAGCTCCAGGAACCTCCAAGAAGTGAGTTGTGGAGTTGACAAGTAAATGAGCAAAGGAGAACCCAAGATCATGGCCCTTATATATGTTTCTAAATGCTTTTAGATCATTACACACAAGCCTAGAGATGTTATGGGATCATTCCAAGTGTCCCTAGACTCTTTAAAACCATCAAACAAGCTCCAAGTATCAAAGACCAGGCATCTAAGTCGGTTAAAGACCTGAAACAGGCACCTGTGCGTAATTCTGATCAGACAAGGCAGTCGCGTAGCGCGACGGCAAAAGGGGAGATGCTCGCGCTACGCGAGCATGTTGATGACCAGCCAAACAAGTTTCCATTATTTGCATTTCACCTCCTGGACCTTCTAAACATGGTTTTCACTTTATTTCTTGCAATTTCAACCCTCTATCTTTACTTTTAAGGGCTCCAAGGCATAACCAAACACCGTTAAGTCCTCGATTAACTTTGTGATCACCCGTAAGACCTTAAATTTCAACGTTGACGCTTTTAACCCTCCGCATACGAATATCATCATAACTTTCTCATACGTTAACGAAACTTTGTGAAATTTCTTCCACATATTCTCATGAGCATAATTAATCGTTACAAAGCTTCGGGTTTGCTAAAAATGTCACTCAGAGGTGTAACTTAAACATGTTGACATATTTAACCCTTGTAGTTTGTAATCTCTCACTTTCTTTCACAATTGGCTTCGTATGATCCATGACTTATTCGTTTAAGGGTATAAACATCATGTATGGTTATTTAAAGGTACATTTATCCATTGTTGACATTTTGAACCCTTTTACACACGTAGATTCCTTGTTTGTCAACTTTAGTCCCTCTGACTTGATTCTTTACATGTTCAAGCTTATGACACGTGTCAATACATTATAGGATGTGAATTTTCGAGGTGTTACAGAAGGTTATTCCCTATACAACTATGGTTACTACACATGTTTGGTCGGATCCTAATGATCGACCAAACGGGTCGTGTTCGAAAGTCTAAGCGGGTGTTTAGTCCGCTTGACTTACGACTCTACATAAGCACAAAACTAAAAAGTGACGAGCTAAACATGTTAAAACATGTTTAGTTAAGTTAGAAAACAGGTTTGGTATCAAAACAAACGGTTTTGATACCTTAAAGTAGTTTGGTTATAAAATACGCGAGAATACGCATTTTGGCCGAAACTACGACTCGTCACTAACCTAGATAACGTGGTAATCAGTAGGTATAGTCACTAGGGACTATAACCATCGTGATTACGCTCACGTTATGAAGTTCAAACGAACTTCGTGTTGACCATAAATTGGTCAATGCAGAAAGTCAAACGCAGTTTGACTATTACGATAAAAACAAACAAAAGAACGAAGGAATACTTACAACGGGTCCCCGCAAGCAAATCTTGATCCAAATAGCTCAGGTATGAAGCAAAGGCTTCAACTTATAGCACATTAGATCAGATTTGTGTGAGGAAGAAGTGAAGTGGGGTGGGCTATTTATAGAATTCCTTGAACCATTAAGATCGTTTATCGAAAATCGAGCTTCTATCTTAACCATCCAAGTGTGTCCCTTGATTTGGAATACCATGGGCACTTAAAATAGCCCCTAGAAAGCTTAAAATACCATTTGCAAGTTACCAAAACCGTTGGAACAGCTGGTAACAGCTGGAAAAATGGTTTTGCAGGTCTGACATGCTTACACGGGCCGCGTAAGGTTTTATGGGGACTTACGCGGGCCGCTTGAGCCTTCTGATCAGCAAACAAGTTTCATAAATTGCAGTTTCAGTCCCTGCATGCTTTTAAGGCCATTTTTGATGCGTTTAAAGCCCGTTAAGCCATTTTCAAGGCTCTACAATGATTCCTAAGCATAGGGGACATGAAACATGCTCAAAAATATGTCGGATGTCGGTTCGTTTGGCCGTATGATTGCGTTGTTCGGTTAATTACGACAGAAGTCGTAACGAACGCAAAGATGATCCAAATTAAGCGACGAATGGAATTTTATCATGCCAAACACTAAAACAAAATATTTTAATGTTTACATAAATTTTTGGATGTACGGATATACTCGAAACATAAGATATGTGCGAAAATGCAAACTTATGCACTTTTTGACGCTTTTAGTCCCTATTGATCAATAAAGTTTATTTTAGCATACCAAACCCCTCAAAGCCTATTTCTAAGCTATGTAAAGGATATTTAGGGTATTTTTAACTTATGATCAAGTTTCGGAAGGTTCGTTACTATACAAATCGGTATAGTTTCGCAGTTTGACATAATTAGTCCCTGCGATCGAACAAACTTGATTTCAACACACCAAACCATCCAAAACTTATTTCTAAGTTATGTGGAGGTTATTTAAAGTATGTTAAGCCTATTTCACTATTCCGGAGTGTTCGTTGCATTAAACTGGTTATATTTACACATTAGAGCGCGTATAACATCCAAGAAAGCGATTAAAACTTGAAATCGAACAAGAGTTGATATGTGCAAACGATACACATATTTATACAAATCCCAAGTATGAAATACAGTATTTCATTGGTTTGGTATTTGTTTGATGGTTGAAGTGACACAGGTGTCACGTTACCTATTCATGAAAAAGACAGTACCGTGAAGTTAGCTGAAATTTACCTTAACGTGATTGTGGCACGTCACGGAGTACCTATTTTGATAATCTCGGATCGGGATGGTCGCTTTGTGTCAAGAATATGGCAATCATTTCAAGAATCCCTTGGATCTCGTTTGGATCTAAGCACAACATTTCATCCGCAAACCGATGGACAAAGCGAACGAACCATCCAAATGTTGGAAGACATGCTTCGCGCCTGTGTGATGGATTTGGGCGAAAACTGGGATACTCATTTACCTCTGGTAGAGTTCTCATATAATAACAGTTATCACATAAGCATTAAAGCCACCCCATTCAAAGCACTATACGGACAAAAGTGCCGATCACCGCTATGTTGGGTAGAAGTCGGAGACAAACAACTCATTGTCCTTGAACTAGTCCAAGAGACTACTGACAAGATATCAAAGATACGAGACCGTATTAAAGCGGCTCGTGATAGACAAAAGAGCTACGTGGACAGAAGACGAAAACCATTATCCTTCAAGGTCAGAAACAAGGTCTTACTGAAGGTCTCGCCTTGGAAAGGCGTAGCCAGATTCGGGAAACGCGTAGCCAGATTCGGGAAACGCGGAAAACTAAACCCGAGATACATTGGGCCATTTGAAATTCTGGAAAAGATCGATACCGTCGCGTACGAGTTAAAACTGCCAGAAGAACTCAGTAATGTACACGACACATTTCATGTGTCGAATCTCAGGAAAAGCCCGACCAAAGAGACCGTTGTCATCCCAGCGGATGAAATTCATGTAGACGACACACTCCAGTTTACTGAAGAACCCGTTGAGGTTATGGACTGGAAAGTCAACAAGACAAGGAGGAGTCGTATCAAACTAGTCAATGTCCTCTGGAACTTACGTCACGGACCCGAGTATACCTGGGAACGTGAAGATCAGGTCAAGGAAAACTATCTCCATCTGTTCAAGAAAACTCCGGCAAAGGATGGCTCAACTTGAATTTCGGGACGAAATTCTTTTTAATAGGGGGAGAATGTGACAACTGGCAAATAACCGGTAATTCTGTACAAACTAATCACTATTTTATTTACATAATCTCATGCATTTAGCGTAATTTAATTACGTAACTGTGTCGTATACCAGATAACAGTGTTAGGACCAGAAAACAATGCTAAAACATATGTTGGTTTTCGTCGTATTGCGAAACCAATCAAACAACATCCTTAAAGTGTTGGTAGAAAGTGTTGCGCGCACTATTCACGGTCACACTATTTATGCCAGCAAAACCGTGAAAACAGAGCGAAACAATGAAAAACGACACACAAACAACATGACTGAGTCCATATACACAAGAAAACACTAATAAGAAAACACATCTTGCAAAAATCTAGGACTTTCCGGTACAACGCCCTAAATACTAAAACGTCTGTTTCGCTAAAAATATGACATTTTTAACTCGTCCGTATTAATAATTAAGCATTTCTGGAACTTCAGAATTATGACAATTGATGACATATACACTAAAACACATTGGGAATATCATCGTAGTGTCCAAAATTACAAGCTTTCGGTATTATATCGCTATACACATAACTAGTCCGTTATAGACCCGAAAACTAGTAAGCGGTATTTTCGTCACAAAACAACCAAACAAAGAAGCTAGTGAACTAGTTAAGCTTATTTTGGGATCCAACATCACTTCATAATAACTTCGGTCGCGGAAAAACAAGTTATGGAAGACGTCCGTCGGTAGGATGTAGAAGCACCATTAGCGATCTGACACTTAAACGGAAGCTGTTTAAACTATCAAAATACCATTTCTACTAGTCTAGTGAACTAGTTAATAATATTTGGCACTCAATTATATCCTAAAAATACAATAACTTCACTAGTTAATTTATTTAAGCTAAACCACTAATGATAACATCTTATATATATATATATATATATATATATATATGTGTGTGTGTGTGTGTGTGTGTGTGTGTGTGTGTGTGAGAGAGAGAGAGAGAGAGAGAGTGTGTGTGTGTGTGTGTGTGTGTGTAGGGGGAGGTTCATTTGAGAACAAAATTTAGTTGAGAAGAAAAAGAATAAAGGGTACAATTGTAAAATATTAAGTAGTTATTCTTTAATCTCATTTATTACAATTTTTAAGTAATTAATTACTCATAAAGACTATTATTGTATACACTAATTTTCATTGCCTACACACATAAAAAGTTATCCTACACATTTTGAAAATTATCCTACACATGCTCAAATTTATCCTACACAACTCGTAATTTATCCTACACACCTAGTAATTTATCCTACACTCTAAATTATTATTTTTTAACTTTTGAAAAAAAAAATATTTTTTGAAAATAAGTGTTGGATCGTTGTTTGACCTGACTGAGTCGATCAGAAGAGTTTTACATCCAGTTTAAAGGCGGAATCAGTAAACCGGACTTGTTGGATCGTTGTTTGACCCGACTGAGTCGATCAGAAGAGTTTTACATCCAGTTTAAAGGCGGAATCAGTAAACCGGACACGAACACAGCTTGTAATCTTTAATCTGTTGCTTGTATTGATAATAACAATGTTTACAACCTGACAGAAAACCGGCAGCACTTCGTTACACTTTCGGAAGTCGCGTACCAAATGAAATGACAAGTGCCCTATATATAGTGATGAAGATTTCGCTTGAAGGTAACCAGAACATGTTCAAGCGAAATCTGTTAAGTGAATTTCGCTTGAACTTGTAACAAGATCACTTGAAGCGAAATCATCACTTAAACCACATTTCTCAGTTTCTCAAACCTCGTGCACTAGATATCCTATCTTATCTCATGATACAAGACGAAGTCAATAGACGTAGTGCACTAACAGACTCCCCCTCGGATATTGACGAAGTCTTCAGTGACTATTCTCTGTTATGACACCTTCTTCAGTCTTGATCATTCTGCCTTCTCATTTAAGTTGTAACATTGTAAGCATCTAACTATCTCTTCTTCTATCAGCTTCAGGCTCCCCCTTTCATCAAGCTTCCGTGCTTTGGGATCGACACCTAGCTTTCCATCTACAAGCTTTTCTTTGTTTCAAACTTGTCTTCAGACTCCCCCTTAGACTTTGCTTCCGGGATCGTAGTCTGGACTATCATCTGCAATCACTCATACGTTTATAAGTAACAACATTTTAGACTATCCAGGAATAATAACCTAGCAATTCCAATCTTCTAAAACACTTCCCTATCAACACACTTCATTGATTTAGCAATGTTAAAGAATCCAACTCCCTCACAGTTAATCATCCAAGTTCAAGCTAATGACCTTGGAGATATCACAAACTCTTTTTGAAAAAAATTTTGATTTTAATTCAAGTTTCAATTTAATGAACTTGATTTTATTTTCAGAAACACAATCAGCTTACTTAGATTTTGAAACTCAACACTCAGACATCAGTTGTCGAAAATAAAGCAGAAATCAAAATCTTTTTGAATTTTTCTGAAAATATAAAGCAATAAAGAAATATGTACAAACATATTTACAGACAATATTTTTGTTTGAGTATGCATCAGAGGATCATATCAGTTTTTGACAAGTCACAAGTACCGTTGAGCTTAAAATCACATTATGAATTAAACAATTCACTTAGATTGTCGATATACTTATCCACTTAAATTTTCACACAAAGTTCAACTGATTCAGGATACGAATTAGGTATTTTAGGAACTTAAACCTATTCATGTGTCCCACCTATTGAATATACTCCCGTATCCAGAATCCCAATAATCAGTCTTACATGTGAGTATACTGCAATGATATCTGTATATAAATTAGGTATGCGAGGGCCGAGGGATCTCAGGTCGATACTTCCGTATACGCAGAGAGATATCAGCTTCGACTTTATGGAATGTCCCCTTTAGAGGATCTTTTTGCTTACAACAGCAGCGACTATCAAATTTATTGTTTTATCAGCATGCTGAGGGTTTATGCTATGTTTCAAGCATTTGCAGAAAGCATTATCCAAGGACTAGGTCAGAACTACCGTTCAGCAGAAGTCCCGGAATAATACCCCAGACATCATTGAGTATAAAGACCTAGTATATCAGATTATGAGACCTTTCAAACGAGATTTCAGGGGTTACCTATATATCCAAGTAGTGTTCCCCACGAAATAAGCAAGTTTGAATTTAGGTTTATATCCCGAAAAAGTTTACTAAGTGTATAAAAATCTACCGACACATCCACGGTGAGATCGTTTAACACATTTAAACTTTCCATTTCTTTAGCGTACTGTAACTGTCTACTGATGTACTATCATTTCCTCTTTTTACACAAAAACTCAATTTTTGAATTTTATCATGTTTTTGACTTTTTCAATTTTTCAAATGTTTTTGTATTTTCTAACAACATTACTCCCCCTATAATGCAAAATCATATAAAGAAAATTTGACAACCAACACTGATAGCTTTGTCTCGCCATCCATTTTCTGCATCTCATGCTCTGTTTTGCAACAAATATAACATACCCCCATGATATACAACACATTGATCTTAACAGTTTGAAAACCGTTTTTCAATCTGATGAAAGTAATCATGTTTGTTCAGCCGTGAGGGTTTCGGCATATTCAATCAAAACATATTTTTGTATTTTTGAATATTTGACAAAAATTAAAAACAAACATATTTTTTTTTTCAAATTTTTCAATTTTTTAGGGTTTTTGAAAATATTGTTTATTTATTTACAGAAAACATATAAACTTCCTGTTTCAACCAACACAGGATCCAGCAGCCTCCTCTCGATGTGCCAGGCTGCTCCAACCTCCATTCTCACAATCTTCAGAATTGTTGAGCACCTGCACATTCAGCTAACTGAATTACTTGAATAATTTAGCCCAGGTCTGTTGAACCTTAGGCATTTCAATACAATAATTTTCATTCAATGCTGGAAATTCTTTGTCATTTTTCACAAAAACTTTCTCAATTTTAACTTCAACTTTCTCATCTTTTACCAAATCAACATGTTTCTTAACACTCCATGTTTGACCTTTTGGTGTTCCTCGTTTGTAAAAATGTGAAACTTTTTGAACATTTTGATTTTGAACAACAACTTTTGGTTTCCAAAACTCTTGAGGTTTTGTCATATCAACTGTGGTTTTCCAACTCTGTGTTGTTCTGAATCTGAGTGTGTGAGAATTCCAGGTCTGTCTTGAATCGAACCTGTTCGAGTCTGATTTCCAATTTTGATTCGAAGCAAACTTGTTTGTGTTATACCTCCAAGTTTGTTTTGAATCAAGTCTGGTTGACCTTTGTCTCACAATCTCAGATTTTTGTTTCTCAGCATCAATCTTCTTTTTGTCAACATCCACAAGTTTTAGATTAAGACACTTGCGTGCAAGATGTCCTTTTTGATCACATTTGAAACATGTTCTCATGGACACATCTTTGACCTGTGGTTGTTGCTTTTGCTTTTTAGCAAAGAACTCATCATTAGATTGTCTCATTTTGAGTTCTTTTTCTTTTTCTAAACTGCCTCCTTGAACAAAACTCATTTTAGCTTGAAAATTCGGCATTTCATTTTTGTTTCGATGTTGTTTCTTCTTATAACCCAACCCAGCCTTCATGTTCTTCTTTTTGAAACCAGGTTTGTTATATGAACCTCTATGACTCTTACCGACAAACTTTGAAATCTCAGACTTCTCAATCTCAATCATTTTGAAAACTTTGTCAACCTTTTCTGAAATCACATTCTGAATCGGGAATACAACATCTAAGAATAATTTGTCCGATCCAATCATGGTATAAACCAATCCTTTTGAATCATCATTCAAATTTTCCTCGGATTTTGTGTTTTTCAGATAACCATCATGAATATTTCCTTCATCTTCATCCTGTGATTCAGATTTACCTGTATCAACCGACTCTTCTTTCAACACACTTTCAACGACTTTACCTACCACCTCTGAATCATGAGAATCATCAGATTTGGAATAGGTTATGTCAATGTTGTCTGGCAATTGGTCTACCATGTTGAAAGCTTTTTCGACCTTTTCCTCATCATAAAATGCAAATTTTCCCGGTGGTGGAACTTGATGAAACTCTGAGCCAATGCCTTTCTTGTTCTGCTCAGACTCACCATCACCCGGTTTTATATTGAAAATTCTTTCAAGCACATATGATGACACGTGGTAACTTTTTAACTTGTTGTTATCCTGTTCTAAATCAGCAATCTGTCGCTTTAGCTTAGCAACATCCTCAATATAGGAATTAACAACATCTTGTTTTATAGAATACATTCGTTTAAGCTCTTTGGTTGTTTCAGACATATAATTCATTCTTGATTGAGCATATTTCATTTCGTCTTTTACTTTATCATATGACTCTTTTGTAATGTGATAAGATAATTTCATTGAGTCATATTCCTTTTTCATTTCTTGACAAGCAATTTCTTTTTGTTCACATTCATTTGTCATTTTCAAAACATTTTCTTTCAAGACTTCATTTTCCTTTTCTAATTTGTTACATTTTTCTGAAAGTTTTTCTTCATTTTCTTTAAAAACTTTTTCTTTTTCTAGCATTTCTTTGCATTTTTCTTTGAAAATCTTTTCAATTTTTGTGAACTCAAGATCTCTTTTTCTAAATTGCTCATCTTTTTCAGTACAAGCTCTGCACGGTTCCATGCATTTCTTGCACTGATCAATCTGTTTCAAGTTTTCAGAATTAGAATTTACCTCATTGATTGGCACTTCGGTGTTTTCAGCAACTTCTGTCTGCTTCATATCAACATCATCTTGCTTCTTTTCAACACTAACTTCATCACCAGCATCACCAACTTTCAAATTCTCATTCTTTTCTTCTTTCTTCACCTCTTCTTCAATCTGCTGTTCTTCAATAACAGCTTTCTCAACTTCTTCATTCACAACAACTTCTTCACTTTTGATTTCCTTCACAGCTTCAACTTCAACAGTTTCTGCTTTAACCTCTTCAGCAGCTTTCTTCAGATTGTTCACCATTTCTTCAACATTCTTCTTCATTCTCTCCTCGTCCCTCTTTCTTAGACATGATAACATGGCATATCTGATATCCTTTTCATATCTCTTAGCGTATGTGTCATCTTTCAATACTCTTCTATAGTATTCAGCTCTTAACGGGACTGCAAGAAGAACATCATCGAAGATTATGTCTTTCTTTGGAACAACCGGTTCTCCTTCTCTGTTATAATAACATTCTCTCTTTTTATCCCATATTTTGCTACCGACAGCCATCTCATACTCTTCCTGCATATCATCCATTCTGTTATAGACCACATTTCTTTCTCTGTAAGTCTTCTCACTTAAGATCTCTTCCCGAGTTTTCTCTTTGATCTCAACTTTTTCTTCATGGACTTCAGCAATGTCTTTGTCTTTGTTTTCATCTTGAATCTCAGCAACAAAAACAAACTTTCTTTCTTCTGTCATAGCTCTCCCGTGAGCTGTTTTACGAACATTTTCTAAGCGATCTTCTTCTGGACAAACTGTGCTCCAGTCAAATCCTTCATCATCGTGAATTACAAAACAAGCTCTTGATTTAGGTTTATCTTCAATCAACTTTGGTTCTTCTCTGCTTCGATGATAAATCGCCTTTCGATAATAATCATCGTTGAAAGGACGTTCACTTCCTTCACCAACTTCAGAATTTCTGCATTCTCTTTTGAAATGACCCTTTTGCTTGCATTTGAAGCAGGTCACTTTGGATTTGTCAAATCCAAGCTTTGTTGAAGCACCTCCAAGCGATTGTTTCCCAGTAATCTCCATGTACCTCTGAGCTCTTCGAATACAACTAGCTAAACACCAACGGATGTCAATGAGCTCCATCTCTTCCGGATCAATCTGGTCGTAGTCTTCTTTGGTTAATTCGGAATTTCCAATTTTTCCAGCTACAAGACCTTCATATGACTCCAAAACAGATGCAAGGAAACTCATTTGCTGCTTCGCTGCATTGATGCTCATTGCAGGAGAATTCTTCAGTTTAAGAGCAATGTTGCACAGAATTTCTTCAGAATCATCAGAATTTGTCTTTGAAGATGAATGATATCCAGAATGATGATTTGTTGACGTTGTTGATGGTTCTTTCATCTTTTCACCACTAAATGCTGTTTTTGGTGAACCAACGCCTTTATCAGAAAGTACACTGCTTTTGTAGTACAAGCCAACGTTCTGTTGATGTGAAGAATCAGTCATCTTGTTTTGCTTCTGCAACTCCAAATCATGACTTTCAATCTTTTCAAACAAAGCATCAAGAGTAATATTATCATACACAGCATCATTTTTCAAAATAAAAACAAACGTTTGCCACTGATCAGCTCGTGGTAACGCTTCAATTACTTTGTCTATCAATTCCTCTCTTGATTTATTTATCTCTAATCTTTCTAATTCGATTTTAAGATGACAG
This sequence comes from Helianthus tuberosus, assembly GCA_030545235.1. Lineage (NCBI taxonomy): Eukaryota > Viridiplantae > Streptophyta > Magnoliopsida > Asterales > Asteraceae > Helianthus > Helianthus tuberosus. The sequence goes on along the minus strand of CM060398.1, from coordinate 152,509,934 downwards.
AATCTCTCAATCATTTGCCTCACCGACTCTCCTTTTATGTTATCAAACAGATCAAATTCTTTCTTTAATAAAGCAATTTTGTTTTTTTTAATCTGTTTACCCCCTTCAGCTTTAACACGTAAAGCTTCCCAGACAGACTTAGATGACCCGTCATGAGTTAGTAAAGCAAAAATATCGTTTCTGATTGCGGACTGGATCAATGCTATCATTCTCTGTTCAGCTCCAAATTCAGCTTTATCTTATCTAGTAAACTTTTTGAATACAAGATCTTCGCCTTTATCGTCTTTTGGTTTTTCATACCCATACTCCAAGCAAAACCAACTTTCATGAGCATACGCCTTTGCCCAGTTGATGAAGCGTTCTTTCCACCAGGTATAATCCTCAATGCTATCAAGAGCTGGTGGTTTTGAATTTGTTCCGTAGAAGTTATCATGCTTGATGTTTTCATTTAGCGCCTTCGTGATGGTTTTTGGTGTAACATTTGTAGCCTCAGACGATTCGGTTGCAAACGCGTTATAAAACGTGTTGAAGAATTCCTCAGCCATTATGCAAACCTTGAATCACCTGAAGACAAACAAATAAACACAATCAGTTCAAACAATATTAAACAACTTGAAATAGACTGACACTCGGTTGCCGTGAAATGTTCTCGACACGAAATTTCGCTTTTCAAGCGAAATAGCGAACTCAAGCGAAATCCCAAGTTGAATCAAAATCAGACTTCAAGCGAAATCTCTTGACTAACTACTTCAAGCGAAATCAATCAGTCAACAGCTTTCAAGCGAAATCAACAGTTAATCAGTTTGAAGGGAAATCAAGTGTTAAATCTTCAAGCGAAATCTCAATATAATCAGTTGAAGCGAAATCTGATATTATTCTGTTCAAGCGAAATCTCAAATGATCAGTTCTTGAAGCGAAATCATCAGCTTTAACAGACTTTCAAGCGAAATCCGATCTATGTACTATCTTCAAGCGAAATCAAGCATTTCGCTTGAGTTTTTCAAGCGAAATAGTGCTGTTTCAAGCGACACCCTGCTGAATGTTACGAGATCGGACATAAAACTTTGAAATTCTCCTAAACGACAACAAATTTGAATCTGAAACTTGGTAGGATTGTTTATCAACTATTTTCGCACATCATACTAAAATATTAGCTGATTCGGACCATGAAATCACGTTCAATTTGTCGAAAATTCATAGAAAACGTGAAAGAAAGAGTAGATGAAGAAGAAATGATGCGATTCAGATCTGAAAACGTTGTAATCTGGTACGAAACTTGTTGTTTGATCAACGCAATCGAGCACCTGCTCTGATACCACTTGTTGGATCGTTGTTTGACCCGACTGAGTCGATCAGAAGAGTTTTACATCCAGTTTAAAGGCGGAATCAGTAAACCGGACACGAACACAGCTTGTAATCTTTAATCTATTGCTTGTATTGATAATAACAATGTTTACAACCTGACAGAAAACCGGCAGCACTTCGTTACACTTTCGGAAGTCGCGTACCAAATGAAATGACAAGTGCCCTATATATAGTGATGAAGATTTCGCTTGAAGGTAACCAGAACATGTTCAAGCGAAATCTGTTAAGTGAATTTCGCTTGAACTTGTAACAAGATCACTTGAAGCGAAATCATCACTTAAACCACATTTCTCAGTTTCTCAAACCTCGTGCACTAGATATCCTATCTTATCTCATGATACAAGACGAAGTCAATAGACGTAGTGCACTAACAATAAGTTACAAATTTAATGTAGTTAGCTATTAAAAAGGAAGACTAGATATTAATGATCTATGTGACTTTACCAATATACCCTTACAATAAAATTAAATGAAAATATTAAATGAAGTAAAATGAAACATTCTTATTGGTTGAAACTTATTCTTTTTTCTTCTTACAAAAAAATTCTTCTCATTTGAACCTTCCACTATATATGTAACTTCAAGAAAAAAATTAACAATAAAACCCTTATAACCCCTTCCAAATTCGTTCATTATAAAGGGTCCTACAACCCTTCCTAACTTAGATTGTGAATGATGAATTAAGGATAAGGAAGTATGGACATCTAGATTTTTTATGAGTTAAAAAGATCATAACAAGTAACCCCCATACTTCCATACTTCACCACTCTGACCAATACTCAAAAAGCTTCCTTTTGCCCCTTCAAAATTTCGACAACCCCTTGACCCCAATTGTCTCACCATTTTCAACTTCCAAATATCACCAAATAAACCTCTTAATCTTGTATAAAGATGACCTAGAAACATTTAAAGCATGGAGTTTCACTAGGGACTTTCTTTGGAGCTTATCTTCTTCTTAATATTCTTATTTGGCTTGTGCAAATTTGTAAGCTCTCAAACCGTCATATTTAAGTTCCTTATTACTAGTAGATTACAAAAGTACGAGTTGATCATCTTAAAGATTAATAAAAATCAAGTCAAAAACCCTAATCACAAAGCTAATAAACACTAAATATAACTATATTATGTGTTGATTTGTGTAGATTAGTATAGCTGGTTTATATGATTTTGTTGTCTATGTTGATTATGTTAAGACTAGATGTATGAAAAATGATATTATGATGATCTTAGTGCTTATATGTTGTAGTAATTTATAAGCATGATAATCTTGTTATGATGAACTTAAAAATATGATTTAAACATCGATATGTTTAAATCACGAAAGATCATCATCTTCATGTTCATGAGCCATTTATATAATTTTTGGAATACCTGGAGAAATAAGGGTTTAAATGAACTTAAAACCTAATTTTGGAAGATTAGTGAACTTGGTTTTTTTTAAGATAAGTTATATAAAATAATTGTTATAAAAGTTCATATTAAAAAGTCTTAATTTTTGCTACATGGAAAAGTTTATATATACAAGCTCATGAAGTGTTGAGGTTAAATAATTAAAAGTGTATGTCTTGATGAATTAGAGGTGATTTAGAAATTGATTATGATTATGGATTTAAACAGGAATTAAATACGTTTTTGAAACGTGGAAAACGCCATAGTTTTAGGGGAAACTGTGACGATTTTTTCTAAAAATCTAATCGCGATTAAAAATGGGGTTAAAGGGTGATTAATAAAGTTAAACGCGATTAGTGGTCTTAAACGTCATTATGGAAGCTTTGATGAAAATGGCTAAGTCCTAAATACTCAAGAGTTCTTATGAACTTGAAAATATATATTTACAAAAATAGATGGGTAAAAATAATAACCATGTATAAGTATAATTTTTGACAAAAAAAAAAACATATATATTTTGGAAACTTAACAAGTATATGTATTATGTGCTATGTGTATGGACTTAGGTACACTTAGGGTGATCAAAATAATCCACCCATGATACCGAGAAATACTTGTATGAAACAAGTATAAAAAGACACAAATATACACATACATGTTTCCTACATGTTTCCAAAGAAATGCAATGAAAACGGATATAATTAAACCCTAAACATATTATATCCACAAGCGAATAAACGAACGAATTAATAAAACGGACAACGGACGAGCTCACAAGAAATATATATTAAGCAATCACAACGACGTGTCTAAAAATATATTTTAGACAACCGAGCGAATATACGAATATATATCGCCGATAACAATTCCGGAAAGTTGAGAGAAAAATACAAAATTTCTAAGTATTCTTTAATAAAACAATGATAAAATATTGGGCTAGGCCCAAATTACTAAAATACATGGGCTAGGGCCTAATGATAAAATATTTTGGCTAGGCCCAAATTACTAAAATACATGGGTAAGGCCCAATGATAAAATATATGGGCTAGGGCCCAAATTACTAAAGTACATGGGCTAGGGCCCAATGATAAAATATTTGGGCTAGGCCCAAATTACTAAAATACATGGGTTAGGGCCCAATGATAAAATATTTGGGCTAGGCCCAAATTACTAAAATACATGGGCTAGGGCCCAATGATAAAATATATGGGCTAGGGGCCAAATTACTAAAATACATGGGCTAGGGCCCAATGATAAAATATTTGGGCTAGGCCCAAATTGCTAAAATACATAGGCTATGGCCCAATGATAAAATTTTTGGGCTAGACCCAAATTACTAAAATACATGGGCTAGGGTCCAATGATAAAATATTTGGGCTAGGCCCAAATGACTAAAGTCTGTGGGTTAAAGCCTAATGACATAGAAACGTGGGTTAATCCCAATGACATAGAAACGTGGGATAAACCCAAAGACAGGGTTTAGTCCCAATGACATAGGTCGGCCCAATGGCACACGTGCGAAGCACTTGGACATGTGCAGGGTGAAGCCATTCACATATAATTCAATACATATAAAATATATGTATGCACTTATGAAATCTATATACATAACAAGTGAACGAACAAACTACCAACACTCTAAAATACAAAGTTATTCCAAAATGACAGGTGAAAACACAATAAGAATTCAAGATGCACAACTTGTATGAGGTCCGAAAGACCTAGTGTCTAATACAATTAGTACACATGTAGGTTAGTCACGCGTACAGACTCTCACTTACGGTATTACATACAAGGAACGCAAAATAGTGAGTTCATGTCCATCCTTTCCATGATTTCAATGTTTTGTTTTTAAAACAATCGAGGGGAAATTCATGTTAAAACTATGGGTATGTTAGCTATGGGTTTAGATGATAACACGATCAATGTACATAAGTAGGATGATGACATAGTAACCTTTAATCACTTAGTGACCAAGGTGTAAAAGGTGTAGATCTATTCAGCTTGAGACGCGCTCCACTCCTTGTTGGGCCATAGGAGTGCTTTTGTGATCCCAGAAATCTCAAAGTTGTCTCGGTTTGGTTACGTACTTATGGTACATAATGTCAGGGGGCTCGCTACCCACTGATAGATCCTTAAACTCCATAAATGCTAATAACATACCAGGATTTCAGTACAAGAATACAAAGATTTCATATGATAACAATAACTGCATGAACTCGCTCAACTTTTGTTGACTTTTTAAAACTACATGTATTTCAGGAAACAAGTCTTGAGCCGGTGATACACTACGGGAAACGGGAAAGTTAATGACAACGATAGCCGCTTTTGGAGGGTTTGTCTTTTATATCCCAACTTCGTATGGGTATATAGGGGGCAAAACCTTACTATGTTTTATGTCAAAAACTATCTTTTGTGTTGTGTAATATAACTATGTTATGGTTAACGTTTGTGAACGTTGTGGAAACTAGAAAACTATGTTGGAAACTTGTAAACTTTGTTCGAAAACAATATAACTATGGCATCGTTGTGGTTTATTATGTTTACACATTTGGATGCAATGATTACCTTTCTTACGTCACACACAATACGCTTCCGCTACTAGCAGGGTGTGACACATTCAGTCATGTGAAGTTTCTGGTGCAGCTTCTTGTAAGGAGAGATCCTAGAAGACCTGATGACAACACCCATCTAGTGATGTATTCAAACTGGCAGCGTATCATGGATGAAATGAGAATATCTATGGGCAAAAAGCTGAGGTTTGAGATAGTCGACGAAAAAAGTGTGCCAAGAGATAAAGTACACTTTGAAGTTTGTTGATATAGTCTCTGAACATCTTTTTAGCGTTTAATGATTTATGTTTTTATTGATATGTTTGATGGACAAATTCGTCTTCTAAAACTAACTTAAGTTAAGGATGAAGTTATGTAGTGTTAGTATATAAAGTTATATACTTTCAAAACTTTGTGGATTTACCTTTTTATATTTTGCATCTAAACATTACTATTTTGCATCACATTTCCTGGTCGCTCAAGGAAAAGAGATATAAGATTCAAAATTAACAAAATAGTATACAACCTCTAATTAAAAAATAACTGTCTTTTAAACATCTGCTCCTACCAAAGGGATAAACTCAACATTTGTTTAGCTAAACTTTGCAAACCAAAAGGTCTGTATTGCACAAAGACTGTTGAAGCAAAGTCTGTTGAACCAAACAACCTCTGCCGATGATCCAAACAACCTTTGCTGATGAACCAAACAACCTCTACTAATGAACCAAAAGGTCTGTTGAAGACAAAGAATGCTGAAGTAAAGATCTTCCAAAGAGAACCAATGCTGATGAAGCCAAATGTATGAAGAATCTAAGTTATGCTGTGAATCAACAGATATTACAATTCAACAGACGATCTTTAATATAAGATCTTTAATAGATGATGATCAACAGCTGATAAGGTCTGTTGAAGCAAAGTCTATCAACAGATGCTAATGTAACTCAGATCCTAATAGTTCTTAGGCGTTAATAGATGTTAGGACGCTGTAACAATGCTTAGCCTCTACCAGATGTTAATGTATCTCAAACCCTAGCAGTTTTCCCACTAACCAATTGATTAAATTTTCATTCATTTACTAACAATAATATACAACCCTACTACTTATGCAATACATGAATATTAACAAAAATGTATATAATGTATAATAACAATAATATATAACAAACAAAAGGTTAAATTTACTTGATATTCTAAGTGTAGACATTACATACCAAATACATCAGTTTAGAGACTTCAAATTATAGCCATTACATACCAAACTTTTAACCACGGTTTGTTAAAACAACAGTTAACAGACATAAATAAAAACCACAAGGAGTCTTCAAAATAAGTGGTTTCTACTTATCTCTCATAAGAAATGTTTTTTCATAAGCATCTAATTGTTAACCTTAGACAGCTTCTTCCGGGTTCTTCCCACATTAGTGGATAGCTCACCAACATTCACAACATCAACATCTTGAGTTGTCCACTTTCCGTTGGGACTTGATCCAGAATCCTTTTCCACTTCAACGGCTGAAAAGTCGGCCGTAATAGAGATAACATTCTTGCAACAGATCACAAAACAACTATTGATCTCATTTAATAAACTAATGAACTCTAAAAACATATTAAACATACGTTCAAAAATAAATACTCACCCTTAAAGTTCGTTCAGCAGACACCTGGGAAGATTATGAAAGGTTAACATCTTTAACTTCAGCTACCTCTTGAGTAACCTAAAGGATCATAATATATGATATTATATAAAAAAGTGCAGAATCTAGTTTTTGAACCTCAAAAGAAAAATTTATACCGTGAAAAAGTAATTTATATACTACCTCATCTGTATTTTTGATGTATTGCAAAATACATTCTTATATCGTGTACAGTTTGTATAGTTTTTAGTACATTTAGTTTTGTTTTTCATTAGAATGTGCATGCTATTGATTAAATCGTGTTTTGCAGGCCTTGATGCTTAAATATGCGGGAAACCGAGTGAAACGAGTCAAAACATCGAAGTGTCAAGTCTTGGAGCATGTTGGAAAGGTCGAGGGGTTGAAATAGAGTTAAAGAGCTGAAAAATCACTCTCTGGCACCCCATGAGAAGTTTCTGGCACCCGGCGAGAGTCTGAAGGTAGTTAATGAGCTAAAAAACAAGGTGGCACCCCACCACCCATTCTGTCAGAAGGTGGCGCCCAGCCAGAAGCTTATAGCTGCGAAAATTAGAAGGGTTTGTTATGGAAAGTCATATAAATACAATTTTTAGACTAGAAGAAACCCTAGTTCGAAATTTAGACTTCTTGGGGCAATTGTTGAGCATTCTTGGAGCGTTCTCGGAGATTTTGAAGCCTAGGAATCATCGAGACGAGTTCAGGGAAGAAGACTTGAAGATCTAATCGGGTTTTCTAGTTCTTTATTCTTGATTTTTCATCACGAAACTTGTTATGATGAATTCTTTGTTGATTATCTTTGATTTGTGTTCGTTTATAGACATGCTTGGCTAATTTCATAAACCACCTAGACTATGATGAATGGATTGATATAAAGATTTTACCTTTTTCGTTATTTGCACGATGTTTATGGATTGATTGTGTTTAGTAAAAGGTTTGATTTAATGATTTGATGTGTATGCGTACTTTGATTTGGTTTGTTATTGTTATTTGCTTCATATGATTCTTAGTGACGGTCTTTATCACAACGTAGAGTCATATTAGGGTTTAGGGTTTCGGTGAGTGTCTATATCACATAAGAAAACCTTCACTCTTTAGGGAGAATCGCGCGATAACCTCTAGAAGTAACTAATAATAATTTGCTAGGTTTTAGTGTTCTGCTAGTCCTAATAACTGGGAAGTGAGGGGCTATTGGTAGGTCTTACCCGGCGAATTGCTTTAGATAGGCCTTGGGAAAGGTTATGTCTTGGTTTACCTGTCGGTCTTATTAGTCTATCAAATCAAGTTTAATAACTCAAACTACCCTAGATCTATGATTGGAAAAGAGTAGGTCAACATTAGGGTACTTACACAATAATTAGAGGACTGGGAAGAAATCTAATAACCGGTAGGATTAACGGCCTAGGTAGGTCCACAGGTTTCTCCTTGAGAAGGGTCGAGGGGCCTCGATGGTTCTTAATAGGTTTAGTATCATACGATCCCGGTTCCATAACTCGTGCATTTAACTTAATTGGTAATCTCTTAAAAACAATCCAGGATTCTTGTCTAGGTGGTCCAGTTCTCATATAAGAAAAGTTCACAGTCATCTTTCGTCTTTAGTTTAGCTCTAGTTAATTTAGTAGTTTAATATAGATTTCCTTAGTTTTCAGTAACCCCCCCCCCCAAAACAAATAAACAGTTTGAGTCGTGTCTGTCAGTGTCTTGTCAGAGTCTAGTTTACGTGATAAATAGAGTCTCGTGGTTCGATATCCGGACTTCCTAGGTTATACTACATTGATCGGTACACTTGCCGATTGTGTGGTTTAGGTCGAGTCTAGAATTAAAGCTTTTTAGTGTCTAGCTTAGAGAGTCTAAATTAGTTTGTTTTTAATAGTCTGTTTAGCACACATCAAGTTTTTGGCGCCGTTGCCGGGGACTCTTGGTAATTGCGTTCATTAGCTTTGATAGATTTACTTGACAAATACGTGCTACGTGTCTACTTTGTTTTGTGTCTTTTATTTTCATCTTGAGTCGTAGTATCTATTGTTTGCTTTTCTTGTGTTCAGGTTTTTGCTTGTAGTGGATGCCACATCTGCGCTCGCACGGACCACCACCACCAGTTTCAGAATCATCATCTCAACTGGGCGAAGGCCCACAGGTTACTTCTACATCTTCATCTCGTTTCCCCGAGTTCAATTTCACCCCGTTACCCACCCCACCTCCTACACCACCACCTTCGCCTAACCATTCACCTAAGGATTCACCACCCGATAGCCCTACTTCTAGTACCTCTAGTAATCTAGAAAACTTAGAACACATGGCTAACCCTAGGCAAACCGTCCATCAGCAGGCCACTCAGGATTTCACCGGCCTTGCTTCACCCATCACCGTCCCACCCATAGTTAATGACAATTCATGGCAGATTCCATCTTATGCCATGCAGGCCATCACCAATAGTATCCAATTCCATGGCCGAGACGATGAGGACGCCCCGGCCCACATTAACCGTTTCTCTAGGATGCTAGCTACCTTTAGCCTTAGTGGTGCACCCAATGATGCCACCTACTTACAGCTTTTCCCGTTTTCACTAGCTGGCCGTGCGGCTACTTGGTTGGACTCTCAACCAACCGGTACCTTTACTACTTGGGCGGGGCTTCGTCAAGCCTTTTTGAATAAGTACTTCCCGCCCGCTAAAGCTTCACGGCTTAGAGACCAGATCCACTCCTTTCGCATGGAGCCCGACGAGCCATACAACCTTGCTTGGGAGCGTTTCCAAAACCTTTGTGCTCGTTGCTCCCAGCATGGTCTTTCAGATTGGGCTTTATGTGAGAAATTTTATAACGGTCTTACCCAAGAGACTAGAGATAGGTTCGATACGAATGCGGGGGGGGGGGGGCATATGATGGGTATTCTTATAGTTCCAGAATGTCTAGAGCGTTTTGAGGCATTTGCTCAGTCTCAATCCCAATCACGATCCGATCAGAGGTATCAAAGTGGTAATTCAAATACCACTACTAGTGCACCCGCCCGAGGGGTGAACCATGTCACAATGGACCCTAGTTTAGCCTCTGTTTTGGAAAACATCACTCGAGAGCTTAAGGAGATTAGAGCTAAGGTTGATAAGTGTGAGTTTTGTCGAGGGGGTCACGATACGAGCGCGTGTCCTTTGCTAGTTGGTGAGGAGCAAGTTGATTTCGTAGGAGGAGGTTTCGGTAGAGGTCAATCTGTTGGGTTTGGTAATAATAATCTTGGTTCGGGTTGGCGAAATAATAATACTAACTTTAATAATAATAATAATTTTCGCTCAAATGGACCTCCTGGTTTTCAAATAGCTCAAAATCCAAATAGAGGTCTAGGTTCACTCTTTGGTGGGGGTTCGAATGGGCAGGTTAAGGATGGGGGTTCAAATAGTCAGGTTCAAATAGGTCAAGGTCCAAGTTTCGATTTAGGGGGTAGCATGGAAAGAATGGAGGCTATGATGAGCCAGCTAGTTGTTAGGGATCAAAGTACCCAAAAGAAACTTAGTGAACATGACCTTATGCTTAAGAATCACCAAGCTGCGGTCCAAGACCTTTCTTGGGTTGTGAGTGATATGTCTAGGAAGTTAGATGAAAGATTACCCGGTCAGTTTGCAGCTAACACCCAACCTAACCCGAATGCTCATGTAAAGGCCATTACCACTCGTAGTGGCAGAATAGTAGGGAACCCTAGTGTTGAGGAGAGAGAGGTTGATGAGGATGGTGATATTATAGATGAAGTGATAGAGATGGAGGCTCCCGGCAAAGTGCAAAAGAGGCTAGTCCCAGCAAGTACCGCACAGCCCGGTGAGTCTCAGGGTGAGAAGAAAGTTGAGAAAAAGCCCATAGATGTTAGACCTTCACCCTATGTGAATCATGAGTATGTTCCGTTTCCCTCGCGTCTTAAGAATAAAAAATACTCAAGGGAATACGGGCAGTTTCTAGATATCTTCAAGCAATTGAAGATTAATCTTCCATTTATAGAGGCACTCCAGTCCATGCCTAAATATGCGAAATTCTTGAAGGACCTTCTTAGGAATAAGGAGAAATTAGGTGAGTTGTCGAATGTCCCATTGCATGGAGGGTGTTCGGCCATTGTCTCAAATAAGCTTCCTGAAAAGCTTACCGATCCCGGTGTGTTCACTATTCCTTGTCTATTCGGTAGTAATACCAACACTAGAGCTTTAGCCGACCTAGGTGCTAGTATCAATTTAATGCCCTTTTCGCTTTACGAGAAGCTAGACCTAGGCGAGCTTTCACCTACCCGAATGACACTGTCGTTAGCTGATAGGTCCGTGAAACACCTGAGGGGAATAGTTGAGAATTTGCTTGTTAAGGTAGATAAGTTTGTTTTCCCGGCCGATTTCGTTATTCTAGACATGGAAGCCGATGAAAACATACCCCTGATTTTAGGACGGCCATTCTTAAACACCGCTAAAGCTCTCATAGATGTCTCTTTAGGCACCATCACACTTAGAGCGGGAGAGGATTCGGTAGTTTTTGAGGTCATGAGTTCGAAAGGGCCTAGTGATAGAGTGCATTCGGTTTCGTCATTGGGGGAGTGTGAGAAGGAAGAGAAAGATGAGGAGAAGGATGTGAGTGATGTGAGTTTAGAGAAGGTGCTAAGATTCAAGTGTGGGGAACCACCGGATAGGAGAGTAGAAGAATTAGAGGAGAGAGTGGAGCGTTTAGAATCTAGGATTGAGACACTGAGCAAACCTCAGTGTGGGGATAGATTTCGGTATGGAGAGTTTAGATTCAAGACGCTAGATGAGGAGTTGAAAGGTTTTGAGAGAGATAAGGGTTTTCGGGTTGATTTGAGCAATAAGTATAATGGTGCTACAGCCCGTAACTGTGTGTTTGGAGGTGAGCTGCATCTCCATGATCCTCCATAAGTATGTGAGAAGTTGTTACTCGTTTGTAGAGTTTGTACCGTTTGTATCTTCATAATTTTTCATAATTTTCGGTAGCTAACAGTTGTTTTTCGTAGTTTTTCGGGTCCTAGTTTGTGTCTTGAGTCATTTGCAGGAGGGCATCACCGAGGATTTGCAGGAATTCGCGAGACAAATAAGGTTTGAGGTAGGTTTTATACTTAGAAAAAATCAAGGTTGAACTTTGATGGGTTTGGGGAAAAACATAAAAAAAATTTCTAAGGCATAAAAGAAAAAAATAGACTCTTTCTGTTAAAAAGGGCCTCTGGCACCCCGCCACCCACTTATAAAAAATTCTTTTCGCCCGGGCCAGCACGTATGGCTATTTTTCGAAAAAGCTAACGTGGTGGCGGGCCACCACCTACCTCAGACATCAGTGGCGGGCCGCCAGGAAACGTATCTGCACATATTTAATTTTGGAACCCCAACTATCCCACTGTTGACCACCTTCTTCCCCCACCACCGATACCCCCCTGTTCTCCCTCTCCGATTTCACCTCCTTAACTCACCACTTCCATTACTTTTCAGCCAACACTCCTTCTTCATCACCTAATACCCCATAACCGCCGACAACTTTCTTCATAACCCACCTTCCCTCACCGAAACCCCCATTCACCTCCCCATCCACTGCCCTAACCCCTTTTCACCTACAACCCCACCGCCATACACCACCATCACCACCGACTCCATCATCAGCCACCACTTCACTCACCGATTTCCTGTTAACACACCATATCCACTGATAAAACCACCTACACCACCGCCACTACCTCCACCGCCGGCCACCCACTGTCCCAGTACATTGTTTTCGGTTCGTCGTGTATCAGGTATGTTCCCTGCAAATCTCTTTTGTTGTGAATCAGTTATCGAGTCGAGTCAGTAGGGTCGTTGAGTCAGTCCGGGTTGTGTTCGAGTCCGTATGGTCCTGTTTGTCGGGTCATCTGGTTTGTCAGTTGAATTATGTGCCTGCTGGGTCGTCATTGTTTGATGTCTGTAGTTTGTCGCGTTGATATTGCGTCTTATATTTGTTTGGTTTGTTTTGCTGGTCGACTCTGAGTTTCGAGTCAGGTCTGTTTTTGTTTCGAGTCCGTAAATGAGTCCGTTTATTTTGTGTTGAGTCAATGGTCTAGTATGTTTAGGTCAGTTGTCGTCTGCAGTTAGCAAGTATGTTTAGTCCAGTTGTTTTGTTGAGTCTGTTTGGTGTGTCCATAGTCATAGTGCAACGTCGAGTCTGAGTTATAGTTGTTTTGAGTCTGTTTTGTTCCGTTGGTTTATTTCGAGTCGTTCATTGTGAGTCAGTCGAGTGGTCTTTGATAAGATTGTCGAGTCGGTTGTTTGCAGGACTATTATGTTAGTGCAGGTCTCGATTGAAATCCATTAATGCGTCATTATTATTATGTTGGACAGAAAAAAGGTGCGGGTGGCTCGGGTTGGCTATATACAGATTGGTGATTGTTTTGAGAGGCGAGAGAATGGGATAGTGATAGAAATAGGGGGGGTGGTTTTACTCGACTACTAAATTTTCTATGGGACAGTTTTTAAAACAGGCGACTGGTTGGGATTTAGTTTGGTGTGTTTGAATGGGATTTTGCGGACGATTGATTTAGGAGTAGTAAAAACTCAAGTGTGGGGAAGCGAGTTGCGTGTTTTTCATTTTAAAAGACGGATTTTCATTAAAAACGCGCACCGTTTCCGTTGCTTCCACGCTTATGCTTTGTTTGTTGAGTAATCGACACTTTGGTTCTTAATTGGGACAATTAAACGTGCCGATGGGGGGTAGTGTACCATGAGTCTTAATTAGTGGTTCTTGAGTCGTTTTTTTTAGAGTCGGTATTGCTTTGGTTTGTGCTTGTTTTGGTTATGCAGGTTTGAATATGTACCACCCGTACGCAATCTCCATTCGGGTGAGTTTGGAGCTGCTGTTCGAATATAAGGCATCTATCAAGCGTACCCGTGTCAGAGTCAAAGCCGATCGCGACCGAAATGCTATACGATCGAGCAGGATGGGACGAGAGATTTGGAGCATACGCATTGTTATTAATCAGCTAAGTCGTTTCCCTTTTTGTTGTTGTAATTTATTTATTTCGTCGTTAGTTCGTTTTTTTAGTAGTTCGTTAGTAGATTAGTAGTTGTTAGGTAGTGAGTCGTATTTCCATTCTTGCATTAGGGACAATGCAATCTTCAAGTGTGGGGATGGGATACATGTAAATAATCGAGTCTTATATTGAAAAAAAAAATTAAAAATTTTGAAAAATACAAAAAAAAATTAAAAAATCAGAAAATGTCTTTCGAATAAAAAAAGAAGTTTGCAATTAAAGCGGAAAATGATAGAAAAAATGAATTTTTGCTCGGGTTCGAATAATAATAATATGAGATTATAATAAACCGAGTTTGCGTCTAGTTTGGGATATGTGGATAGGCCCGGGTTTGGTTTTAAGTCCCTTTGAGCTAATATACCTTAATTGTCGGTCTGCTAGTGGGTTTTCGCCTGGGAAATATGGGAAACTAAAACCGCCAAAAATAGTATAAGGGATGCCGTTATAAGCTAAGATAGTTAGAGTTTTTTTATCATATCTCGCTGAAAAAAAAATAGAATAAAAGTGAGCTAGAAACTAAATGAAAGTAACACAGGCCTATGTAATCCGAGTTGGGGATGGCGACTCTACAGCCGGAATGCCTCTGGGATGTGTGAAATCGACTTGCCGAATAAAAGTACCGAAACCTATGTAATCTGTGATTGGGGATAGCGACTCTACAGTCGGAATACCGCTGGGTTAGGGAAAGCATCGTCTAGTCTCACGAATGAAAAAAAAAGCAAGAATGAAAAAAAAAATGGAAAAAATAGATTTGATTTCAAACTCTCTTTATCTTGGTATAAAACGGTTAGGAAATAACCCAGTGGTTGTTCCTTGAGTCCTATAAGCTTGAGATGGGAGTAGGTGGACCGTAGATTCTAGTGTGAGACCCTAGGTAGACTGACCGCACTTAAATTAAATTCACATGATAAGGGTTTAGGATTGAATTCGGGTTTAAAGGGATAAGTATATTCGCAATCGCGGCTAACGCAAGTCTTGGTTTTAATAAAATATACCTATACTTTTGACCTGAGTGATTATTTGTTTCTGATTCCGTTGCATAATTCTTTTTCGAGGACGAAAAAAGAGTAAGTGTGGGGATGTTTGATGTATTGCAAAATACATTCTTATATCGTGTACAGTTTGTATAGTTTTTAGTACATTTAGTTTTGTTTTTCGTTAGAATGTGCATGCTATTGATTAAATCGTGTTTTGCAGGCCTTGATGCTTAAATATGCGGGAAACCGAGTGAAACGAGTCAAAACATCGAAGTGTCAAGTCTTGGAGCATGTTGGAAAGGTCGAGGGGTTGAAATAGAGTTAAAGAGCTGAAAAATCACTCTCTGGCACCCCATGAGAAGTTTCTGGCACCCGGCGAGAGTCTGAAGGTAGTTAATGAGCTAAAAAACAAGGTGGCACCCCACCACCCATTCTGTCAGAAGGTGGCGCCCAGCCAGAAGCTTATAGCTGCGAAAATTAGAAGGGTTTGTTATGGAAAGTCATATAAATACAATTTTTAGACTAGAAGAAACCCTAGTTCGAAATTTAGACTTCTTGGGGCAATTGTTGAGCATTCTTGGAGCGTTCTCGGAGATTTTGAAGCCTAGGAATCATCGAGACGAGTTCAGGGAAGAAGACTTGAAGATCTAATCGGGTTTTCTAGTTCTTTATTCTTGATTTTTCATCACGAAACTTGTTATGATGAATTCTTTGTTGATTATCTTTGATTTGTGTTCGTTTATAGACATGCTTGGCTAATTTCATAAACCACCTAGACTATGATGAATGGATTGATATAAAGATTTTACCTTTTTCGTTATTTGCACGATGTTTATGGATTGATTGTGTTTAGTAAAAGGTTTGATTTAATGATTTGATGTGTATGCGTACTTTGATTTGGTTTGTTATTGTTATTTGCTTCATATGATTCTTAGTGACGGTCTTTATCACAACGTAGAGTCATATTAGGGTTTAGGGTTTCGGTGAGTGTCTATATCACATAAGAAAACCTTCACTCTTTAGGGAGAATCGCGCGATAACCTCTAGAAGTAACTAATAATAATTTGCTAGGTTTTAGTGTTCTGCTAGTCCTAATAACTGGGAAGTGAGGGGCTATTGGTAGGTCTTACCCGGCGAATTGCTTTAGATAGGCCTTGGGAAAGGTTATGTCTTGGTTTACCTGTCGGTCTTATTAGTCTATCAAATCAAGTTTAATAACTCAAACTACCCTAGATCTATGATTGGAAAAGAGTAGGTCAACATTAGGGTACTTACACAATAATTAGAGGACTGGGAAGAAATCTAATAACCGGTAGGATTAACGGCCTAGGTAGGTCCACAGGTTTCTCCTTGAGAAGGGTCGAGGGGCCTCGATGGTTCTTAATAGGTTTAGTATCATACGATCCCGGTTCCATAACTCGTGCATTTAACTTAATTGGTAATCTCTTAAAAACAATCCAGGATTCTTGTCTAGGTGGTCCAGTTCTCATATAAGAAAAGTTCACAGTCATCTTTCGTCTTTAGTTTAGCTCTAGTTAATTTAGTAGTTTAATATAGATTTCCTTAGTTTTCAGTAACCCCCCCCCCCAAACAAATAAACAGTTTGAGTCGTGTCTGTCAGTGTCTTGTCAGAGTCTAGTTTACGTGATAAATAGAGTCTCGTGGTTCGATATCCGGACTTCCTAGGTTATACTACATTGATCGGTACACTTGCCGATTGTGTGGTTTAGGTCGAGTCTAGAATTAAAGCTTTTTAGTGTCTAGCTTAGAGAGTCTAAATTAGTTTGTTTTTAATAGTCTGTTTAGCACACATCAATTTTCATCACCGTTAACATCTCCACCAACCAACTCAGCAATTATTACTGGATTATCACATTTTTTTTGCACGGTATAAACACGATAGTCATTTTAAGATTGAATTCTGAAACATCAATCTTAAAAGCGACCTTCTTGTCAACCAATCGAAATATCTCATGAGGGAAACATTCAGTATCATTCGCCTTCACCTGCCTCTCTCTTATGTCACTCGTTGCTAATCCAAGAAGCTTCTAAACATCTCTATCAAACATAACAAACGAAACACTACCACTCTCATCCTGCACCCGGACTTGCACCTTGAACCTGAAATATATACAAATGATTAAGTAAACTCCAAAATTGTATTGAAATATCAGTCTTAAACTGTTATTTATATAAATAAAATGTTAAATAATCATCATTACTTACTTTGTGGTGATGGATGTACATTCACTACGACATTTGGGACAAACCAAAGAAGTCACGGGCAATTGAACAATATCATCCAAAACATTTTCAACATTCAGTAAGTATTCACTTTTAGCCATCACCTTCTTGAAACACTTACGACAGGCAGGATAAAACCAACCATACTCTTTTTGCACAATCTTAATTGTCGCAACCACAACACAAGACATTTCCTGTAAAAACAATATATCAACTTGTAATCTATAGTTTGACAAACATCCAGGTGATAAACCAAACAAATAACCAAACTATATAAAAAGATGTGAAACCTATTCTATCTCACTAATCTCATCAACATGTTTCCTCACACCATCTATTACAAATTCTTTATGCAATGGAAAAACGCTCTGAGACGATAGTATTGTTTGAGAAGTAGAACCATTCCCTTGTCCAAATTTCAGTAAAGACTTTTGGATACCACAAATGATTAGAATTAGTATACAAATAACATGAAACTAAGTATTTGACTTGAACATCTATATACAATAGAAAATTATATTGACAAATTACCTCCTCCTTAGCTGATTAACTTCATCGATTTCTTCATTCAGAAACATTCGTGTTGCAAACTTATCACTTTGAACTGTATATTCACTTACATGCAAAAGTATATAGATATTTAGTCAACCTGTTATTATATTGCCAGAAATAAAGAGTATAGTCATGATTTGCATAAAGTAACAAAAAATACATTTCCAATCCTTACACTTTCCATGCTGTATAACAACCATCACATGCTCATGAGCTGGGATTTTAGAGATGAACTCCTTAAACTGCAGAGCATAATCATTCCAAACAGTACACCGCAAAACCTTACCCCTACATGAAAACAATATTCGTATGACGCTAAACTAAAGACTAATTTATGACTATTTTTTTTTTACAATCTATAATATCAAAACTAAATTGAATGAATAACAACACAAAATCAAAGGAAATTTATGACATTTATTAAAGTAGTAAATGAGCCATAAATTAACCAACATATTCACTTGAAGAATAAACTGTTGATCTCATTTATTACCATGATTCAACATTAGATACAAACACTATTGATCTCATTTATTACCATTACCATGATTCCACATTAAATACCAACATTCTTCATCTTATTTATTAACATTATTAAATACAAACAATGATCTGTACATGACTGAACATGTAAACAACAACGTACTTCAAGTCTTAAATATCGAAATTGATCTTCTTAGTCTCTTTTGGAGGTCGACCAAAGAATTCAAGATCTCCACACCAAACCACAGATCCAGCAACATCTATATGATCACGTTATACAACAGTATATGTAAAACTTTCTAATTTTATACAGAGAAGACATGATTATAAAAATATACACTACCAACACTCAAAGAGTTTAATGCCTCTCCTTGAAGAATATCTTGATAAGATCTGAAGTTGAAACCATACTCAACACCTTGCCAATCTCTCACAAGTGTAACACTTGTGCATCTATAAAAGTTGATTTTATAATCATGTACTACAACTTTATATAAATCTTTATTCCCACCAACACCAAATTTCGACAGAATCACAACAGCATCTTCTTGAAGCTGTCCATAAAAAACAGGTATCAGATGACTTTTAATACCTGCTTGAATCTTAGCACCCTGAATAACATTTAAAGAAATAATTTTTTTAGCATACACCACTATATTCTCTAATAGAACGGAAAAGCAGAAATACAAATTACCTTTTCATCAATGAAGATGAGATCCATTTTGTAACCTTGATTTCATTTTCGAATAATCATCTCTTTCATGTTCCACATATCTTTCCCAGGATTCAAATCGTTAACAAAACTAAGATTGTTACTCTCAACTGATATTTACATGCTTCTAATTTGGAATTCGGATTGTGATCAAATTTCAAATTTCAAAATCCAAAATCAGAGAAGATGAAAGTGTGATCAAATATGAAGAGGGAAATGAGAAGAAAAACCTTATATAAGAAGATGATTGACAGGAGTTTGGGAGTGACATGAATTAATTGAAAATTACTTATTCCCATGCATTTTTGAATTTGAATTTACCGGCAATTAACCTTAAACATCTGTTGATATAAAAGCATTACATAAAACTTCAACCTCTGCTGGGTATTAAAGTATAGACGGATATATATGGGCAGATGTTTACTTTGGCAGAGGTTTGATTGAATTTTAAATGATTTTATATATTAAGACTTATAATGCAGTAATGACATAAGAAAAATATTGTTGGACAGCCTCTCTGGCTGCCACATCAGCTTTTCTTATGTCATCGGGATTTCTCCTTTTATAGAAAGTATATTATATTATATTATGTGTATAAAAAAATTAGAGTAAATTCTGTTTTTGGTCCCTGTGGTTATATCACTTTTAATATATTAGCACAAAATAAGAATTTTTAACATATCTGCCCCCATGGTCTCTATAACTAACCATTTCGGCCCCTAGGTCTAGAGATCATGGGGGCCAAAATGGTTAGTTACAGAAACCATGGGGACCAAAATGGTTAGACTTAGGGGTCAAAATGGTTAGTTATAGAGACCATGGGGGCAAATATGTTAAAAATTCTTATTTTGGGCTAATATAGTAAAAGTGATATAACCACAGTGTGACAACTCGTATTTCCAGGATCGTTCAACGTGTTAGTTCCTTTGTTATTTGTCATGTAGTTGTCTAGTGAATGAATAAATTGAATAAGTTGTTTGGTTGTATTTTTATATTAGTGAACTCGTGAGTTTGTATTTGTTTAGTCGCACATGGTCCCGGACCGCACACCTGCTTATCGGCCGCACAAACCATGTGGACCTCTTGGAGCCCAAAGCTTTAAAAGCCCAAACCCATTTCCCCCTTTGGTACGCATATATGCATGAAGGATGCATATCCTTCTTTCTTTCCAAACATTTGTAAACCCTAGTTCTCTATCAAGTGGGCGACGGCAGCGACCCTCCCTCGAAACAACATCTTCTCGATCGAACTCCTAGCAAACAACCTCACCATCTCTCGGTTAGTGAATTCATTATTGCTTTGATCCTTAACCTCTATCTTTGATTTGATGCAACTGTCGAGTAGGACTATTGAATGTTAAAGCATTGGTTTTGATCTAAGGGTTTTGTTAGGAATTGGTGATGGAATTGATTAATCAAGCAAATGAGGTTGATTATTAGGGATGCATGATAGAGTTTTAACAAGATTCTATGATATGATATCTAGGAAATTCTGTAACATCTATGTGTTGATGAACTCATGAAACCGATTCAAACGATGACAGTAATGTTATTATATGATTTGATGATTTAGAAATAAATATAGATCATTGAACAATATGCTCATTGAATTGCTTTGGATGTTGATATGTGCTGTAATGTTCAAACATAGATCTAGGGTTGTTAGGATCTGAGTTTGGTTTTGATTGTGTTTTACGTTTGAAATAAGATGAACAATGAATGAGTAGTGCAGTGGAACTTAATGGAAACAAACTTTTCACAATCAAACAGGAGAATTGCTTTCAACACACATTTTTTACAATGAACCGAATGATTGAATTTATTTCATTCAACGATTACACTTGCATGTATGTAACAAACTCCCCCTCAGTCTGAGCTCACTGTGATTTGTTCGTGCAGGAGGAAGATGGTGAAGAGCTAATAGAACAGTACAGGGTACTGTTCTATTTATAGGCACGGACAAACCACTGTGGCATCTTTGCTGACGTCACCATGAAAGTGACATCTAACCTCCTAACGAACTCTAACCTCTAATCTATACAAGTACTGCTATGCTAACAACTATTATTACAATTCATTACATAAAGACAAACTAAACTACTGCTGAATCCTTCCACTGATCAGCAGTTGTAGGTCAGCAGTTGTACCGATCAGTAGATAGAAGGTCGGCAGATGTTGAAACCACTTTCAAGGGGAGAGACTTGTATACACAACATCTGCTTATTCTGAATCCACTGCTCTGATCTAGTTTTGGCTTTAATTATATGTTCCTCTGATAGGGTTCAATCCCAACAAGGGTTCATGTGAATTAATGGAATATGGAAACTGTTGGAATTGATTTGCAAATTAGAGTGTGTAACTGTTTTCCATAAATCTTGATCAATCGCTCAAGTGAGACTGGATCGCACAATTGATCCACAGTCGTACAAGTCCAAATGGACATTATTTGGATCGCACAAGTCCAGTCCTGTCGCACAAGTGCAATGGCTGGGCCGAACCATTCATTGGGCCGCGTGCTGGCCCATAAACCAGAAACCAGTCGCATAAGTCTATACCGATCGCACAAGCTCATGTCAGTCGCACAAAGGCCATGTGGACTGAACTTCTCTTTGGGCCACACACAGGCCCACAGACGACATAACAGCCGCATAGCTCGGGCCCAATCGCACAATTCTTGTTGGGTCGCACAATTAGACCCCGACCGCACAACTATATGATGTATGTGTAAAATTGATTATGTCTCGCTGTGTTGCATAACTAACTGATAAACCATATGAGGCCCGAGAATATATGATGTGTGTTATGATTTCTTGTATGAAAAGTTTGTGAGATTCTAACTGTTGTGGGTAACTTAAATAGGACCCAGTTGATTTAATCTAAACAAGTAATTGTTCATACCGAGCAAAACCAAGGTGAGTTCACTCCTCTCAAAACAAGCATGCGTCCGGTGGGGACAATCAAACAGGAAAACGAACAAACAGATTTTCATAAACCCATATCCTTGCAGGGGATATGAGGCAGTTTTTAGTAACAAACAGACTTTCACAAACCCATATCCTTGTAGGGGATATGAGGCGGTTTTCAGTAAATGTTGATGTTGGATAATACACTCACTTTCTATCACTTAAGTCCCATCATATTACCGAACTAGTTGCTTGTAGGGCAACGAGGTTATTAGTTGATAGCGCTATTAGATTTGGCACCCTCACGACGTACCTGGACAGGACGGGTGTGAACTAATAACTTTAAAATCATGACCAATGTTTGATAGAGCATTGGGGAAGGGCAAAACGGAGCCGTCTGCGGTATCGAGTTATTATCAACATAACATAAGTCAATACTTGGTAACAGACGGTTTAACAATTTGTGAACTCACCAGCTTTCGCTAATACACTTTTCTGCATGCTTGCAAGCCCTTAGGTACACTGTCATGGAACTTGCTGTCTGGGAAGCTGGAGTGGTCATGGGTCGTGGCAATTGGAACGCTTTTGGATGTTGCTTGCTTTTGAGCATTTTTCATTAAACTTATTGAACAGACTATTATGCTTCCGCTGAACGTGTTAGGTTTTCAAAACTAGTGTTTGAGTAATTCTATTTGATTTATGGTTCAATGTGATTAGTGGCTAGATCCTGGTACGTCACATGCCTCGTGGGGATTTCCGCTTGTGGTATTTTTGGGGGTGTAACAGTTTGGTATCAGAGCCACTGGTTATAGTGAACTAGGTTTTAAAACGTTTTCATAAAACCAGACTATAACCAAACAGTGCCGAAAACGACCATGACACTCAGCTCCAGATTGCAAGGTTCGTCCTATGTTTACCTTATGCATTACTTACCTAGTATACACACACCCATGACTTGCATGAAACTACATACTAGACATTATGATGTGATTACATGTGCTGCTTGTTTGAGTAATACTTGATAGTGTGACACTACCCTCTGACTATTGAAATCCCTAGTTTTGTGATGTCTTTCGTTTTGCTATGCGAAGGTGGGGAACCTTTTAGCACGAGTTAAGAGGCACTGAGATAAACATGCAAATTGCCTTATTATTATGGGTGCACACATAATAATAATATGGGGTGCATGTGAGTCCTAGTGAGGCTTAATAAGTGTGAAAGGGGTTCTGTTCCACTATCCATTTTAATGATGGGGTTCCTCAAACCCATGGAAGTCATGCTGATGATTGAATTCAACTCGATTGTGACCCTTATCTTTTCCACTCTTCTTATATAGAATCATGAGCGGACGTGGCGGACGTAATGGTGGACGTGGAGGTGGCCGCGGCGGTGGATGTGGCAACACTGTCATGACTCAAGCAGAGTTGACTGATCTGATTAACACACGTGTGGCTGAGGCTTTGGCAGCTCAGCAAGCTGGTACGATACATACCAGACAAAGCATAGTCCTCGGACATTTCACTCGATTCTTATTTGTGCGTACTTTCTTTTTGTTTTAGGTCAACCTGTGAACCAAAATCAGAACAATCCACCTGTGTGTACGTTCAAAACGTTCATGGATTGCAAGCCTCAAACTTTCAGTGGGACTGAAGGTCCCGTGGGACTGCTTCGTTGGTTCGAGAAAGCTGAATCTGTTTTTGCTATGTGCAACTATCCAGCTGGGGACAGGGTGAAGTTTGCTACGGGCACCTTGGAAGATGGTGCTTTGACTTGGTGGAATGCTCAAGTGCAGATGCTGGGCATTGAGATGGCAAATGCGACAACTTGGGAAGATTTCAAGGAGTTGATACGGGAAGAGTACTGCCCTCGCGATGAAATACAAAAGCTAGAAAACGAGTATTATAACTTGAAAATGGAGGGGTCTGAGATCGAGGCTTATACGAAACGGTCTCACGAGCTAGCGGATATGTGTCCTAACATATCCTGACCACCGCCCCGCAGGATCGAACTCTACATCAAAGGATTGGCACCACAAGTCAAGGGTTTAGTCACAACAACAAATCTCGACAACCTACCATGAATCATCAGACTGGCGCATAAGATCACTAATCAGGAGGTGGAGTATGGCTTGCTGCCACCCCGTGTTACTGCTACTACTGCTGCCACTACTACCCCCACCACTTACAACAAGCATAAATGGAACGACGCAGACAAGACGACTAACTCGAACCAGTTGCAAAAGAAGCCTGACAACAACACCAGTCGCAGTTTCAGTCAGTCATCTTCGGTCAATCAGAATCAGAACAACAGCCAAACTTCGGGCTCTTATGCGAGGAAACAACCGAAGTGCAACAAGTGCGGTTTTCACCACTATGGCTCGTGTAACCGAGCATGTCAAAGGTGTGACAAGGTGGGTCACATGGCGAAAGATTGTAGAGCTCCACATCCCAAGCAATAGCAGCAACAGCCCCAACAACAGCAACAGAGATAGCAACCCCAGCAGAATCAGGGGAATCAAAGGGGATGTTACCAATGCGGCAACGAAAGGTACTTCAAGAAGGATTGCCCACAATTGAATCAAAATGCTAACAACAAAAACGGTGGGAACAATAATCGCCAGAACAACAACAACGCGGGAAACAACAACAATGGGAATAACGGTGGGAATGGTGCTCGTGGTAGAGTGTATACTATTAGAGCTGGCGATGCAAGGAACGATGGCAACGTCGTGACCGGTATGTTCTCTGTCAATGGTATTTTCAATTTTGTATTATTCGACTCCGGTGGCGACTGGAGTTATGTGTCTTTGGGGTTCAATCGTCGGTTAGGGTTAACTCCAACACCTCTCAAGGTTAAACATGTAGTAGAATTGGCTGATGGGAAGTCAATCTGTCACATCCCCAAAATCCACTATGCGGAGTATCACCGCTTGGAGGCGTGACATGACCAGGATCAAGCCACCAATCATATTGAACATAACAACTAATAAGTAAAATTCATCCACACAATATGAAAGGTATTTCAAATCAAAAACATAGTTAAGTGTTTAGCGGAAGCATAATTGTAAAACCCAATATAAGTATTAAGTACGAAATATAGAAATGTTTTTAGCATGGCACACACTGCCATGTCCCACAACGACCACGTCTCCCTGTCCAAGCTCCATGAGTACCTAACGACCTGCAAGGCATGTAACAACGAGTCAACAACAAAGTTGAGCGAGTTCACAGTTGATTGTTTAGTTATAGCATTTGTTTCGTAAATCAATTGTTCGTTTTGTAAACCATGTATCGCATTATCTCGTATCGCGGTCACCTAGACGTGGTTGCGAAGATTAGTGGGGGCTTCCCATGTGTTACTAGACCACGCGTATCGACTGCTACGAAAATGTAAGAGGTGCCCTAAGTCAATGTCTATCAGCATTGACCCTTTGCCCATATTCCATTAGTACACGCCCGTCCGACAAGCACGGTGTGAGGCTTGTTAAACCTAATAGCGCTATTAACTAATGACCCGCTCGCCATAGGCCTCGGCGATTAAGTCGATAAATGAGGGACTTCAATTGATAGAGTTGATGGTCTTATGATCGTACGTATCCTGCTGTATGGGGAATACGCAAGTTTGTAGTTACCGTTCAGTTCTTTAACCCATGCCCAACCCTTGGGAATCCCATGCCTTGGATAGAGTGTGAACTCACCTTGGTTTGCTCGGTTTGGCTCTCAAAAATAGCTAATAGTCAAAGTCGGTCAATCACGTCCTAGTATGATTACAACTTAGTTTATTAATGACTTCAAATAAGCACGAAGTTCCTACACGCATTTACCACATAACATACACTCACTTTAACAGTTCACGCCCATATAAACTTTCCACTTATAGCTACTTAAGAGCAAGCATACGATATTGCACATAACACTTTCATTGACATATAACACTTTAGATCATTATCGGATAGCATAACCAACATTTAGACATGCAAATCACTAGTTATATTGTTTCAGCTTAAACATCCAAAACTGGACTGTTTTCGGGTAATTTAATAAAATAGTTAACTTATTCCAAAAATTCCCAAATTTTTACAGAATGTTTTAAACAATCGAATTATTATTGTGTAAAAATATCAGGATCTAATTCATTACCAATATTTTATAAAAATCATTTACCGGACTGCAATTCAGATCCGTCACTTTCTGACTGCAGTTCACGGAAAAATTCATTTAAAATTCATCGTAAGTCCGATTGACGAAATTCCAGTGGGAGAATTTCTTATACATCAGTGCTCATCTACCGAACAAATTTCATGATCTGACTCTACACAGAATCCATGTTATGACGGAAAACATTATGTTTATTTTCAGCAGTAAAAATGCAGCTTGAGTTGCTGTTACAAAATGATCCTTTAAAAATAGTAAACGAAGTCCAAAAATTATGATTCCAGTGCCATTAGAACCGTATTTCATAATACATAAATCTAGAGTTCAGAAAATACATTTTATGCTTTATTAAGGTTCGGTTACAGCCAACTGAAGTTGGCTGTAATCACTAAGCAGCCTCTTGTTTTTCAGTTTTTAACATTCTAATGTGACTTATATTGGGTCCGTTACATGTTCAGTGATCAAAAACAACATCATACTTTCTAACACTTGAAATAAGCTCAACAATGGAATGGTGGTGGTGGTTTTAGAGTGAGCCAAGAGAGAGATAGAGAATGAGAAAGATGGTGTGAAGATTGTGAAGTTAAGCACCATATTTATAGTCATTCTTTCTAGTGTTTAGTCAACATGATTAAGCCAAGATTAACTAAAATATAGAGGTAAAATCTTGGATTCTAATATTTAGTCCACATATGGAGGAGAAGTAAATACTTAGTCCACATAAGGAGGATAAGTAAATACTTAGTCAACATAAGGAGGATAAGTAGGTGACTTATAAGGTTATACAAATACAAGTATAAGGTTATACAAATACAAGTATAAAGTTACATGTTTTAGTTAGTAGATTTCTAGTGGGTGTTACGGTGTACGGGGATCGTAACTAGCCAAGAAATAATTAAACAATGTTTCTAGCAAAATTTAATATTAATTAATCGTACGGATACATGTAATTATGAGGGTTGTCACATTCTCCCCCTGTTAAGAAAATTTCATCCCAAAATTTAGTACGTGGTTACTAAGGAAGCTAATTTAAGCTGCATGGTTTACGGGTTTTTCCTGGGGTGTCACATCATCCCCCCGTTGGTTTGGAATTTCGTCCCGAAATTCCGTAGTAGCTTCAGCCTCAGTAGTGGTTGCACTTTTCTTAAACAACTAGGGATACTTGAGTTTCATTTGGTCTTCTCGTTCCCAGGTATACTCTGGGCCATGACGGGAGTTCCAACGAACTCGAACAAGAGGTATCCTGGTACGCTTGAGAATCTTAACATCTTGGTCACTAATCTCTACTGGTTCCTCGACGAATCGCAGCTGGTCGTCGATTGTGAGCTCCTTGAGAGGAACTTTGAGGGTCTCGTCTGACAGATACTTCTTCAGATTTGACACGTGGAATACGTTGTGAACTCCATTGAGTTCTTCGGGTAGATTCAACCTGTAAGCGACTTTGCCAATTTTCTCAATGATTTCGAATGGTCCGACATATCGCGGATTGAGCTTGCCTCGTTTGCCAAAACGAACTACACCTTTCCAAGGTGAGACTTTGAGTAGCATTCGATCCCCAACCTGGAACTCGAGTGGCTTTCTTTTCTTATCAGCATAGTATTTCTGACGGTCACGAGCTGCCGCCATTCGTTGTCGTATCTGAGCAATCTTCTCGGTTGTATCTACTACAAGTTCTGGGCCTGTGATTTGACTGTCGCCAACCTCTGCCCAACAAAGAGGAGATCGGCATTTCCGCCCATACAATGCTTCGAACGGAGCGGCCTGGATGTTGGTGTGGTAGCTGTTGTTATACGAAAACTCCACTAGCGGGAGGTGCTTTTCCCAGCCATTACCAAAATCAATTACACATGCCCTAAGCATGTCTTCAAGGGTTTGGATGGTGCGCTCAGATTGCCCATCCGTTTGCGGGTGATATGATGTGCTCATATCTAAACGTGAGCCAAAAGACTTGTGCATAGCTTGCCACAATTCAGATGTAAAACGCGCGTCACGATCAGAAATGATGGAGGTTGGCACTCCGTGCCTTGACACTACTTCCTTTAGGTAAATGTCTGCTAGAGTAGAAAATTTATCCGTTTCCTTGATAGCCAGGAAATGTGCAGACTTTGTCAGTCGATCCACGATCACCCAAATGGTATCATTTCTGCGCTGTGATCTAGGCAGGCCAGTAACGAAATCCATGGAAATTTGCTCCCATTTCCATCTCGGGATCTCTGGTTGTTGGAGTGGACCTGATGGTTTCTGGTATTCGACCTTGACCCTAGCACAAGTCAAGCATTTACTGACATAGGTTGCTATGCTGGCTTTCATACCAGGCCACCAGTATGTAGTCTTTAGGTCGTGGTACATCTTATCCGAACCAGGATGTACTGAATAACGAGACTTATGTGCTTCGTCCATCACAAGCTCGCGTAAATCTCCATAAAGTGGAACCCAGATGCGTCCGTTAACATAGTAGGCGCCATTTTCCTTTTGCTCTAGTCGTTGCCTCGATCCTCGTAGGGACTCAGCCCTAATGTTTTCTGCTTTCAATGCCTCAACCTGAGCATCGCGAATCTTAGCGGGAAGGTTAGATTGGATGGTAAGCTGTAACGCACGTACATGCTTAGGTATAGTATCCTTTCGGCTGAGGGCGTCGGCCACAACATTGGCCTTCCCCGGATGGTATTTGATAGCGCATTCGTAATCATTCAAGAGTTCGACCCATCGACGTTGTCGCATGTTTAGCTCCTTTTGCTTGAAGATATGCTCGAGACTCCTGTGATCGGTGTAAATGGTGCACTTGGTACCGTACAGGTAATGTCTCCATATCTTAAGTGCGAAAACAACCGCTCCCAGCTCCAAGTCGTGCGTAGTGTAGTTCCTTTCGTGAACCTTAAGTTGACGTGATGCGTAGGCAATGACCTTGTCACGTTGCATCAACACGCAACCAAGTCCTTGGATGGAAGCGTCGCAATAAACCACAAAATCATCAGTGCCTTCAGGTAATGAGAGGATAGGTGCGCTACAAAGTCTATCTTTTAAGTGCTGGAATGCAAATTCCTGTGCATCACCCCAACGATAGGTGATACCCTTCTGAGTTAATGAGGTGAGAGGTTGTGCAATCTTTGAGAAATCCTTGATAAACCTTCTGTAGTAGCCTGCCAAACCCAAGAATTGACGAATTTCTATTGGTGTACGGGGTGCAGGCCAGTTCTTGATCGAGTCAACCTTGGATGGATCCACATGAATCCCATCTGCATTTACCACGTGGCCTAAGAAATTAACTTCATGAAGCCAAAAGTCACATTTTGAAAACTTAGCATACAGCTGCTCTGCTCGAAGAAGTTCCAAGATAAGTCGTAAATGATGCTCGTGTTCTTCCTGACTCTTGGAATAGATCAGGATGTCGTCGATGAAGACGATAACGAACTTATCCAGGTAGGGTTTGCACACTCGGTTCATGAGGTCCATGAAGACTGTAGGTGCGTTTGTTAATCCAAAAGGCATGACCAGAAACTCATAGTGCCCGTAGCGAGTTCTGAATTCTGTCTTGGAGATGTCTTCATCTCGGACTCTCAGCTGATGATAGCCCGATCTTAAGTCAATCTTAGAGTAGAAGCTCGACCCTTGCAACTGGTCGAATAGATCATCAATTCGTGGGAGAGGATAACGATTCTTCACAGTCACCTTGTTGAGTTCGCGGTAGTCAATACACATTCTGAAGGTACCGTCTTTCTTTTTCACGAATAACACTGGAGCTCCCCAAGGCGAAGAGTTAGGACGTATGAAACCCTTTTCCAAGAGTTCTTGTAGTTGCGTGGATAGTTCTTCAAGTTCTGATGGAGCTAGACGATAAGGTGCTCGAGCTATGGGCGCTGCTCCAGGAGCTAGCTCGATTTGAAACTCTACTTGACGATGAGGCGGAAGACCAGGTAATTCCTCGGGAAATACCTCAGGTAAATCGCGTACAATAGGAATGTCTTCGATTCTCTTCTCTTCCATTGATGCGTCAGTAACGAGAGCTAGAATGGCAGTGTGGCCCTTTCGTAAACACTTCTGGGCCTTTAGGAAAGAGATGATGCCCACAACAGCACCACTCTTGTCCCCTTGAATCACAAGAGGCTCTTTCCTCGAACGAGGAATACGAATAATCTTTTCCTTGCACAAAATCTCTGCTTGCTGTTGGGATAACCAATCCATCCCAATAACAACGTCGAAACTACCCAGAACGATAGGAATGAGATCGATAGAGAAGGTCTGACCAGCTAAGACGAGGTTACATCCCTTAACTATGTGTGTGGCTTCAATGCTTTTATCGTTTGCTAGTTCTACCGTGTGTTGGGTGTTTAGAAGTGTTGGAGTGCGCTTAAGCATTTGGCTAACTTTTATGGACACATAACTAGTATCGGCACCCGAATCAAATAATACAGTAACAAAGAAGTCGTCCAGAAGAAACTTACCCATCACAACGTTAGGATCGTTCCTTGCATCACCCTGACCAATCACGAAGGCACGTCCTCGGGCGCCATTGCCATTATTGTTACCCCCGTTGTTGCCTCCATTGTTGCTTCCATTATTGTTCCCGTTTCCTTGGTTGTTGTTGTTGTTCGGATTTTGATTTAATTGGGGGCAGTCCCGCTTGAAGTGGCCTTCAGCACCACACTGAAAACATCCCTTGTTGCCCCGCTGTTGCTGCTGCTGGTTCTGTGGAGCTGGTGGTTGTTGTTGATAGTTCTGATTCGCAGGTCGTGAGCTCCTGCAATCCTTAGCTTCGTGACCCATCTTGAGACACCTCAGACAACGTCCCTTGTTGCACTGACCACTGTGGTGTCTGTTGCATTTGTTGCACTTTGGGTGATTTCCTCGATATCCACCCTGCCCTTGATTACCAGAAGATTGCTGACCAGGGCTCTGATAGTCATCGATCTTTCGCTGCTGTGCCTGGGACTGAACCGAAGTCGAACCCTTGTTAGAGGTTCCATCCCATTTTCGTTTGTTATCACTGGGGGTAGGAGAAGTAGTAGTAGCAGTAGTACCAATACGCTTTGGCAGCCTGTGCTGTTCCACTGCCTGGTCTGTGAGACGGATAGCAAGACGAGTAACATCCTGGATGGTAGCAAGGTTAGCAGCAATCACATGGCTTTGAATCTCTGGTACTAAGCCTTTGAGGAACAACTCGATGCGCTTGATGGGAGGATCCACCATAGTTGGACATAACACTGCCAGTTCGTTGGATCGTTTCGCGTACGCTTCTATCTCTGACCCCGTCATCTTCAGGTTAAAGAACTCCACTTCCAGCTTGTGGATGTCATCACGACTACAGTATTCACGTTTGATCAGTTCCTTGAAATCATTCCATGGGGTGGCATTAGCAGCCGCCATCCCCAGCATCTGAACTTGCGCGTTCCACCAAGTTAGCGCCGTGCCTTCGAGAGTACCAGTGGCGTACTTCACCCTACGAGCCTCAGGGCATTCACACATTTCAAAGACCGATTCGAGCTTCTCGAACCAGTGGAGGAGTCCAACGGCTCCTTCAGTGCCACTGAAGGTATTAGGACGACAATCCATGAATGTTTTGAACGAGCATACAGGAGGCTGAGCATGTTGACCTATCGTTCGAGAATAAAAGACAAGGTTAAGCACAAGAGTTGGTTCACGAGAGTAGGATCTAAACATCCTAAGATGGGTTGATATGGCAGGTTATACCTCCTGCAGGGATAGCTGCGAGTGCCTCAGCAACTCGTTCATTGATCAAAGCCGTCAACTGGGCTTGAGTTAGGTTGATACCACCACGTCCTCCGCGTCCGTTCATGATCTTCACATCAAGGGAATCATAAGTGAGAGGGGTTCGCGTAAGTGCGATGACAGAAGAGAGTAAGCACACACGTGTTTTCGAACAATAGGTGTTACGTTCATCTAAGCATACCATGAGGAAAGTTCTATGTAACTAGCAAGTAGGCAATGTAAACATAATTCCTATCACCTAGAAGGTTGAGTCTTGCACGTGGAGCGAAGCATCGTTGTGGATCGTTGAGCACTGTACATGTTATAGTCCGGTTTTATCAAAAAGCTTTTCCCTTTTTAAAACCAAGTTCACTATAACCAATGGCTCTGATACCAATCTGTCACACCCCCAAAATCCACTATGCGGAGTATCACCGCTTGGAGGCGTGACATGACCAGGATCAAGCCACCAATCATATTGAACATAACAAGTAATAAGTAAAATTCATCCACACAATATGAAAGGTATTTCAAATCAAAAACATAGTTAAGTGTTTAGCGGAAGCATAATTGTAAAACCCAATATAAGTATTAAGTACGAAATATAGAAATGTTTTTAGCATGGCACACACTGCCATGTCCCACAACGACCACGTCTCCCTGTGCAAGCTCCATGAGTACCTAACGACCTGCAAGGCATGTAACAACGAGTCAACAACAAAGTTGAGCGAGTTCACAGTTGATTGTTTAGTTATAGCATTTGTTTCGTAAATCAATTGTTCGTTTTGTAAACCATGTATCGCATTATTTCGTATCGCGGTCACCTAGACGTGGTTGCGAAGATTAGTGGGGGCTTCCCATGTGTTACTAGAACACGCGTATCGACTGCTACGAAAATGTAAGAGGTGCCCTAAGTCAATGTCTATCAGCATTGACCCTTTGCCCATAGTCCATTAGTACACGCCCGTCCGACTGGCACGGTGTGAGGCTTGTTAAACCTAATAGCGCTATTAACTAATGACCCGCTCGCCATAGGCCTCGGCGATTAAGTCGATAAATGAGGGACTTCAATTGATAGAGTTGATGGTCTTATGATCGTACGTATCCTGCTGTATGGGGAATACGCAAGTTTGTAGTTACCGTTCAGTTCTTTAACCCATGCCCAACCCTTGGGAATCCCATGCCTTGGATAGAGTGTGAACTCACCTTGGTTTGCTCGGTTTGGCTCTCAAAAATAGCTAATAGTCAAAGTCGGTCAATCACGTCCTAGTATGATTACAACTTAGTTTATTAATGACTTCAAATAAGCACGAAGTTCCTACACGCATTTACCACATAACATACACTCACTTTAACAGTTCACGCCCATATAAACTTTCCACTTATAGCTACTTAAGAGCAAGCATACGATATTGCACATAACACTTTCATTGACATATAACACTTTAGATCATTATCGGATAACATAACCAACATTTAGACATGCAAATCACTAGTTATATTGTTTCAGCTTAAACATCCAAAACTGGACTGTTTTCGGGTAATTTAATAAAATAGTTAACTTATTCCAAAAATTCCCAAATTTTTACAGAATGTTTTAAACAATCGAATTATTATTGTGTAAAAATATCAGGATCTAATTCATTACTAATATTTTATAAAAATCATTTACCAGACTGCAATTCAGATTCGTCACTTTCTGACTTCAGTTCACGGAAAAATTCATTTAAAATTCATCGTAAGTCCGATTGACGAAATTCCAGTGGGAGAATTTCTTATACATCAGTGCTCATCTACTGAACAAATTTCATGATCTGACTCTACACAGAATCCATGTTATGACGGAAAACATTACGTTTATTTTCAGCAGTAAAAATGCAGCTTGAGTTGCTGTTACAAAATGATCCTTTAAAAATAGTAAACGAAGTCCAAAAATTATGATTCTAGTGCCATTAGAACCGTATTTCATAATACATAAATCTAGAGTTAGAAAATACATTTTATGCTTTATTAATGTTCGGTTACAGCCAACTGAAGTTGGCTGTAATCACTAAGCACCCTCTTGTTTTTCAGCTTTTAACATTCTAATGTGAGTTATATTGGGTCTGTTACATGTTTAGTGATCAAAAACAACATCATAATTGTATTATTTCATCATAATATAATCTTTAACTACTAACACATGAAGTAAACAAGAGTTTTAAAGAAGTCTTACAACTAGCTTAAAGCTTGGGAATATCACTAGAGAAAAAGATGACAAAGATGGATGATGTAAGCAAATGAGAAGGATTCTTCAAGACCTTCAAGCTCCTTGTATCACTTTCTAACACTTGAAATAAGCTCAACAATGGAATGGTGGTGGTGGTTTTAGAGTGAGCCAAGAGAGAGATAGAGAATGAGAAAGATGGTGTGAAGATTGTGAAGTTAAGCACCATATTTATAGTCATTCTTTCTAGTGTTTAGTCAACATGATTAAGCCAAGATTAACTAAAATATAGAGGTAAAATCTTGGATTCTAATATTTAGCCCACATATGGAGGAGAAGTAAATACTTAGTCCACATAAGGAGGATAAGTAAATACTTAGTCAACATAAGGAGGATAAGTAGGTGACTTATAAGGTTATACAAATACAAGTATAAGGTTATACAAATACAAGTATAAAGTTACATGTTTTAGTTAGTAGATTTCTAGTGGGTGTTACGGTGTACGGGGATCGTAACTAGCCAAGAAATAATTAAACAATGTTTCTAGCAAAATTTAATATTAATTAATCGTACGGATACATGTAATTATGAGGGTTGTCACATTCTCCCCCTGTTAAGAAAATTTCATCCCGAAATTTAGTACGTGGTTACTAAGGAAGCTAATTTAAGCTGCATGGTTTACGGGTTTTTCTTGGGGTGTCACACAATTGAAGCCTCACATGTCCTCTTAGGATGCAAACTTGATCTCTTGGGTTAAGTGTTCGACATTGACCTTCTTCCCGTCACACTTGGTAGCTTTGATATAGTTGTTGGTGTGGATTGGTTGTCAAAACACCGAGCCGATATACTTTGCAAGGAGAAAATCGTGCGTATACCTCTCCCTAGTGGGGAATCGTTGTCTGTCCAGGGTCATCGAAGTGGTACAACCGTCAGCGTCATTTCATCCATGAAAGCCCAGAAGTGTTTGCGGAAGGGTTGTTCTGCTATTCTTGCGCTTGATACTGATACTCGGCCTGAGGAGAAAAGAATTGAGGATCAACCAGTTGTTCGTGAGTTTCCTGATGTTTTTCCCGAGGAACTTCCAGGTTTGCATCCACACCGTCAGGTGGAGTTCCAAATTGATCTTACGCCAGGAGCAGCTCCGATTGCTCGTGCACCTTATCGTCTTGCACCTGGAGAGTTGCAAGAGTTGTCTAACCAACTCCAAGAACTGTTGGATAGAGGCTTTATCCGACCCAGTTCTTCGTCTTGGGGAGCCCCAGTTTTATTTGTGAAGAAGAAAGACGGGTCTTTTCGCATGTGTATCGACTACCGTGAACTCAACAAGGTGACGGTCAAGAATCGTTATCCATTACCTTGAATAGACGATCTGTTTGACCAGCTTCAAGGGTTAAGCTTCTACTCCAAGATTGATCTAAGGTCGGGTTATCATCAGATGAGAGTCCGAGAGGAGGATGTTCCCAAAAGAGCCTTCAGGACGCGATATGGCCATTACGAGTTTCTGGTCATGCCATTCGGGTTAACCAACGCACCAGCGGTATTCATGGACCTCATGAACCGTGTATACAAACCATATCTTGACAATTTCATCATCGTGTTTATCGATGACATCCTGATCTATTCTAAGAACAAGGAGGACCACGAACGACACTTGCATCTTATCCTGGAGCTCCTGTGGAAGGAGCAGCTTTACGCGAAATTTTCTAAGTACGACTTTTGGATTCGAGAAGTACACTTCCTTGGCCACATAGTCAACGAGTTGGGAATACATGTGGATCCCGTTAAAATCGACTCTATCAGGAATTGGGCAGCACCAAAGAATCCTTCGGAGGTGCGACAATTTCTTGGTCTCGCTGGGTACTACCGTAGATTCATTGAGGGATTTTTAAAGATCGCTCAACCCCTCACCGCTCTAACACAAAAAAAGTGTCGTGTATTCCTGGGGGACGAAACAGGAAGACGCCTTCCAGCTACTGAAACAAAAACTCTGCAGCGCACCGATTCTGTCCTTACCTGAGGGTACCGAAGATTTTATGGGGTACTGTGACGCTTCTATTCAGGGTCTCGGCTGCGTGCTGATGCAACTCGAGAAAGTGATAGCTTACGCCTCTCGACAGTTAAAGGTTCATGAAAAGAATTACAAGACTCACGATTTAGAGTTGGGGGCCGTGGTGTTTGCGCTTAAAATCTAGAGGCATTATTTGTACGGTACTAAATGCACTATTTATACCGATCACAAGAGCCTTCAGCATATCTTTGACCAAAAGGAGTTGAACATGCGACAGCGTCGCTGGGTGGAACTTTTAAACGATTATGATTATGCAATCAAATACCATCCAGGCAAGGCTAACGTTGTAGCCGATGCCCTTAGTCGCAAGGAGATGAAACCCAAGCATATTCGAGCTTTGCAGCTCACCATCCACTCTAACTTACCTGATCAGATTCGTTCTGCCCAGACTGAAGCATTGAAAGACGAAGCCCTGTGAGGCTTGGAGAAGAAACTTATGGAAAAGTCTGATGGTATTCGCTATTTCATGGAGCGAATATGGATCCCTTCGTACGGAAATCTTAGAGAGCTTGTGATAGACGAAGCACACAAGTCTCGCTATTCTGTTCACCCAGGTTCTGATAAGATGTATCAAGAACTAAAAGTCCTGTATTGGTGGCCGAAAATGAAAGCCCACATAGCGATACATGTGAGTAAGTGCTTGACTTGTGCGAAGGTCAAGATAGAGTACCAAAAACTCCTGGTTTGCTTCAGCAACCAGAAATACTATGTGGAAATAGGAACAGATTGCTATGGATTTTGTCACCGGCCTACCTCGAACTCAAAACGGGAACGACACCATTTGGGTGATCGTCGACCGTATCACGAAATCAGCACACTTCCTCGCGATAAAGGAAACTGATAAGTTTTCACAACTGGCTGGTATCTATCTGAAGGAGGTCGTTTCCAGGCACGGAGTGCCAACCTCCATTATCTCTGATCGTGATCCGCGATTCATATATGATTTATGGCAAGCGATGCACAAATCGTTTGGCTCACGTCTTGACATGAGCACTGCCTATCACCCTCTAATGGATGGTCAGAGTGAGTGACCGAACCATCCAGACCTTAGAAGACATGCTGCGGGCATGTGTTATCGATTTTGGTAAAGGTTGGGAAAGACACTTGCCCTTGGTAGAGTTTTCTTATAACAACAGCTACCATACTAGCATCCAGGCAGCTCCGTTCGAAGCTTTATACAGACGGAAATATCGATCTCCTCTCTGCTGGGCTGAAGTGGGTGACAGTCAAATCACAAGTCCAGAACTTGTGCTCGAAACCTCTGAGAAGATTGTACAGATCAGAAATCGTATGGCGGCAACGCGTGATCACCAGAAAAGCTACGCTGATAAGCGTAGGAAACCTTTGGAGTTCGCTGTTGGTGATCGTGTCATGTTGAAAGTCTCACCCTGGAAGGGTGTGGTACGCTTTGGGAAACGCGGCAAGCTCAATCCGCGTTACGTCGGGCCGTTCAAAATTTTGGAACGAATTGGCACAATGGCTTACAAACTTGAATTACCTGATGAATTGGGTAATGTTCACGATATCTTTCATGTTTCAAATCTAAAGAAGTGTTTGTCTGATGAAACGCTTGTTGTACCGCTGCAAGAACTGAAAATCGACGACAAGTTGCAGTTTGTTGAAGAACCTATTGAAATCATGGACCGGGAAGTTAAAGTTCATAGGCACAGTCGAATCCCAATCGTGAGAGTTCGTTGGAACTCAAGACGTGGACCGGAGTTCACATGGGAACGCAAGGATCAGATGAAGCTCAAGTATCCTCAACTATTCAAAACGAATGATTCAAATCCTGATGCAACTAGTGAATTTCAGGATGAAATTCCCTTTCAATCTGGGGATGATGTGGCACCCGAGGGAAATCCACAGTCATCCTGATCTACTTATCTTGATATCTCTTCACTCCTCTGAGACTGCTTATCAAATTTCGGGATGAAATTTCTTTCAAGTTAGGGATGATGTAACAACTCGTATTTCCAGGATCGTTCTACGTGTTAGTTCCTTTGTTATTTGTCGTTTACTTGTCGAGTGAATGAATAAATTAAATAAGTTGTTTGGTTGTATTTGTATATTAGTGAACTCGTGAGTTTGTATTTGTTTAGTCGCACATGGTCCCGGACCACACACCTGCTTATCGGCCGCACAAACCATGTGGACCTCTTGGAGCCCAAAGCTTTAAAAACCCAAACCGAGCCTAAACCCATTTCCCCCTTTGGTACGCATATATGCATGAAGGATGCATATCCTTCTTTCTTTCCAAACATTTGTAAACCCTAGTTCTCTATCAAGTAGGCGACGGCAGCGACCCTCATTCGAAACAACATCCTCTCGATCGAACTCCTAGCAAACAACCTCACCATCTCTCGGTTAGTGAATTCATTATTGTTTTGATCCATAACCTCTATCTTTGATTTGATGCGACTGTCGAGTAGGACTATTGAATGTTAAAGCATTGGTTTTGATCTAAGGGTTTTGTTAGGAATTGGTGATGGAATTTATTAATCAAGCAAATGAGGTTGATTATTAGGGATGCATGATAGAGTTTTAACAAGATTCTATGATATGATATCTAGGAAATTCTGTAACATCTATGTGTTGATGAACTCATGAAACCGATTCAAACGATGACAGTAATGTTATTATATGATTTGATGATTTAGAAATAAATATAGATCATTGAACAATATGCTCATTGAATTGCTTTGGATGTTGATATGTGACGTAATGTTCAAACATAGATCTAGGGTTCATGTGAATTAATGGAATATGGAAACTGTTGGAATTAATTTGCAAATTAGAGTGTGTAACCGTTTTCCAAAAATCTCGGTCAATCGCACAAGTGAGACTGGATCGCACAATTGATCCACAGTCGCACAAGTCCAAATGGACATTATTTGGATCGCACAAGTCCAGTCCAGACGCACAAGTGTAATGGCTGGGCCGAATCTTTTATTGGGCCGTGTGCTGGCCCATAAACCAGAAACCAGTCGCACAAGTCTATACCGATCGCACAAGCTCATGTCAGTCGCACAAAGGCCATGTGGGCTGAACTTCTCTTTGGGCCACACACAGGCCCACGGACGACATAACAACCGCACAGCTCGGGCCCAATCGCACAATTCGTGTTGGGTCGCACAATTAGACCCCGACCGCACAACTATATGATGTATGTGTAAAATTGATTATGTGTTGCTGTGTTGCATAACTAACTGATAAACCATATGAGGCCCAAGAATGCATGATGTGTGTTATGATTTCTTGTAGGAAAAGTTTGTGAGATTCTAACTGTTGTGGGTAATTTAAATAGGACTCGGTTGATTTAATCTAAACAAGTAATTGTTCATACCGAGCAAAACCAAGGTGAGTTCACTCCTCTCAAAACAAGCATGCGTCCGGTGGGGACAATCAAACAGGCAAACGAACAAACAGATTTTCATAAACCCATATCCTTGCAGGGGATATGAGGCAGTTTTCAGTAACAAATAGACTTTCACAAACCCATATCCTTGTAGGGGATATGAGGCGGTTTTCAGTAAATGTTGATGTTGGATAATACACTCACTTTCTATCACTTAAGTCCCATCATACTACCGAACTAGTTGCTTGTAGGGCAATGGGGTTATTAGTTGATAGCGCTATTAGGTTTGGCACCCTCACGACGTACCTGGATAGGACGGGCGTGAACTAATAACTTTAAAATCATGACCAATGTTTGATAGAGCATTGGCGAAGGGCAAAACGGAGCCGTCTGCGGTATCGAGTTATTATCAACATAACATAAGTCAATACTTGGTAACAAATGGTTTAACAATTTGTGAACTCGCCAGCTTTCTCTGATACACTTTTCTGCATGGTTTGCAGGCCCTTAGGTACACTGTCATGGAACTTGCTGTCTGGGAAGCTGGAGTGGTCATGGGTCGTGGCAATTGGAATGCTTTTGGATGTTGCTTGCTTTTGAGCATTTTTCATTAAACCTATTGAACAAACTATTATGCTTCCGTTGAACGTGTTAGGTTTTCAAAACTAGCGTTTGAGTAATTCTATTTTATTTAATGAAAAGTTCTATTTGATTTATGGTTCAATGTGATTAGTTGCTAGATCCTGGTATGTCACACGTCTTGTGGGGATTTCCGCTTGTGGTATTTTTTTGGGTGTGACAGTTGGGGCCAAAAACGTAATTTACTCAAAAAATTACTATGTAATATTACAATTAAAAGTGAGGAGGCGCCAGAGAGTGACACGTGTATAAAAAGATTTTCATTTATTTATATATAAGAAGAAGGAGATTATCAAACAAGGGTCATGATTTAGAGAGAACGGTGAAAAGTGTGAGAACGGTGAGAACGATTTTGGAGTTGACATGTGGCATTGATGCTAAATTACACTAAGGGGTAATATTGTCAAAAAACTCACACACGTGAACTGGGTGTTCAAATAAAACGCCATAAAAACACCAAATTCAGAAAAAACACCATGAAAATACCCAGTTAAAATGCCATAAAACATTCAGTTCAGAAAAACGCCATAAAAAACTCAGTTTAAAACGCCATAAAATACTCAGTTCAGAAAAACGCCATGAAAAAACCTAGTTAAAACGCCATAAAAACACATGGTTCAGAAAAACGTCATAAAAATAACTAGTCTAAAACGTTATAAAACACCCAGTTCAAAAAAAACGCCATAAAACTCATTTCATTTTTTTCGAAAAGTATATCAATAGTATACTCGTTGGAAAGATAAAAAAACGCTAAGTTTTATGGTGTAATTTTTTTAGAAAAATAATCACGTATAAAAAAAGTTATTGGCATTTAAATATGATGGGGGAAAATGGCATGTGATTAGCATGTGCACCATTGTTTGGATCTTTCAATTTTAACCCTCCTGGTAGTTATAAGGTTCCCATTATTTACAAAAATGTCACCGCATCATCTTAGCCACAAATCACAAAGATCATATGACTGAAAATCGTTCTCACTGTTCTCAAACTTCAAATCATTCTCTCCTGATCATATTCCTATCATACAAATATAGATAATCAAATTTTTGAGAAATAGACAAACGTAAACAATAAATGTTGCATTCAACTTTGTAATTAACTTTTTTAAATACATAATTTTATGGTAACTAAAAATCCAAATTCAATAATTTCAAAAACATAAACGGTATTGGTGATAATTTACAAACAGTCTACCTCTCGAGTAGGATATTAATTGAGTTACGTTTGAGGGCTGGTGAGTCTAGTCGTAACGAACCCACAAATCTTGATGTACCAATGAAACCAAGCAAACCAAAAATTTTCGGGGGTTAAAACAAACATTATCCATTTAACCCGGAAATTAGTATTTTATTTTTTGGTTTTCATTGTAAATTGCAATTTGCAAATAAAGTGCGTGTATATATATAAAGATAATTAACTAATGCTATTCCTAATTATTATTTGCATTTCGAGATAAAACATTTATGACATAATATAATAAATTAAATAGTATAAACAGGGCAAGCCGTGAACAAGTCAACTTAACATAAACACGGGTTATGATCAAATACAAAGGATAAAATAAATAAGAAGTGTAAGAAGGATTATAGTCCATTGATCTTAGATTTGAAGGGTTAAGATTGGTTGTAGGGAAAAGAAGATAATAGAAGGGAGGGGTAGGATCAAATACAAAACAATCTTAACCTACAAAGTGTAGGAAACCGGGTCAAACGAACTCCGATTAACCTCATTCCAGCGGCGTTAGAACCGGCTCGTCGAATCCTATTCAAATATATATAGGGTTTAGCTTTTAAGGTTTAGAGTTTAACTTTTAGGGTTTAACTTTAGATTTTAGCTTAAGGGTTTAGTTTTAGGGTTTGACATTAGTATTTAGGGTTTAGCATTTAGGGTTTAGCCTTAGGGTTTAGCATTTAGGGTTTAGCTTTTAGGGTTTATAATTTAGATTTTAGGGTTTAGCGTAGAGTTTAGCATAGGATTTAGCCTTAGGGTTTAGCTTTAGGGTTTTTTTAGGGTTTAGGGTTTAGGTTTAAGGGGTTAGGGTTTCTGGTTAGGTTTCGACGAGCCGGTTCCAACGCCGCTGGAATGAGCTCAATCGGAGTTCGTTTGACCCGATTTCCTACACTTCCTAGGTTAAGAACTATTTGTACCGGATCTTTACCCATAGAAGGGAATAAGAGCCACATCCAAACCATCAAATTATACATACATTCCACTAAAAAACAACTCCTATATCAATATATTTCCACTAAAAACAAATATTTTTTCTCTCTCCTTTTCAATTAAATAATATTATCATCACATTTTTCTCTCTCCTTCACTCACAACCACTTTCAATATATATTAAAAAAATTATACTGGGTGAACAGTGTCCCCTCAAATATACAGATGAACAATAACATTTTCTCTCTCCTCCACTCACAACCACTTTTTATACCCTTTATAATATAAAAACCCCCCCTCACATATTTTGATGGATAGAATGTGAATGCTCTAAAAGGAATCTTATATTTATGGATTTTCTCTCTCCACATGCAAAGCACATGCCAATTCCCCCATCGATTTAAAACGTCCATAACTTTTTCATACGACATTTTTTTTCAAAAAAAAATTCACCATAATAACGAGCGTTTTTTTATCTTTAATATGAGTACCATATTATCATATAAAAATAAAATAAAATTTTCATTTTTACTGGGTTTTTTGGCATTGTGTTAAAGGTTCAGGTCATTGTGTCTTTTAACTGGGTTTTGGTCAGTAGAGTTTCTATACATTGTGTTATTATCAAAACCTATAACACAATGTTAATTTGAGTTCTATCCATTGCGTTTTTATAAAAACCTATAACACAATATATGACACAATGAAGATTTTGTTATATCTGGGTTTTCTATAAATTGTGTTATTAGTTTAGGTCATTGTGTTTAATATGTTATTCATTGTGTTTTAATATATCGTCCATTGTGTTTTAATAATTTGTTTAATTTTTTTATTATCTTGTTCATTGTGTTTTGGTTTGTTATGTATTGTGTTTTTAGTTTGTTTTTCATTGTGTCTTCATCTGCTCTCCATTGTGTCTTTTATCTGCTGTCATTAATTGTGTCTTTTATCTGTTGTCATCAATTGTGTTTTTATTTAGTCTGATTCTTATTGTGTTATATGTTATCGCCATTGTGTTATACGTTATGGTCATTGTGTTTTAGTATGTTGTCTATTGTGTCTTTATCTGTTGTCATTAATTGTGTTTTTATTCTAATTTACATTGTGTTTTACATCATGTCCATTGTGTAATATGTTATTCATTGTGTTTTAATATGTTGTCCATTGTGGTTTAATAATTTGTTCAATTTTTTTATTATCTTGTTCATTGTGTTTTAGTTTGTTATGTATTGTGTTTTTAGTTTGTTTTTCATTGTGTCTTCATGTCTTTTATCTGTTGTCATCAATTGTGTTTTTATTTAGTCTGATTCTTATTGTGTTATACGTTATGTTCATTGTGTTTTAGTATGTTGTCCATTGTGTCTTTATGACTTTATCTGTTGTCATTGATTGTGTTTTACATCATGTCCATTGTGTAATATGTTATTCATTGTGTTTTAATATGTTGTCCATTGTGGTTTAATAATTTGTTCAAATTTTTTATTATCTTGTTCATTGTGTTTTAGTTTGTTAAGTATTGTGTTTTTAGTTTCTTTTTCATTGTGTCTTCATCTGCTCTCCATTGTGTCTTTTATTTGCTGTCATTAATTGTGTCTTTTATCTGTTGTCATCAATTGTGTTTTTATTCAGTCTGATTCTTATTGTGTTATATGTTATCGTCATTGTGTTATACGTTATGTTCATTGTGTTTTAGTATGTTGTCCATTGTGTCTTTATCTGTTGTCATTGATTGTGCTTTTAATCTAATTTACATTGTGTTTTACATCACGTCCATTGTGTAATATGCAACTGGGTTTTTGAAATTTTTTTGAAAAATATAACAATATGGTACTTATATTAAAGATAAAAAAACGCTCGATTTTATGGTATAATTTTTTTTTAAACAAATGATGTATAAAAAAGTTACGGACGTTTAAAAGTTAGGGGGGAAATAGCATGTGACTTGCATGTGCATATTCTCTTTCCTCTTGTAGACAAAATTACCTTTTCTATTTAATTACTCATAGGACACTTGTCACTCTCTGGTACCTTCTTACCCTTCTTATTTTTAAATCTTTTGTATTATAACTCAACCCACGTAAACACAATCTCTTTAGTTAAACATGTTGATGATATTGATCTAAAACCAAAATCTTAAATTTCATGTTACGCTCGTGACATGTTATTCTTCTAAGTTATCTTTCCATTTTATTCTTTCATTTTCCTTTTAGT
Organism: Helianthus tuberosus; assembly: GCA_030545235.1. Taxonomy (NCBI): domain Eukaryota; kingdom Viridiplantae; phylum Streptophyta; class Magnoliopsida; order Asterales; family Asteraceae; genus Helianthus; species Helianthus tuberosus. The sequence continues at coordinate 152,465,590 of CM060398.1, read as the reverse complement.
ACATGTCCCCTTTATAATAAAAATAGAAATGGTTTAGGATAGAGAGTGAAATTTGTATTAAAGCTGTGATGTTTTTAAAAGGCATCAATAAATGGAAGATGAAAATGCCATCAAATAATGCATGGTACTTTCTAGTGTTAATTGCTAGTAAATATTATTGAGATTTTATAGTGTATTCATGGCTATTAGTGGTAGCCTACAGCCTTCGTTTCTTGACCAGTTGTGGTGGGCTAAACCGTTAATTCAGTTCAATAGGTTGTATGATGGATATTAAAATCATGTTCTACCACGTTATCGAACTTGGTTTCATCACTAGTGATGGATTTTAGTGGGGGTGCTCATCACTAGTGATGAAATTTTTTTATTTAAATAAAAAACAATATTTCTAGACATAATTTTAGGTTACAACTTAAAAAAACATATAAAAATAAAAAGATACATAAAGAAAACCTACTCCTCGTCCGAATCTGGATATTCCAAACCTAAAGAACCTACAAGTTCAATTAAATCATATCTCAACTGAAAGCAAATTTCTTCATTGCGCAAGGCTTGTTGGACATTTTCGAGAACGGGAACTTGTGTAGGAGGTTCCGACACCCAATCTGGAGATATTGCACGTCCATCTTTTTTTTATTAGCATATTGTGCAATATGATACATATACTATGCTATGGATTGTTTTTTATTCATTGCACGAACCGATCGGGTTTAGTATGCCTCATCTACTCTTTAAAACACCAAAAGCCCTCTCAATATCTTTTCTTGCCGATTCTTGCAACTTCTTGAACGTCTTTTCTTTAACCTCAACAGACCATGAAAGAGCTTTCAAAAAAACAGACCATGATGGGTAGATACGCCTTCTCGAAAAAATCAAGCGTGTCATCGTCGGTAGAGGAAGAGCTATCGGTGTCTAGGGGAAACGAATCGGTTGGAAATTCTATTTTTATGCAAGAAAGTGGTATAAAGTGTGAGGACCTTCAAAAATGTCCCAAAACGATCCATAAGTGAAAACCCGGGCCCCTTAAACCCTAATCCATAACAAATATCAAGAAAAAACAATTTTTATGGTTTCACGCAGGCCGCGTAAACCTTAAGGAAAGGTTACACGGGCCGCGACAACTCATCAAGTCTCCGGAACAGCTAGCAGGCCACGTGTCACACACATGGCAACCCTAGGTATGACACGCTAGCCCTAGTCTACGATTAGGAGGCCCTCGCGGGCCTCGTAAGTGTCAAGAAGGGGTTTACGCAGGCCGCGTAAAACCCTAAAATCTGCTATAAATTGGTTTGATCATGAGCAGTTCAGTGGTGTCGAAATCTTTTCACAAAAACGAAGATACACTGCTCAAAATCATAGTTTTCATTAGGGAGGCGCTGCTACGATACATGGTATTAACTCGATCGCTGCTACGATTCAATGTCCGATCGATTGAAATCAATCCAATGGATGTTTAAGTGCTTCCCAAATTAGGGCTATACTTTGTCATTCGTCGTGAAATCGATGGATGTTTAAGTATTGCACTTTGTCATTCGTTGTGAGGATTTTAATCTCGTGAGTTATCGTAAATGCTGTATTAGTTACTGACCTAGTTCGTGTGTATTTTTATTTAAATTAGGTTACAAGGCTAATCAGTAGGCTACACTCTGCCCGTTTAAACTTGCAATTTGAGTCATTCTCTTTTTATGAATAATGTTTTACAATACTCCATGTCATTTTCAAAGGTTATAATTACAGGGATTAAGTCATGGTTATCTTAATCACTGGCTAGTGGGGTATTGTGCACATTACTAAATTTCTCACGGTTAGGCTAATAAATCCTAACAGTGATAATCATCACTACTTGGGTGAAAGGACCCAATAGTGGTATGACCATCGTCACCAGGAGGTGACACGGCGCCAGATAAAAATAAGATAGAAGCCATTGTATTCGCTCTTATGCTGTAATTTATAACTATGGGTCGTTTTATCAAATTTGAATGACTCGCCAGTATTTCCCCGCTGATAAAATATTTTCAAAACATGTTTCAGGTGACTACTGTGAACCAAGGAAAAGTGCTACGGAGCGCTAACAAAGCTTGAAGTTGTGGCTCAGTTAAGCAAATAAACATGTTTTGTAAATCAGGGAATTTCCTTGTGAAATTCCTCTATTGTAAATTACGGGGTTTATCCCTAATTATGAAATAAAATAATCGGGCATTTCAAATTTTAAAAGATCCTGTTAAATCTTCCGCTGTCAACTCAATCAATTAATACCACGGGTTTATGTTCTGCGGCTCCTGCACCGGGTAAAACCGCGATGGGGGCCGTGACAGAAAAAGGTGGTATCAGAGCCACTGATTTAAGCCAATTAAGTATTTAGAAATACTTAATTTTCCTGATTACCATCCTGTGATTATGTGTTTTTATTAACTGACTACTTGTTAGTTACAGTATGGGTAAGCAAAGAATTTCGAATATCTATCGTCAATTAGATAGTTCACCAAAAGATAAAGGAACTTCATTCCAATCAAATTCCTCAAGATACTCAGCAGATACTGAGGAAGTAATATTTGTTCGTAAGGCACAGTTTGAGAAACCACTTACCACTAGTAAAAGAAGTTGGATTATTAGAAAAAGTCAAGAGAAAATCAAGAAGTCACAACCAAAAGGAGGGATGATTAATAAGGAAACTCAGGAAATTGGTGATAACCCACCATGGGAAGATGAATTAGACGAACAATGGGCAAATCTCTATATGTTAGCCACTACAACAGTAAATGTTAACTTTTAATTAAGTTAAACTGTCAACACCCTGACCCAGTACTAGCACCCATGTTATCCATAAGCCAGAAACTTTAAAGAAACTTGCCCATTTGATAAACAACTTAGTAAGAAAAGATAGACTAAAATAAATTATCCCTAGTATATTTTAAATTTCAGTTGTAATTTGTAATAAATATATATATATATATATATATATATTAAAATCGCAATATTTTGTTTTAATCAATCTGTTTGTATAAATATATCAGATAATTGTAATTAATTTTTCTGATTACCTTTTTGTGATTATGTAAAAATTCAATTTACAAAATTTTAACCCAGAATTTTTGTATGTTTCTTCATATATGCTAAACAGCATGCATGAGTTGTCTGAAGCTCTTCAGAATCTCAATCTCTATTCTGTTAATGTGGAAGTTTCCAGAGACTTTACCGGTTATTGTGCCGACGTGGAGGAGCCTATGGATTTTCAAGCCCAGCCTCTGGAGAAACCCAAGCCAAAGAAGAGAAGAAGAATTGTGGGCTGGAGGCGTGTGCGAAGGAGGAAACCAGCAACACAGAAAGTTATAAAGACGGAGGATCCAATGGATAAAGGCAAGGTAATAGAGATAGGAGAAAGTTCCAGGCGAGCCGAGGAAATGCCATTATGGGAGGAGTTGGATCGTAAACTGGCGGACTGTGATATCCTTAAGCCTGTCAATGAAAACCTCTTTATTTATCCTGCTGAAAACCAACTCCCAGTGAATTTGGAACCGGCCATCCCAGATCCCCTTGTCAACACACGACCTTTAGGAGAAATGGAAGAATGGTGGACCAATGACTGGCAGTTCCAGAATCTCTTAAATAACCCTTATACTTTTTCCCTCAGTTTGACCCAGAGCCTGCACCAAACTCGCCGATGAGCAATGAGAACTTGGCTGAACTCCACCATTTTGGCGAGGAGCTGATGGATGCAGGAAATCGAATCCGGGAGGTGGGTATTCAGATCGCCTGGAAGTACGAAGAGAGGGAACGTCGCTTCTGAGATGCCAGCAGATGGTGATGGTGTAATTGTGGTTGTATAATAACAAAATAATAATAGTAATAAAAATATAATTATGTGAAATAACTTAGAAATAAAACTTTTGTAAGATAACCAGTGTGTACGGATGCCTATTATAATATATAAAATATCGAACGTCTAAAAATCGACAATTTTGGCTATACGCGTTGACATGATTATGTGTGATTATTTTGTTATGTTTAGTTATTAATTATTTTATGCTAATCACTTATATAAATTAATTACCAGATGGAACACGCTGGTAATGAACCCGTTAACGAAGTGAACCAATCTGAACAAAACCATGAAGATCAATTTCTGAATAGGCAAGATATCGAGAATATCATTGCTCAGGGAATAGCCAATGCTATTCCAGCAATTCTTGCTGTCGCTCGAAATCCAGTTGAACCTCAACAAATTGTTCCTAGTAAACGTACACACGGTGACAATTTCAGTAATAGTGTAAACAGAGGCGACAACCATACTAATAACGACAACGATGGAATCCAAGCCCCACTCCTTAAGAAAATGAAAGCTGCAACGCCTGGTTGCACTTATAAGGAGTTTCTTGCCTGTAAACCAGTTGAATTTGCAGGCAACGAAGGGGCGACTGCTGCACTGCGTTGGTTACAGAAAACCGAGGCGGTGATTAAAATAAGTAAATGTGCAGAGGAAGATAAGGTCATGTACACGTCACATCTTTTTAAAGAAGGGGCGCTAGAATGGTGGAATACGGTACTTCAAGCCAAGGGAAGCGATGCGGCCTATGCCATGAGTTGGGAAGAATTTAAGCGACTGGTGGAAAGAAAATTTTGTCCCGAATATGAGAAAGAACAAATGGCAAATAAATTTCGGAACCACCGGATGATGGATGTAGATTGTCGAGGGTATACTTCGACATTCTTCGAATATGCTAGAGTTGTGCCTACTCTGGCTTCGCCAGAGCCGGTGCTTATTTCCCGCTATATTTGGGGTTTAATTGGCGAAATCCATGATATCGTTAAAGCTGCGAGACCTCGCACTATTGACGATGCTGTGGAATTAGCTAATACCCTAACGGATGGACTGATACACACAAGAGAAGAAAATTGGAAAAAGGAAGTGGCCCAAAAGATTACCCAAGGATTCCGTATGGGTAACCGTGGTAATTTCAAGAAAAAGGGAACTGGACAAACCTCCACTATTCCATTTTGCAATGCCTGTAAACGAAAGCATTTTGGAAGATGCAAAGGGTATTGCAATTTTTGTAAAATTCCGGGGCATCAAGAGGAAGATTGCAGGTAGAAGAAAGCAACAATCTGCTATAACTGCGGAGAAGCTGGACACTTTAGCCCAGACTGCCCGAAACTGGTCAAACAAGCTGATAACAAAGTCAAACCTGCAGAAGGAACTACCAAGAAAAACGTAAGAGCCTTCGAGTTGACTACTCAGGAAGCAGAGCTAATCCCTGACGTAATAGCTGGTACGTTCCTAGTTCACGACGTTTATGCAAAAGTATTATTTGACTCTGGTGCAAACCAAAGTTTTATAAATACTTCATTCTGCCAAGCTCTTAACTTACCCTTAACCAACCTTAGGCAGATTTTTACAGTCGAAACGGCAGATGGAAATTCTGTTAACATAGATAAGGTTTTGCGAGAAGAAAAGATAGAACTCTTAGGTCAAAAATTTTATGCAAACCTGTTACCTATGAATTTAGCTGGATTTGATGTTGTATTAGGAATGGATTGGTTAGTAGCCAACCATGCTCGAATTCTCTGTGATAAAAACTCCATAAAAATTCATACACCCACGGGAGAGTTAGTGGTGATTACAGGAGATAAGCCACGAAAGCCACTGAAATTCATTTCAGTAATGAAATTGGCCAGTTATTCAAGAAAACAAGAAGTGGTGTATATGATTTCAGTAATCATTAACACGAAAGGTAAGGAACTTAAAGAAATTCCTATAGTAGCAGAATACCCAGATGTATTCCCAGAAGAACTACCGGGATTACCACCCAATAGGGAAGTTGAATTTAGAATTCATCTAATTCCTGGAACTACACCGATAGCCAAGGTACCTTATCGGTTAGCACCCACCGAAATGCTAGAATTGAAAAAGCAATCAGATGAATTATTAAGTAAAGGATTCATACAACCAAGTTCATCCCCGTGGGGAGCTCCAGTGTTGTTTGTGAAAAAGAAAGATGGGTTAATAAGAATGTGTATCGATTATAGGGAATTGAATAAGGTTACAATTAAGAACCGATATCCCTTACCTAGGATTGATGATCTTTTCAATCAACTTCAAGGAGCTAGATATTTTTCTAAGATAGATTTACGCTCCGGATATCATCAATTGAAGGTACAAGAAGAAGACATACCTAAAACTGCTTTCAGAACTAGGTATGGTCATTATGAGTTTACAGTCATGCCCTTTGGACTAACAAATACTCCTGCAACATTTATAGACATGATGAATAGAATCTGTAAACCATATTTGGATAAATTCGTAATTGTCTTCATCGACGATATACTTATTTATTCCAAAAGTCAAGATGAGCATTGTCAGCACCTGCATGCACTCTTAACTTTGTTAAGAAAGGAAAAGCTTTACGCCAAATTCTCGAAGTGTGAATTTTGGCTACAAGAGGTACAATTTTTAGGACACATGGTGAATCACGAAGGCATTCATGTAGATCCCTCCAAAATAGAAGCGATCACCAAATGGAAGGTTCCGCAATCAGCTATGGAAGTTAGAAGTTTTATAGGGTTAGCCGGATACTATAGACGATTCATTAAGGATTTTTCCAAAATAGTTGTGCCATTAACTAAGCTAACCTGTAAAGCAGTTAAGTTTAAATGGGGACCTAGGCAAGAAGAGGCTTTAGGATTTTAAAGCAAAAGCTAACAAACGCCCCAATTCTAGCCTTGCCAGAAGGAACAGAGGATTTTGAAGTTTACTGCAATGCTTCTAAGCTAGGATTAGGATGTGTGCTAATGCAACGCAAGAAAGTAATTGCGTATACCTCAAGGCAATTGAAAAAACACGAAGAAAACTATACGACTCATGACTTAGAGTTAGGAGCCATAATTTTTGCCCTTAAGATTTGGAGACACTATCTGTATGGAAGTAAGTTTACTGTCTATACAGATCATAAGAGCTTAAGATACATATTTGGGCAAAAAGAATTAAACATGAGGCAAAGGAGATGGATGGAAATCCTAAATGACTACGACTGTGATATTCAATATCACGAAGGAAAAGCAAACGTAGTTGCTGATGCATTAAGTCGTAAGTATCATGAAAAGCAAAAGCAAGTTCGTGCTCTTAGATTAAATCTACAGTTAGATTTAATGGAACAACTAAAAAGTATTCAAGAAACAGCAATCAAGGATGATGCTGAAGGAATGAAAGGACGAATAAAGGAATTAGAGCAAGGAAGTGATGGAATTTGGAGATTCCACAAAAGAAGGATTTGGGTACCTAAGCAAGGATAATTAAGAAATAAGATTTTAGAGGAAGCCCATAAATCTAGATATACCATGCATCCTGGTAACAATAAGATGTACCAAGATTTAAGGAATAATTACTTGTGGATAGGAATGAAAAAGGACATAGCTAGTTATGTTTCTAAATGTCTTACTTGTTCACAAGTTAAGGCAGAACACCAGAAACCCTCAGGTCTACTACAACAATTAGAAATGCCTGTATGGAAATGGGAACTTATAACCGTGGACTTTGTTACTAAGTTGCCCAAAACCAGAAAAGGTAATGACGCGATTTGGGTAATTGTGGATCGATTAACCAATTCAGCTCACTTTCTACCCATGAAAGAAACCTTTAGCATGGAAAGGTTAGCAAAGTTGTATGTAGATGAAGTAGTATCCTTACATGGAGTCCCACTCTCCATTGTATCAGATAGGGATAGTCGTTCCACTTCCCATTCCTGGACAAGTTTCCAAGAAGCAATGGGAACCCGATTAAATTTAAGCACTGCATATCATCCTCAAACAGACGGAAAAAGTGAAAGGATGATCCAAACCCTGGAAGACATGCTTAGAGCATGTGTAATAGATTTTGGTGGAAATTGGGATGACCACCTACCCTTAATTGAATTCTCCTATAACAAAAGTTACCATTCAAGCATTGAAGCTGCCCCATTCAAAGCACTGTATGGACGAAAGTGTAGAACTCCAGTTTGTTGGGCATAAATAGGAGAAAGCCAATTATCAGGTCCTGAAATCGTGCAAGAAACTACCGACAAGATTACTCAAATCAAGGAAAGACTGAAAACGGATCGAGATCGCCAGAAGAGTTATGCCTATAATCGACGCAAGCCACTAGAGTTTCAAGTTGGAGACAAGGTACTCTTGAAAGTTTCTCCTTGGAAAGGAGTAGTTCGGTTCGGGAAGAAAGGAAAGCTAAGTCCAAGGTATGTAGGACCATTCTCAGTAATACAGCGAATAGGGCCAGTCGCCTATCGCTTACAACTACCAGAGGAGCTATCTAGAGTACATGTCGTATTTCATGTATCCAATCTTAAGAAATGTTTATCAGACGAATCGCTGGTAATACCTCTTCAAGACATAGAGGTAAATGAAAAATTGAAGTTCGTAGAGAAACTGCTTCAAATAGAAGATAGAAAGCTCAAGTTTCTCAAACACAAAAGACTAGTACTAGTCAAAGTCAAATGGGATTCGAAGAGAGGAACTGAGTACACTTGGGAGCTGGAATCGGAGATGAAGCGAAAGTATCCACACTTATTCCAATAAATCTGGAGGACGAGATTCTAAATAAGGTGGGGAGGATGTGAGGACCTTCAAAAATGTCCCAAAACGACCCATAAGTGAAAACCCGGACCCCTGAAACCCTAATCCATAACAAAAATCAAGAAAAAACAATTTTTATGGTTTCACGCGGGCCGCGTAAACCTTAAGGAAAGGTTACGTGGGCCGCGACAACTCATCAAGTCTCCGAAACAGCTAGCAGGCCACGTGTCACACACATGGCAGCCCTAGGTATGATATGCTAGCCCTAGTCTACGATTAGGAGGCCCTCGCGGGCCGCGTAAGTGTCAAGAAGGGGTTTACGTGGGCCGCGTAAAACCCTAAAATCTGCTATAAATTGGTTTGATCATGAGCAGTTCAGTGTTGTCGAAATCTTTTAACAAACACGAAGATACACTGCTCAAAATCATAGTTTTCATTAGGGAGGCGCTGCTACGATACAGGGTATTAACTCGATCGCTGCTACGATTCAATGTCCGATCGATTGAAATCAATCCAATAGATGTTTAAGTGCTGCCCAAATTAGGGCTATACTTTGTCATTCGTCGTGAATTTGATGGATGTTTAAGTATTGCACTTTGTCATTCGTTGTGAGGATTTTAATCTCGTGAGTTATCGTAAATGCTGTATTAGTTACTGACCTAGTTCGTGTGCACTGTTATTTAAATTAGGTTACAAGGCTAATCAGTAGGCTAAACTCTGTCCGTTTAAACTTGCAGTGTGAGTCATTCTCTTTTTATGAATAATGTTTTACAATACTCCATGTTATTTTCAAAGGTTATAATTACAGGGATTAAGTCATTGTTATCTTAATCACTGGCTAGTGGGGTATTGTGCACATTACTAAATTTCTCACGGTTAGGCTAATAAATCCTAATAGTGATAATCATCACTACTTGGGTGAAAGGACCCAATAGTGGTATGACCATCGTCACCAGGAGGTGACACGGCGCCGGACAAAAATAAGATAGAAGCCATTGTAATCGCTCTTATGCTGTAATTTATAACTATGGGTCGTTTTATCAAATTTGAATGACTCGCCAGTATTTCCCCGCTGATAAAATATTTTCAAAACTTGTTTCAGGTGACTACTGTGAACCAATGAAAAGTGCTACAGAGCGCTAACAAAGCTTGAAATAGTGGCTCAGTTAAATAAATAAACATGTTTTGTAAATCAGGGAATTTCCTTGTGAAATTCCTCTATTGTAAATTACGGGGTTTATCCCTAATTATGAAATAAAATAATCGAGCATTTCAAATTTTAAAAGATCCTGTTAAATCTTCCGATGTCAACTCAATCAATTAATACCACGGGTTTCTGTTCCGCGGCTCCTGGACCGGGTAAAACCGGGACGAGGGCCTTGACATAAAGTTATGTATTTGTGTGGGTGAAATATGTATTTGTGTGAATGGTATACATATAGTGTTTAAATTTTTTTAAACACCCCCCAACGGTAACCTAACCCTCTCAACGGTAACTTTCAACGCGTCGTCACCAGCACACATCGTCACAAGGACCGGCGACGGTGTTCCACGTGTGATCACCCATGAACCACGTTACATCACGAGACACTCCCACCCCCTTAGGCTATTACTATTTATATATGATAGCCGAATATACAAAAATACTAGATATTTACTATATATATATATGATAACCGAATATACAAAAAATACTAGATATTACGTACTAGAGCATGCATTTAGTTATTAATATAATAAGTATATTAATTTACAATAGTAATTTATATAATTTTAATTTACAAGATTTCTATATATTATTGGTTGTACTTTGTGTTTTGTTGATTTTACTTGCTTTAGGGTTGTTCCTTGGGCATTAAGTATTTTAACATTTAGGTCGGTAGGGGGTTTAAAACATGGAACCCTCACCGCCTCTTCTTCCTTTACTCTAACTCTAACTCTCCCTCTCTTACTCTCTCTAGACGAATTGCTTTTTTCGGTGTTGTCCGACTACTTTGACGCGTGTCTTCAGCGATTCTCCGGCAAATGCATGTTAGTTTTAGGTTTTTGTGAAGTTGTTATTTCGTGTTGTTGTTATTGGGTTTTGCGTTTTTGTTCGGTTTTGTTAGGGTTGATTTGCGTCTGAGGGATGTTATCGTAGCGGCTGTGTAACGGCATGCTTATTGTTAACTATCGGCTTAGTATAAGCGCTTTTTACAGTTTCTTTTAACGTTGTTCATTTTAGTTGTTTACCAATTGCTTTAGATGATTTGTTACCGAAGTTGGCTATGATGTTGTTTACTTGGTGTTCTGGTGTTTTATTAGGTGTTAATATACTTGCATCTATTTAAAAGTTGATGAGTTATGTGTATTCAATGTCATTGTATTGTTGTCAGTGACTGTTTATACTTTTGGCTTGGGTTTGAGGCATTTGTTGTTGGTGAATATGTGTTTCTATGAGACAATATACCCTTTACGTGTGTGTATGTCATGGCATGTTAATGCGTATGAGATTTTTGTTCAATGGTTTTGTATTGAAGAGTGTTTAGTCTGTGAAGGTGGCTTCTCAGCCGCCTGACGTTGTTTCCGTTGGTTTCTTGTTTGTGGGAAGTTTGTTGTAGGAAGGTGGCTTCTCAGCCGTCGCCTGATATTGTTTCCGTTGATTTTTTTTATTATAGAAACTTTTTAAGGTTTTGGTTATTTTTGTTGGTGGGGATGACTATGTTGTTGTACTAGATTATTGACATTATGTCTAGAGGTACAAACAATATTGTTGTCATTGCTTACGTGGTGTCAAGGCGATGATGATTATCGATTGTAGCGGTATTACAAACAATATTGTTGTCATTGCTTACGTGGTGTCAAGGCGATGATGATTATCGATTGTAGCGGTATTAGTATTGAAATTTGTATATCTAGTCTATATCTTGGGTGGGCAATGTAGATGAGAATTGTATTTTTTAGAGGTTTTCTCAACAACTTTTGCAACTACCATTGCAGCTGTGGTAGATTTGGACGAACCAAATTCCATTGCTACAATTATGAGTCTTTGTTTGTTTGGCTTTTGGTTCTGTACCTTTTCGGTCGGTTGGAGATTTATATACTTCAACCTGATGTAGTTGTCGTGGGCTAATAAAAAACAAATATTTTTAACTTAAATACCTTGAACAATATAGGTAAGTAAGGTCGTATCCACAGGGAATTTGTGGTTAGTGTTTAGCGATTTAACTAATTAACTACTCTTTAACTAGATTGGGGTTTGTTTGATTGATTGAAAGAACATGAAAATTGATTAAGAATGTGTATCAGATTAAGAAAAGGTAACCCTCACCCAGAATCCCAATTGCAAGTTTAACACAAAATTTTGTTTAACTGATTTAAACCACATAGAATTGACCTCAGAATTAATGAATTTAAGTAACAAATAAGGACATTTTTAACACTAACTGTATAACGTAATAATCCGTTGAGATATACCAACTACCAACCGAATTACCAACTCGCTAACGATACAAGATAATCGCCAATACGCTAGATAAAAGATAAATAGTTCAAATATAAATAACGCTTACCAAATCTAATCCAAGTGATCAAGATTTATTAGTTACAATAATAAAAAAAACCAGAGTAATTGTGCAAAACCTAACAATCGTTCATCTGGGGAAAGTCACAAGGGTTTTAGCTATAACAACCCTGAAGAAAACCGATACCCTCATAAATTTTCCGACACCCTAATATATTTTAAAATATCCCAATATATCCTAAAATACACCCCATACGCGAAAACGGACCCGAATACCTTAAATATTTTTAAAAATAATTAAAAATCTGATTTTTGGAGTTTAGGCGGGCCGCGTAAGGCACCCCTTAACCCTTACGCGGGCCGCGAGAAGGTGAAATGTGGATGAACCCTGGGCCGCCACGTGGCCCAACACATTTCGAACCTACCAAGTGACCCGGATCACCTACGCTGTTGACCGGCGTTGACGCGGGCCGCGTAGGCCTTCGCCTACATTTACGCAAGCCGCGAGAAACCCAAACTCAGCCCCTATATAAGAAGGCATCGGGCCTTCAGTCGAATTCGTTCAGATTTCTTTTCTCAATCTCAAAACTGAAGTGTGGGCATTATACACGGGTATAATACCCCCTAAATAACGAAGTTCTACTCCGTTGTAAGTATCATAACCCCTGGATACATATTAGATACTCTGCCCAATTGATCTAGGGTTCCGTAACGGCTGTCGTGGTTCTGCCCGACGTAGTCGTTCGAATGCCGTCTCGGGGAAGTTAAAATGGGTTATTATACTAACACGCATGCATTTGTGTAATTTATAGATTATTCTCAGGAAATCCTTACAGAAAATCTAAGACAGCAATGTGAGTAATCTCCTTTTTGCAAATTGTTTTTATAAAACCTCACACGATTAATTATATATTAAGCAGTTATTGAGTATTTGTAAGGATACAATTATCGTCGGTATGTTGGGGTTTTGTATACAAAATTAGTTACTGCCTTGCGAGGAATAACTTTTCCACAAGTCGGGTCTGACAATACCGCGGGTGGTAATTGGTATGACTTGAAAACAAATGTAATTGCGAGATCGCCCTCAATACTGTACAATGGATTTTATTTAAACTTGATTTAAACTGGGATTCACTCACCAGTATTTCCCACTGACAAAATATTTTTAAACGCGTTTCAGGTAAAAAAATGTGAAAGCCAAATAGAAGCCAGCTGGACAGCACTGAAGGCTTGGAAAAGTGGCAATAAAGTTACCTAAAAAGAAATAGATGTTTTTATTAAATAAAAATAGGATTTATTCCTATGAACATGTGTGTACTTAAAACTTGGGTTTTATCCCATGTGTTTAATATTATGAAAATGTGGTATTTTACTCTAATCAAATATTTCCTAACTACGGTCCTGATGAAAATTCCGCTGCCAAATTAGACAATACCAGATACCACCAAAACTGGCCGCGACCGCCCGTTCCTGTATTTGAATAGGGGGATGGGGGTTGCGACAGAAGGTGGTATCAGAGCTAAGCCACTGATTCAGCCACAAAAGTGTTCTGCTGACACCAAAATTCAAATTGTTAGGAAATAAATTACGGGAATACGTGCATAATTGTATTTTCTTGTTATGTGTTGTTTGACTATTTGTTAGTTTACAGTATGAGCGACCAAGGACCATCTGACGCGTATCGTCAATTGTTTGGGTTGCCTAGAAGCGAAGGTGCCTCTTCTCAGCCTGCCCTCTCAGGGTACTCTGCTGATACGGAAGAAGGAATATTCGTGTTTAAGGCTCAGTCTGAAGAGCCATTCCCTCAGAAAAAGAGAGCATTGTTCAGTCGAGGGGCACATGAGCGTAGGAAGCGTATGAAAAAGTTACAAGACCAGAGAGTACTAGCCGCAGCCAAAAGAGAAGCAGATGCCTATGCCCAGGATATGCTTAATAGGGGTATAGCCAATATCCACATCCTAGCAACCACTGCAGTTGATCCTAACCTGGAACAAATGTTAGCACCCCAACCACAACCACCAATTCCTGACCAACTGATGGAGATAGAAAACCCTGAAAATAAAGTAGAAATGCATGATTTTAATCCGGAGGAAATACCTAGGGTACCAGCACCAAATCCCTTAAACCCAAATTATGACCCGTGGTGGGATGACAATAGGGACTATGTGCAACGTTACCCGATACATGAAGACATAACCATGCCAAACCTAGGAGCCTACCCAGGGTTGGAACCTCTAGATCCCTATTATGATAATGATGTATTCATTAGAGAGATTCTAGAAAATCCTTACCCATACTAGGCCCCTATACCTCTATACCAGAATCCCGCACCCCAGATTCTGAACCTAGTCCTAGAACCTGCACCCCCAATGAGTGCAGACAATGTACAAGAACTTAGGACATTTGGTGAGGAAATTTTAGAGAGTAGTGAAAGAATGAGACAGGTGGGAGAGCGACTCGTCTGGAAGTACGACGAGCGCAATATGGATTTTTGGATGAATCTATATCCATGAATGTGATGGTGGAAACGGTAGTAATAATAATATTTATAATAAAATAATATAATATGTGTGAATGTGTATGAAAAAAACTACGGATGCCTATTACTAGTAGTGTAACTTTAAATTTCAATCGGTATTGTAATTTTAATTTCAGTACTGGTGTGTAATAGATGCATATTATATGAATAGAGCAAAGTCGCAATGATCGACGCTTTTAACCAAAATGCGTGTCATGTGATTGGCTATATTAAATATTATTTTATGATATTAATACGTGGTAACTGTTTAAAATTCAGATGGACGACGAAGGAAATCAAGAAAATCTGAATAACGATAACCAGAGTAACATTAACTTGGTTAATGAGAATCCGCGCATCAATAACAATGGAAACAAAGTGGATAATAGTGCTATCCAACACATAGTGGCACAAGGAATCATAGATGCAATACCATTTATTATCCAAAATATTAAGGAAGCAGATAATAAAAGTAAGCATAGCAGTAAGCGACCAACTGAACCAGAAAACAGCGTAAACAATGGACCCGTACTTCAAGTGCCCATTCCCAAAAGAAGAAGAACCATGCCTTATGGTTGTTCTTACAAAGAATTCTGGTCCTGCAAACCAATAGAATTCTCGGGCAATGAAGGACCCATTGCAGCTCTACGCTGGATAGAAAAGACCGAGGCTGTTTTAAAAATAAGCAAGTGTGCTGAAGAAGACAAGATAATGTTTGCTTCTAATATGTTTAAGAACTCAGCCTTAGAATGGTGGAACACTATCCTTCAGTCAAGAGGAAGTGATAGGATTTACAACATGGAATGGGAGGAATTTAAGAATATGGTAGAAAGGAAATTCGGCCCTCCCAATGAAAAGGAACAGATAGCGAATAAGTTTCTGAACCTTAGAATGACCGCGGTATATAGTAAGGGTGATACTACCACATTCTTTGAATATGCTAGAATAGTACCAACCCTTGCATCACCTGAACCGGTATTAATCTCCCGTTACATCTGCGGATTAATTGGAGAGATTAGACATGTAGTCAAGGCAGCTAGACCCCAAACTATAGAAGAAGCTGTAGAACTAGCAAATACCTTGACTGATGAGTTAATCCATACTAGAGAAGAAGACCAGAGGAGAAACCTAGCTCAAAGGCTTACTCAAGAATTCCGTTCTGGGAATTCTAACCGTAGGAATATAGGTTCTACCTCTGCACCATAATGCAAGGCCTGTAAGAAGAAGCATCTGGGAAAATGCTCCACTCACTGCAATTTCTGTAAGTTGCCAGGACACAAGGAAGAAGATTGCAGGAGGAAATATAGTAATGGACTATGCTTCAACTGTGGAAAAAAAAGGTTATATTAAGCCAAATTGTCCAAAATTGGCTCCAGCTACGAACAACAAGAACACTAAAAATTCTAGAGCATTTTTTCTGACTGCAGATGAAGCCAAAATGATTCCGGACGTAATAGCCAGTACGTTTTTAGTTAATGATGTTTTTGCTAAAGTATTATTTGACTCTGGTGCAAACCAAAGTTTTAATAGTACTTCATTTTGCAAACTTCTTAATCAACCATTAACTAAACTCTCACAAGAATGTCTAGTAGAGACAGCGAATGGAGAAACGGTAAGGATTTCTGAAATCTTGCCGGGAGCAATAATAGAATCTTTAAACCAAAAGTTTATTGTAAATCTGTACCCAATGAATCTGACAGGATTTGATATCGTATTAAGAATGGATTGGTTAATAGCCAACAAAGCTATTATTTTATGTGATCAAAAGTCAATTCAAGTAAATTCACCAAAGGGTAAAAAGATCACAATTAAAGGAGATATGCCCTCTAAATCCACAAAATTCATCTCTGTGATGAAAAATGCAAGCTATATAAGAAAAGGATCTATAGTGTATTTGATTTCTGTAATCACTAACACTAAAGGAAAAGAACTAAAAGACATTCCAGTAGTGTCTCAGTTTTCAGATGTATTTCCAGAACAATTGCCAGGACTACCACCAGACCGAGAAGTGGAATTCAGAAACAATTTGCTACCCGGAACAGCACCAATTGCCAAAGCACCCTACCATTTGGCACCCGCCGAAATGCAGGAACTGAAGACACATTTAGATGAATTATTAGAGAAGGGATTCATACAGCCAAGCTCATCGCCTTGGGGAGCACCGATTTTATTCGATAAAAAGAAGGACGGATCAATGCGTATGTGCATTGACTACCATGAATTGAACAAGGTCACGATTAAGAATCGGTACCCATTACCAAGGATTGATGATCTGTTCGATCAACTTCAATGTGACAACTGTGTTCTATAATCGTCTTATAACGTAAAACGATGTTGATTATCAATAAACAATGTGCTTTGGTGTTATTATATGTGTTTTGGTGTTATTATGTGTGTAATTGTGTTTGATGATTTTACAATTTGATTCGATTCCGATTTCAAGCTTTAAATCGCTTTCTGGAAGGTTATACGCAAACTAGTGCGTAAACGCAGTCAGTTTAACACAATGAACACTCCGGAATAGTGACATAGGCTTAACATACCTTAAATAACCTCCACATTACTTATAAATAAGTTTTGGATGGTTTGGTGTGTTGAAATCAAGTTTATTCGCTTAAAGGGACTAACTTCGACAAACTGCGAAAGTATGCCGATTCGTACTGTAACGAACATTCTGAAACTTGATCATAAGTTAAACTTACCCTAAATATCCTTTACATAGCTTAGAAATAGGCTTTGAGGGGTTCGGTATGCTAAAATAAACTTTATTGATCAATAGGGACTAAAAGCGTCAAAAAGTGCATAAGTTTGCATTTTCGCGCATATCTCACGTTCTGAATATATCCGGACATCCAAAAATTTATGTAATCATTAAAATATTTTATTTTAGTGATTGGCTTGACAAAAATTCCATTCGTCGCTTAATTTGGATCGTTTTTGCGTCCGTTACGACTTCCGTCGTAATTAACCGAATAACGCAACTGTACGACCAAACGATCCAACATCCGAGATATTTTTGAGCATGTTTTATGTTCCCTATACTTTAAATTCATTTTAGAGCCTTGAAATGAGGTTAACGGGGTTTAAATGCATCGAATATGTGCAGGGACCATTTCTGCCATTTTGGCAAAAAGTTTGGACCTGGGCACATGCTGGCGCTGCGCCACCACCTGCTACCGCTGCGCCACCACCTGCTGCCTATCGCGTGGCACGGCGCGAGTGACTCATCTGGACAGAAAGTTAATTTTCTGCATTTTTCAGCAATGGGGTCGAACTTGGGGGTCTATTTTGTAACTTTTTCAATACCGTTGGCTTGTTTTGAGGCACCCCTAGTATTGCAAATCTATGGGCATGAGGTGTACGACCTAGATCAAAGCTCGTTTCCTAATAAGCGATCCTAACGGTTCTAGTTTTCCTATAAATACCCCCTACCTCTTTAGCTCAAAACCCACTTGATTTTTCTGAGATTTCTCTAAGTTGAAGTGTTAACCAATTCATACCTGAGAATACTTGGAAAATCAAACTTGCGGGGACCTTTTGTAAGTATTCCTTCGTTCTTTTTATGCGTATTTAGCTTAAAAGTCAAACTGCGTTTGACTTTCTGCATTAACCAGTCTATGGTCAATGCGAAGTTCGTTTGAACTTCATAACGTGAGCGTAATCACGATGGTTATAGTCCCTAGTGACTATACCTACTGATTACCACGTTATCTAGGCTCAGTGACGAGTCATAGTTTCGGCCAAAATGCGCATTCTCGCGTATTTTGTAACCAAACTACTTTTGGGTATCAAAACCGTTTGTTTTGATACCAAACCTGTTTTATAAATTTGTTAAACATGTTTTAACATGTTTAACTCGTCACTTTTAGTTTAGTGCTTGTGTAGAGTCGTAAGTCAAGCGGACTAAACACCCGCTTAGACTTTTGAACTCGACCCATTTGGTCGATCATTAGGATCCGACCAAACATGTCTAGTAACCATAGTTGCATAGGGAATAACCTTCCGAGGTTATACCTTATGGTCACTTAGGTTTAATTAGTTATATGATAGGTAGTTTATATGCCTTAGGTAAATGACCAAAATGCCCTTTTCATGCATAATTGGTAATTAAGCATATGTAACATAAACTTTTGTCACTTAATTGATTATACAACATGTTTAGGCATATAATACTTGTTATAGGACTAGTTAGACGTCTCGAACGCGCTTTTGCGCGAACGATGCCTTAAAGTAGCATAAGCTACCTTAATGGGTCGTAATGGGTCGAAAGCACTTAGGTTAGGTTCCGATCTAGAATGTAGACTTTGTTAAACCATATCACATGAGTTCCAACACTCATTTGGTTTACAAGGCCTCATTCTATCCGATTTTCCGATTTAGGCGTCTATTGTTTTACTAGTGATTCGATTACTAGGTGCTGCTTGATTTCTCTGGTTTACTTGAGTTGTTGGAGTTCTATTGATTGAGGATACTTTGCACTTCATGTGAGTACATAGTTCCCCTATTTTACTGTTTTCGATTGTTTTGGGGTGATTCATATGTATTAAACGATTTCGATATTTAAACGATGGTTTCAAAAACGACTAAGATGGTTTATATTAAACTAATAACGATTTCGATAATGTGAACAAACTTGTTGGACGTAGTTACATAACGAATTACATTCATTAGCATTGATCAAGCCGACCAGTATTAGGTTATGATACCATAGGATCTGACAAATCCTGTTATCATACTGCACCCATGGTTATGTGTGGGTTAGGTGGGTAACGACTGAATCTGATTATTAACTTACCCTTTGGTGGTTTGTTAATGCGAGAAGCGAGATAGTCGAGTCACGAAGGTTTGAATGTTATTAGCGAGACGACCAAAAATAGTTTTCACAATTAAAAACGAGGATGATTTAAAACGAGTTAAACGATTTGGAAACGAGTTAAACGAATTGGATAAACGATTGGTTTTTGGTTAAGTGTTTAGATAACGGGACGGGTGTAATATGGTGAAAACATGGTAGATACGCCGCTGGTACTTCTTATATATAAGTGTTTTTAGCATATTACATACCGTGGCGTTATTTAGTTCACTTGGGTAAACGATTTTGAAACGATGTCACAAAACGATGTTTTCGAAAGGATATAAACCATACGAGTTTTATTAACGAGTTAATACGAGATTTTTACAATTTGGTTTACTAAAACAAATGTTTTTGGGTTAAGAATCATGGCTACGAGGTTTTATAAATAATAACCCACTTGATTTGAGTTGGTTAAATTATGCTGCAATACTATGTACTTTTCAAAACAAGGTTTTTAATAAGATATTGCAACATGTAAGCTAGCCATGAATCCGACACTCTTATAAAACCTATGTGCTCGCCATTTCTTTGCTGACTTTGTTTTTACATATGTTTCAGGTGATGTTTCTTGATGTTGATTGCTAGGATGCATGAGTCACATAGGATCTGGACGAGGCCTTAGTGACATACTAACAATGATAGTCGATATGTAACTTGTTTGTTTTGTGTTAAAACAATGTAAATTACTTATCGAATAAATAAAACGAAATTTTTTGTATTCCATGGTTGTGAAACGATAATTCTGTTACAACACTCCCCGACGTTTCCGCCACAATTTGTTGTTTTACGTGGTCGGGGTGTGACAGAAGAGTTGGTATCAGAGCCAATGGTTATAGGGAATTAGGTTATTTGTAATGCATTGACCTATACTATAACTTTCTAGGACCCCAACGCAAGTTTTTCTTGCGTTTAGATTTTTAAAAACAAAATCGTCACATACCCTTAGGTGATAACCACAATGAGAACACAAATTTCGAATCTGCTTCGAAAATTAATCATCCGTTCTAGGATGATTGATTACTAGGTTTTGAACCCTTCCAGTTTGACTCATATTTGGCTTAGTGCCTTCTGAGTTTTCAAAATATCGTCAAAGTTTGGGTCTAAATAATGTGAACACGTGAAAACTGGAAGAGTGAATGCCTGTACCTTGAGTTTTCTGTCTAAGGCTAGAGTGTTCGTACAAATCCACATAATCGGACCAGACACTCTTACCTGGGAACTCTTGGGGTGAGTGTTCACTTATAGGCGAGCATGTCTTCGCGATACATTATTTTGACTCATTTACTTTGATTAGCCACCGCGTGTCGTTTGTTTGTTCGAGGTAACGAACAAATGATCGCCTTCCTTTAGTTTTGTCGATATTTTCATTACCTCTTTTGTTTTTTCCTAATTGTCAACCTCGCTCGTTTCTCGTATTTCCTTTTAGACAATTCCTCCTCGACGTGAGGCACAATCTTTTACTGCTGAAGAAGTCGCAGCCCTTGTCTCTCAGCAAATGGCTGCTGTGCTTCCAGGCGTTGTGACCCAAATCCACGAGTTATACAACAACAATAATAATAACAATGCTCAGTGTAATTTCAAGAATTTCAACTCTGCTAAGCCGCTAAAGTTTTCTGGGTCGCAAGGAGCAACTGCGCTCCAGCAGTGGTTCAAGAGTATCGAAAGCACATTCAGACATGTGCAATGTCTGAATGGGCGTAAGGTTGAATTTGCATCAAGTGTGTTTGAGAAGCGTGCTCTTACGTGGTGGAACGGAGTAATGCACGATAGGGGTACCGAAGTGGCATTAGCACAAACATGGGAAGAGCTTCGAGCTCTCATGATGAAAGAGTTTTGTCCCTATCACGAGGTTCGAGCATTAGAACGAGAGTTTGACGATCTAAAGCAAGATTTGTGGAGAACACCGTGCGTATATGGATCCTTTTGAGGAACTCAGTCTTTTGTGTCCTACTATGGTTACCCCGTTGGAGAAAGCGATAGAGAGGTATATCGATGGTTTACACGATTCCATACAGGATATTGTGACTGGCATTAATCCTACTACTGTTCGTCACGCGATCGAGTTGTCTGCTACCCTGACTGAGTCTCAAGTCAGGAAGGGTAAACTTACCCGCAAGGGTGATAAGAAGAAGTCAACCGAATCTGTCAAGGAAAAGGGTAAGAGTAAGAAAGGTGAGTCGTCGAAGAAGTTGAAGAAGCGAAAGGGTGCTCAGAATTTTACAGTAACATCTCAGAACCCTCAGAACCCACCGGCTCAACCGCCTGTGAAGAAAGTGTATGCTGGTACCGAACCTCATTGTGCTTGCTGCAACGGTCATCATGTTGCACAGCAAGCTTGTAAGCAATGCACAACGTGTGGAAAACTTGGGCATCTGGCCAACATCTGTCACTTGGGCCAGAATCAAGCCGCTCAGAATCCAGCATAGGTTCAGGGGAGTGCTGCGAGATTCCCACCTGGTTCGTGTTATAATTACGGTGAAATGGGTCATTTCCGCAACAACTGCCCGAGGTTGGTGAACGCGAATGCAAATGCAAATGCAAATGCCAATGCAAACGTGAATGTGAATCCCGCTCGTGGATGAGCATTCAATCTGAACGCTAACGAGGCTCGAGCTGACAACCTCGTTGTCATTGGTACGTTTCTTGTTAACAATCGAACTGCATCTATTCTTTTTGATTCTGGTGTCGATAGAAGTTTTGTTTCGTTATCTTTTGAGCCTTTACTTACGATACCTAGAACTAAACTGAGGAAACCCTTATCTGTCGAAGTTGCTACTGGTAAACCTCTTGTTCTCGATTTTGTTATTTGTGATTGTCAGTTGAACCTTGATGACCATCTTTTTCCTATTGACCTCAAACCGATGCAACTTGGGAGTATCGATATTATCATAGGGATGGATTGGTTAACCAAACATCATGCTGAGGTGGTTTGTTTCGATAAGATTGTTCGTATTCCACTCCCGTCTGGCGATGTTCTAGAAGTTCGTGGCGAGAAACCATCTGGTGGATTGAAGCTTATGTCGTGTATGAAAGCCCAAAGTTATTTGCGAAAAGGATATGTTGCTTTCCTGGCACTTGTCACTGGGGAGAAAGGCAAGAGCAAGAGTATTCAGGATATTCTGATTGTTAGGGATTATCCAGAGGTGTTTCCTGATGAACTGCCTAGTTTGCCTCCAGTTCGTCAAGTTGAGTTTCATATTGACCTTGTACCAAATGCCAACCCGATTACGAAAGCACCTTATCGTCTTGCACCGTCTGAGATGCAAGAGTTATCTAAACAGCTTCAAGAGTTATCTGATAAAGGATTCATCCGTCCGAGCTGTTCACCATGGGGCGCTCCTGTCCTCTTTGTGAAAAACAAAGACGGGTCTTTTCGAATGTGTATCGATTATCATGAGCTTAATAAGCTTACCATCAAGAATCGATATCCCCTACCTTGAATTGATGATCTCTTCGACCAGCTGCAAGGTGCTTCATGCTTTTCCAAGATCGATCTACGTTCTGGGTATCATCAACTTCGTGTTCTCGAAGAAGATATTCCCAAAACTGCTTTTCGCACGAGATATGGGCATTACGAGTTCACTGTCATGCCTTTTGGTTTGACAAATGCCCCAGCTATCTTTATGGACTTAATGAATAGGGTCTGTAAACTTTATTTAGACAAGTTCATCATTGTGTTCATCGACGATATTCTCATTTATTCAAATTCTCGAGCCGAGCACGAGCAACACCTTCGCTTAACATTGGAACTCCTAAAGAAGGAACAACTTTTTGCTAAATTCTCCAAGTGTGAATTTTGGCTTAAAGAAGTTCAGTTTTTGGGTCATATTGTCAACAAGCAGGGTATTCATGTGGATCCATCAAAGATTGTCGCAATTAAGGATTGGAACGCGCCGACGACACCTACAGAGGTTCGATCTTTTCTTGGTCTTGTTGGGTATTATCGTCGATTCATTTCTAATTTCTCGAAGATTGCGGTTCCACTCACTGCTTTGACTCAGAAGAATAAGCCTTTTGAGTGGGGACCCAAGTAAGAAGAAGCGTTCCAAACGCTGAAACGGAAGCTCTGTGATGCTCCTGTTCTATCTTTTCCTGAAGGAAATGATGATTTTGTTGTCTACTGTGACGCGTCGAATCTAGGACTTGGTTGCGTTCTTATGCAACGAGTTAAAGTCATAGCTTATGCGTCTAGACAGTTGAAAGTTCATGAGAAGAACTACACGACTCATGATCTTGAGTTAGGAGCTGTGGTTTTCGCGCTTAAAATCTGGAGACACTACCTCTATGGCACGAAGTGTGTGGTTTTCACAGACCACAAAAGTCTCCAGCATATTCTTAATCAGAAGGAGTTGAACATGAGGCAACGGCGATGGGTTGAACTCTTAAACGATTATGATTGCGAGATTCGCTACCATCCTAGTAAGGCGAATGTCGTCGCCGATGCGCTTAGTCGAAAGGAACGAGTCAAGCTTCATTATGTTCGAACTATATCTGATATTCAATCTCGTGTCCTCCAAGCTCAACGATCTTGTGTGATCAAAGGTTTATTGAAAAATGAGCTACCACTTCAACTCGAGCTTAAACTCAAAAGGAAAGACGATGGTTTGATTTATTTCAAGGATCGTTTGTGGATTCCGAAACAAGACGATCTTCGCACCTTGGTAATGGACGAATCTCATAAGTCTCGATATTCTATCCATCCTGGTGCTGATAAAATGTACAACGATCTTCGTACTTAGTATTGGTGTCCTGGTATGAAGAAGGATGTTGCCTTGTATGTATCAAAATGCCTGACTTGTCTTAAAGTCAAGGCTGAACATCAACGACCTTCTGGTTTGCTTGTACAACCAGAGATACCAGTTTGGAAGTGGGAGAACATTGCAATGGATCTCATCACTAAGTTACCGCGTACATCTAAAGGCCACGATGCTATTTGGGTTGTTATCGATCGATTAACGAAATCAACTCATTTTATACCGATTCGTGAGGATCTATCTGCTGATAAACTTGCAAAGATTTATGTTGATGAGATTGTATCACGACATGGTGTTCCTTTGGATATCATTTCTGATCGTGATGCTCGATTTTCTTCTCATTTTTGGAAGACCATGCAATCTGCTTTGGGAACCCAACTAAATCTAAGCACTGCTTATCATCCCCAAACAGATGGTCAATCTGAGAGAACGATTCAAACTTTGGAGGATATGCTTAGATCATGCGTGATAGACTTTGGTGGAAATTGGGATTCTCATCTGCCATTGATCGAGTTCTCATACAATAACAGTTATCATGCTAGCATTAATATGGCACCATTCGAAGCTCTCTATGGTCGAAAATGACGTTCACCTGTCTGTTGGAATGAGATCGGTGAAGCTCAGCTTACTGGACCTGAGCTCATTCTGGAAACAACAGACAAAATCAAGAAAATCCGCGATAATCTTGTGACAGCTCGAAGCCGTCAAAAGAGTTACGCGGACATGCGATGCAAGCCCTTAGAATTTCAAGTCGGAGACCGTGTCCTACTCAAGGTGTCACCTTGGAAGGGAGTGGTAAGATTCGGAAAGAAAGGAAAACTTGCACCACGATATGTTGGACCATTTAAGATTGTGGAAAGGATTGGGAAGGTTGCCTATCTACTAGAGCTACCTCCAGAGCTTGGAAATATTCATCCGACTTTTCACGTGTCCAATTTGCGAAAGTGTTTAGCTGATGCTGATCTTCACATTCCTCTCAACGAGATTCAAATCGATGAAACGATGCACTTTGTCGAGAAACCTGTGGAGATAGTGGACCGTGCATTCAAACAGTTGAAGAACAAACGGATTCGATTGGTAAAGGTTCGTTGGGAGTCCAAGCGTGGCCCAGAGTTTACTTGGGAACGCGAGGACCAAATGAAGGCGAAATATCCGCATTTGTTTTCACAAGCTTCCTCTAGTTAAAATTTCGGGACGAAATTTCCTAAAGTAGGGGAGACTGTGACAACTGTGTTCTGTAATCGTCGTATAATGTAAAACAATGTTGATTATCAATAAAACAATGTGCTTTGGTGTTATTATATGTGTTTTGGTGTTATTATGTGTGTAATTGTGTTTGATGATTTTACAATTTGATTCGATTCCGATTTCAAGCTTTAAATCGCTTTCTGGAAGGTACGCAAACTGGTGCGTAAACGCAGTCAGTTTAAAGCAACGAGCACTCCGGAATATTGACATAGGCTTAACATACCTTAAATAACCTCCACATAACTTAGAAATATGTTTTGGATGGTTTAGTGTGTTGAAATCAAGTTTATTCGCTTACAGGGACTAACTTCGACAAACTACGAAAGTATGCCGATTCATACTATAACGAACATTCTGGAACTTGATCATAAGTTAAACATACCCTAAATATCCTTTACATAGCTTAGAAATAGGCTTTGAGGAGTTCGGTATGCTAAAATAAACTTTATTGATCAATAGGGACTAAAAGCGTCAAAAAGTGCATAAGTTTACATTTCATATCTCACGTTCTGAATATATCCGGACATCCAAAAATTTATGCAATCAATAAAATATTTTATTTTAGTGATTGGCTTGACAAAATTCCAATCGTCGCTTAATTTGGATCGTTTTTGCGTCTGTTACGATTTTCGTCGTAATTAACCAAATAACGCAACTGTACGACCAAACGAACCGACTTCCGAGATATTTTTGAGCATGTTTTATGTTCGCTATACTTTAACTTCATTTTAGAGCCTTGAAATGAGGTTAACGGGGTTTAAACGCATCGAAAAAGGCCTTAAACATGTGCAGGGACCATTTCTGCCATTTTGGCAAAAAGTTTGGACCTGGGCACATGCTGGCGCTGCGCCACCACCTGCTGCCTATCCCGTGGCGCGACGCGAGTGACTGATTTGGACAGAAAGTTAATTTTCTGCATTTTTCAGCAATGGGGTCGAATTGCGGGTCTATTTTGTAACTTTTTCAATACCGTTGGATTGTTTTGAGGCACCCCTAGTGTTGGATCTGAGTTTCTTTTTTATTGTATTTTCGTTTGTAATTAAGATGGAAATGAAAGAGTTGTGCAGCGGAAATAAGATGAAAGCAAACTTTGCATACAATCAAACGAGAGTAATACTTTTATCAAACATCTTTTCACAAAGAACCGAATGATTGAATTTGTTTCAACAACGATTACAATGATTGATGTAAGAATGCAAACTCCCCCTCAGCCAGAGCTCAGTAGTTTGTTCGTGCAAAGAAGGTGATTGATCAAAAGAGCTGATAGAACAGTACAAAGTACTGAACTATTTATAGGCACTTTCAAACCACTGAGCATCTTAGCTGACGTCACCATGAAAGTGACATCTAACCTCCTAACAAACTCTAACTACTGATCTATAAACACTGATGTACTAAACTACTGCTATTACATTACATTACATTACATAAAAGACACTTAAACTGCTGCTGCATCCTTCCTCTGCTGTGAACCCAGCAGTGCTTGTCCGGATCAGCAGTACTTGATCCAAAGCAGTAGATTGAGTCAACAGAGCTTTGGTCTTCCATCAGTCTTTGACATTGGTCAGTAGATATGAAGCAGCAGTTGTAGGTCAGCACTTAGTATGATCAGCGGATAGGAGGTCAGTAGATATGAAACCACTTTCAAGGGGAGAGATTTGCATGAACCAGCTCTAAACGTCTGCTTATTCTGGATCCACTGCTTTGATCCAGTTTTGGCTTTACATTATCTGTTCCTCTGATAGGGTTCAATCCCAACACCTAGTATTGCAAATCTATGGGCATGAGGTGTACGGCCTAGATCAAAGCTCGTTTCCCGATAAGCGATCCTAACAGTTCTAGTTTTCCTATAAATACCCCCCACCTCTTTATCTCAAAACCCACTTGATTTTTCTGAGATTTCTCTAAGTTGAAGTGTTAACCACTTCATACCTGAGAATACTTGGAAAATCAAACTTGCGGGGACCTTTTGTAAGTATTCCTTCGTTCTTTTTATGTGTTTGTAGCTTAAAGTCAAACTACGTTTGACTTTCTGCATTAACCAGTTTATGGTCAATGCGAAGTTCGTTTGAACTTCCTAACATGAGCGTAATCACGATGGTTATAGTCCCTAGTGACTATACCTACTGATTACCACGTTATCTAGGCTCAGTGACGAGTCGTAGTTTCAGCCAAAATGCGCATTCTCGCGTATTTTGTAAGCAAACTACTTTTGGGTATCAAAACCGTTTGTTTTGATACCAAACCTGTTTTCTAAATTCGTTAAACATATTTTAACATGTTTAACTCGTCACTTTTAGTTTAGTGCTTGTGTAGAGTCGTAAGTCAAGCAGACAAAACACCCGCTTAGACTTTCAAACTCGACCCGTTTGGTCGATCATTAGGATCCAACCAAACATGTCTAGTGACCATTGTTGCATAGGGAATAACCTTCCGAGGTTATACCTTATGGTCACTTAGGTTTAATTAGTTATATGATAGGTAGTTTATATGCCTTAGGTAAATGACCAAAATGTCCTTTTCATGCATAATTGGTAATTAAGCATATGTAACACAAACTTTTATCACTTAATTGATTATACAACATGTTTAGGCATATAATACTTATCATAGGACTAGTTAGACGTCTCGAACACGCTTTTGCATGAACGATGTGTTAAAGTAGCATAAGCTACCTTAATGGGTCGTAATGGGTCGAAAGCACTTAGGTTAGGTTCCCATCTAGAATGTAGACTTTGTTAAACCATATCACATGAGTTCCAACACTCATTTGGTTTACAAGACCTCATTCTATCCGATCTTCTGATTTAGGCGTCTATTGTTTTACTAGTGATTCGATTACTAGGTGTTGCTTGATTTCTCTGGTTTACTTGAGTTGTTGGAGTTCTATTGATTGAGGATACTTTGCACTTCATGTGAGTACATAGTTCCCCTATTTTACTGTTTTCGATTGTTTTGGGGTGATTCATATGTATTAAACGATTTCGATATTTAAACGATGGTTTCAAAAAGGACTAAGAAGGTTTATATTAAACTAATAACGATTTCGATAATGTGAACAAACTTATTGGACGTAGTTACATAACGAATGACATTCATTAGCATTGATCAAGCCGACCAGTATTAGGTTATGGTACCATAGGAACTGACAAATCCCGTTATCATAATGCACCCATGGTTATGTGTGGGTTAGGTGGGTAACGGCTGAATCTGATTATTTACTTACCCTTTGGTTGTTTGTTAATGCAAGAAGCGAGATAGTCGAGTCACGAAGGTTTGAATGTTATTACCGAGACGACCAAAAATAGTTTTCACAATTAAAAACGAGGATGATTTAAAACGAGTTAAACGATTTGGAAACGATTTAACGAGTTAAACAAATTGGATAAACGATTGGTTTTTGGTTAAGTGTTTACATAGCGGGACGGGTGTAATATGGTGAAAACCTGGTAGATACACCGCTGGTACTTCTTATATATAAGTGTTCTCAGCATATTATATACCATGGCGTTATTTAGTTCACTTGGGTAAACGATTTTGAAACGATGTCACATAACGATGTTTTCAAAAGGATATAAACCATATGAGTTTTATTAACGAGTTAATACGAGATGTTTTACAATTTGGTTTACTAAAACAAATGTTTTTGGGTTAAGAATCATGGCTACGAGGTTTTATAAATAATAACCCACTTGATTTGAGTTGGTTAAATTATGCTGGAATACTATGTACTTTTCAAAACAAAGTTTTTAATAAGGTATTGCAACATGTAAACTAGCCATGAATCCGACACTCTTATAAAACCTATGTGCTCGCGAGCATTTCTTTGCTGACTTTGTTTTTACATATGTTTCAGGTGATGTTGCTTGATGTTGATTGCTAGGATGCATGAGTCACATAGGATCTAGACGAGGCCTTAGTGACATAATAACAATGATAGTCGATATGTAACTTGTTTGTTTCATGTTAAAACAATGTAAATTACTTATCGAATAAATAAAACAAAATTTTTGTATTCCATGGTTGTGAAATGATAATTCTGTTACAACACTCCCCGACATTTCCGCCACGATTTGTTGTTTTACGTGGTCGGGGTGTGACATTCAAGGAGATCGATTTTTCTCTAAAATCGATTTAAGATCAGGATATCATCAATTAAAGGTACAGGAAGAGGTCATTCCTAAAACCGCATTTAGAACAAGGTATGGCCATTATGAATTTACTGTCATGCCATTTTGTTTAACCAATGCCCCAGCCGCATTTATGGGCATGGAGAACCGAATATGTAAGCCATATTTGGATAAATTCATAATTGTTTTTATTGATGATATTCTCATCTATTCTAAAAGTAAAGAGGAACATGCAAAGCATTTGCACACACTTTTAAGTCTATTAAGAAAGGAAAAACTTTATGTTAAGTTTTCAAAGTGCGAATTTTGGTTAGAGCAGGTACAGTTTCTTGGACAATTAGTCAATCATGAAGGAATTCATGTGGATCCAACAAAGACCGAGGCGATTACCAAATGGAAAACCCCTGAGTCACCAACCGAGGTTAGAAGTTTCTTATGACTGGCAGGTTATTATAGAAGATTTATTCAAGATTTTTCTAGAATAGTCATTCCTTTAACTAAGTTAGCCTGTAAATCCATTAAGTTTGAAGGATGCACCGATATTAACGTTACCAGAAGGAACTGAAGAACTTTGTAGTCTATTGTGACGCTTCTAAATTAGGTTATGGATGTGTGTTGATGCAACGCCAAAAGGTTATAGCTTACGCATCTATACAACTTAAGAATCATGAAGAGAATTATTCAACCCATGATCTAGAATTAGGAGCTATAATTTTTGCCCTTAATATTTGGAGACATTACCTTTATGGTAGTAAGTTTACCATATTCACTGATCATAAAAGTTTAAGATATGTTTTTGGCCAAAAAGAATTGAATATGAGACAAAGACGCTGGATGGAAATTCTTAGTGATTATGATTGTGATATCCAGTATTATGAAGGAAAAGCAAATGTAGTGGCAGATGCTTTAAGCTGAAAGTATCACGAAAAGCCAAAAAGGGTACGTTCTCTTAAATTAAATCTACAAGTAGATTTAAATGATCAAATTAGAAAAGCACAAGAATGAGTAATCCTGGATGATACTGAAAAATTAAAAGGAATGATTAAGAAATTAGAACAAGGAACAGATGGAATTTGGAGATTCCATAAAAAGAGAATGTGGATACCTAAATTAGGGAACATGCGTCATCGTATATTAGAAGAAGCCCATAAGTCCAAATATACGATGCATCCTGGAAATGATAAAATGTATCAGGATTTAAAAACGAATTTTTGGTGGATAGGAAAGAAAAAGGATATAGCTGTCTATGTTTCTAAATGTTTAACCTGTTCACAAGTTAAAGCCGAACACCAGAAACCCTCAGGATTGCTGCAACAGTTAGAAATGCCAGTGTGGAAATGGGAATTGATAACAATGGATTTTGTTACCAAATTACCCAAAACAAGAAAAAGCAATGATACAATCTGGGTGATTGTAGATAGGCTAACCAAGTCAGCTCATTTCCTCCCAATGAAGGAAACTTTCAATATGGAACAATTAGCTAAGCTATATGTAAATGAAATAGTTTCATTACATGGAATACCTTTATCAATTGTTTCTGATAGAGATAGCCATTTTACCTCTCATTTTTGGACAAGTTTCGAAAAAGCAATGGGAACCAAACTAAATCTAAGCACAGCTTATCATCCTCAAATAGACGGGCAAAGCGAAAGGACAATTCAAACAATGGAAGACATGCTTAGAGCTTGTGTAATTAATTTCGGAGGTAATTGGAACGATCACTTACCATTGATAGAATTTTCTTATAATAATAGTTATCACACAAGTATCAATGTTGCACCATTCGAAGCACTTTAAGGACGAAAGTGCCGAACCCCAGTCTGTTGGGCAGAAATTGGGGAAAAGCAACTATCTGGACCTGAGATAGTGCAAGAAACAACTGACAAGATCATTCAAGTCAAGGAACGACTGAAAGCAACACGTGATCGACAGAAGAGCTATGCTGACAACAGACAGAAACCATTGGAATTTCAAGTAGGGGACCAAGTATTGTTAAAAGTCTCTCCTTGGAAAGGAGTGGTAAGATTCATCGAAAGAGGAAAGCTAAGTCCCAGGTATGTTAGACCTTTTGAGATTATTCGAAGAATAGGACCTGTAGCTTATCAGCTACAACTGCCAGAGGAAATGGCAGGAATACATGATGTATTTCATATATCTAATCTCAAGAAATGTCTAGCCGATGAATCACTGGTAATACCTATTAAGGATATAGAAGTAAATGAACAACTCAAGTTTGTAGAAAGGCCTCTACAGATTGAAGACAGGAAAGTTAAAAATCTTAAGCACAAGTGATTAGTTCTGGTCAAAGTGAAGTGGGACTCCAAAAGAGGACCTGAGTACACATGGGAGCTTGAATCAGAAATGCAAAGCAAATATCCACACTTGTTCCAGTAGATCTCGAGGACGAGCTATAAAACAAGGTGGGGAGGATATAACAACCCTAAAGAAAACAGATACCCTTATAAATATTCCGACACCCTAATATATTGTAAAATATCCCAATATGTCCTAAAATACACCCCATACGCGAAAACGGACCCCGAATACCTTAAATATTATTAAAAATAATTAAAAATCTGATTTTTGGAGTTTAGGCGGGCCGAGTAAGGCACCCCTTAACCCTTACGCGGGCCGTGAGAAGGTGAAATGTGGCTGAACCCTGGGCCGCCACGTGGCCCAACACATGCCGAACCTACTAAGTAACCCGGATCACCTACGCTGTTGACCAGCATTGACGCGGGCCGCGTAGGCCTTCGCCTACATTTACGCGAGCCGCGAGAAACCCAAACTCAGCCCCTATATAAGAAGGCATCGGGCCTTCAGTCGAATTCGTTCAGATTTCTTTTCTCAATCTCAAAACTGAAGTGTAGGCATTATACACGGGTATAATACCCCCCTAAATAACGAAGTTCTGCTCCGTTGTAAGTATCATAACCCCTGGATACGTATTAGATACTCTGCCCGATTGATCTAGGGTTCCGTAACGGCTGTCGTGGTTATGCCCGACGTAGTCATTGGAATGCCGTCTCGGGGAGGGTATTACTAATGTTAAAAGGGGTTGTTATACTAACACGCGTGCATTTGTGTAATTTATAGATTATTCCCAGGAAATCCTTACAGAAAATCTAAGACAGCAATGTGAGTAATCTCCTTTTTGCAAATTGTTTATACAAAACCTCACACGATTAATTATATATTAAGCAGTTATTGAGTATTTGTAAGGATACAATTATCGTCGGTATGTTGGGGTTTTTTATACAAAATTAGTTACTGCCTTGCGAGGAGTAAGTTTTCCACAAGTCGGGTCTGACAATACCGCGGGTGGTAATTGGTATGACTTGGAAACAATTGTAATTGCGAGATCGCCCTTTATTTAAACTTGATTTAAACTGGGATTCACTCACCAGTATTTCCCACTGACAAAATATTTTTAAACGCGTTTCAGGTAACAAAATGTGAAATCCAAATAGAAGCCAGCTGGATAGCACTGAAGGCTTGGAAAAGTGGCAATAAAGTTACCTAAAAAGAAATAGATGTTTTTATTAAATAAAAATAGGATTTATTCCTATGAAAATGTGTGTACTTAAAACTTGGGTTTTATCCCATGTGTTTAATATTATGAAAATGTGGTATTTTACTCTGATCAAATATTTCCTAACTACGGTCCTGATTAAAATTCCGCTGCCAAATTAGACCATACCAGATACCACCAAAACTGGCCGCGGACGCTCGTTCCTGTATTTGAATAGGGGGACGGGGGTTGCGACATTAGCCATGCATGCTCATCATCACAGCTTCAGATCTTGATTCAGAATGAACAAACGTGAGGAACTTTGAAGATTGTGGTAAAAGAATGCCCAAATTCGCCTTCTTGTTGCTCTGGATTCGTAAAAAAACAGGATAATAAAGAATGAATGGGGTGATACATGATTTTAGGTCAAAAACACAAAATTTTGCGACGGGTCTCCCCCGCGATACACAGAGGGACCATATTACCCCGTCGCGTGGTGTAACGGGCATGCAAATTGACTTTTTGACTTTGGTGTCTGCCCGCGATACACGACGGGACCCTAGTGCTCCTCCGCATATCACGAGGGAGGCACTTTTTCAGTGGATTGTATTTGGTCGCTGGTTCGACCCGCGCCTTCCAATTTTTTTGTTTATGTCTGTTTCCCATCATTTAACACCCGTTAAACCTGAAATACCCAACACAACATAAGTACAATAAACCGATACAAAATGACGTGTTAACCTACTAATATGTGTACAAAAGTACTACAAATGTAACGTGTTTTTACCAACACATCACATCCCCACACTTAATTTTTTTGTCATCCAGAAAAAATAATCTGCAATGGAATCACAAACAAACAACTATCTTTCAATTTATTCCATTACATGTTATCAAATCTAATCACACATTAACTATGATTACATGTATATTGTCCACCTAAACCCAACCGCCGATTTCCAAGGCCTTATTCGTGATTCATTAAGTACAAATGGGTTATTCAACTATGGGTCTCACACTAAAAAATCCTCAACTCCACCTAGACTCGCTTCGAGCTTATAAGGTTAAAAGATTATTTATCTACCATTTTATGTAAATCGTTATATAATTCTAATTAAATTTGATGGATAATGGATGATGGTTATGAGCTTAGACATGTTTTTGCTTATGTTTAACTTAGAGGGTATATCCACCAAGTCGCCATCCTAGTGGGCAATAGCATAAGCTTCAACAAATTTTTTTCTAACTTAACCTAGAGGGTATATCCACCATGTCACCATCCTAGTGGGCAATACCATAGGCTTTCGTTATTACATATCTAGTTCAATTAGTGGAAAGATGGGATTTTTTTAGGCGCCACAATTATGTGTCATTTAACTAGAATACTTATAGGTCTTTATTTATAATGGTACCTCTTATGCATTGTTGTGGTGTACGTCTTCTTCATTTAATTTTGCATTTCAGATTGTTTAAGTTTTGGACGCGTGTGCTTATCCTTCCACTACAAGTTATACCTTTGCGCTTTTTAAGCCTACTTTAGTGTCCATTTTTTGTTGTTGGTGTTCATTTTCGGCTCTTGTGTTCGGTTGCCACAACCATTCAACATAATTAGCTTGAGGTGTAACATTTTTACAATATGTTGTCTATTGTATTATTTCTGTTGTTGCTATGGTGTTGCCAATGTTTTGGGTAAAGTATACTTTGTCATTCGATGTGACGTCGAGAAGTCAACCTTTTGAACCCTATGATATTCACTAATTTATACATATTTTAGTCCCCCATTTTATGCGTTTTCGGCCGTAAAACCGTCATTCGGATACTTAATCAAGTATACTTTTGTTTACAAGCCTAAAACAGCATGCCAGACAAGATGATAGTGAAAACGAGGACTTTCCGGACGAAACGACAAAGCTACAAACATTCTGTTGAAAATTCTGACCTGGGCATTTGGCACGGTCGTGCGACTCATGGAACGACCGTGCATATTCGACAACATAGCCCAGTCCGGAGATGAACGATTGTGCAATCCGGAGTGCAAGCCTTTCTCGGAGAGGAACGATCGTTCGGTTGGAGGCACTCCCGTGCAACCTCGACGACCTAGCCAACCCGGAATTGCACCACCAGTGCAGCAGCTCGTGCAACCCTTACCCGGAGATGCACGATCGTGCGACCAGTGGAAGGGTCGTGCGACTACGAAGCCTGGTCAAGATAAGATGATGTCATGCGGTATGGTGCATAGTAACTCCAACAATGCAAAAAGTGAACGATCGTGCCAATAAAGTGCACGACCGTGCGAGATCGTGCCAATAAAAAACATGCAGAAACATTCTGCTTGTAACTCTGGAATTTTGGGAGCTTCACAGGCGATTTTACAGGCTCCGGAGGCTTTGCTTTTGACCCGGATTCAAGCCACATTGTGCAGTTTAGCTCCGTTACTATCCGGATTCTTAATCTAGTGCTTGTTTATGGTTTGGTTTTCTAATCTTTCCATAATTTTCTTAATGTTTCAAGCATTTAGATTAATGTTTATGTATTATTGTAGCCTTTGGGCAATAACACAACAATCCCTAGCTTAATTGTAACCATTAGTATGTTAACTTTGTTTGTAATGACACTTGGAAGTATTTTCTATGTTAATCTTTGATGATTAGTTTGCAACCTTGTTATTGTTGTTGATTTCTTGATTATAAGTAATTGTGTTGGATGATTGGTATTTGGTTAGTTAAGATAGTTGAAAAATGAAGCTTAATTAATCTTGTATTAGTAAACTTTAAACTTGGTTAACTAGTTTAGCTTGGTTAAAATGTGTGCATCATGATACTAGAAATGGATAGTGATTTAATAAAACGTAATTATTGTTAATCAAGAAAGCTTTCCGTCACGTAAGGACCTTAATGGGTTAAATGGTGTTGTTATGAATTCTTGCCATGATTTGTTAGCTTAGTTAGTAGTTTAGGCCAAAATTGCTATCTTGGTGAATTTATGTGTAAGATTCGTAAAATGAACTCGGTTGTGATTTAATCTAGTTTATGCTTGTCTCGGTGGTTGTATTGTGTTTATCGATGTCGCTTTCCTTGTTTAAGTGAGGTTAGAAAACGCCTAACGGATGACTAACTTATTTTTAAGAGATTTTCATAGACATTTATCAATTGCACGTTAAAGAACAATTTTAGGTGGTTAAAGTGTGTTTACCGTTTTAGCTTTCCGAATGATTGTCATGTTAGGATTCTCGAAAGGGATACTAATTGTCTTGAAAATGAAGAATTGTCCAAATGTTTCTAGTGGCAAAACCGACTTAGTTTGCATGCTGTGGTTGTGTATAAAGCAAGGCTATTTATCTATTTTCTTATTTGGTATTTACTATGTTTTATTGAGTATTTGTTTATGCTTACTTTAGCTTTTAGAAAATCACAAAACTTATCTTTCTTCCGTTAATTTAATGACAAAGGTTTAGTATTATTCCTCCGCCCATTTCCTTGGATCGATACTTGGTTCTTACCGATACTTTACTACATATATGACGGGGTACACTTGCCTCTTTCGTGTGTGTTTTGATGTTAAAGTAATAATCACTTTTATAAATTTAAAACCGATTCGTGTGTATTTTCATTGCAAAATTATGTATATATACGCACACGTCAAGTTTTTGGCACCGTTTTATCGGTGTATATACTTGTTAATATTTGTGAATATTTTCTTGATTATTTATTTGTTAATATTTCTTGATTGTAATTCATTTTATTCATTTCTGAGATTATTGTGTACACTTGTAAATTTTTGTTCCATTTATTTGTTCGATTTCGGACTTATTATTCATTTATTCTTTGACTTTTTGGCTTTGAAAAATTCATTTATACATTAGCCGATTCGATTTTTTTATTGCTTTATTTTTTTATAAAATTTTGGGCCCATTTTCGGATTTTTATAAAATTTTCAGCCCATTTAAAATAATACTCTGTTTCTTTTCAGCCAAAAAAAATGGTGTGGCTGCTGGGATAATCACGCTCCGAGTGAATGACGAGCACGTGACATTTGATATCAAAAGATCAATGCAGCATCCGCAAAGTCACGATGGCATGCTTTACTATGTCGACATTGTCGACGCATGTGTGTGCTCTCATTTTCAGGGCACTGTTGGCGAGATTGATTCTGACACACGTCTGTCGTGTGGGGACCTGATTGGCATTACGCAGGAGGGCCATGATTTCTAGCAGCCAGTCTATCAGATTGGTGGCGATGGTTCCCAGAGTCCGGAGAGGTTTCTAGAAATTGGCCATGTAGAAGAAGAGAAAGCGAAACCTTCGATTGAAGATCCACCGTCTTTGGAGTTGAAAGAACTCCCACCACATCTCGAGTACGCATTTCTGGATGAGGAGCGTCACTTACCGGTCATTATTTCGGCATTGTTGGAAAAGGATGAGATGAATAAGCTTCTCGAGGTTCTTAAACTTCATAAGAGAGCCATTGCGTGGAAAATTATGGATATAAAAGGCATCAATCCTTCTTTTTGTACTCTCAAGATTCTGATGGAAGACGAGTACAAACCTTGTGCACAGCATCAGAGGCGTTTAAATCCAAATATGCAAGACGTGGTAAAGAAAGAAGTGATCAAGTTGTTGGATGCCGGGATGATTTATCCTATATCTGACTATGTGTGGGTGAGTCCAGTGCAGGTTGTACCTAAGAAAGGTGGTATGACTGTAGTTTCAAATGATAGGAATGAGCTAATTCCTACCCGTACCGTCACTGGGTGGCGAGTTTGCATTGATTACCGCAAACTCAACGATGCTACTCGTAAGGATCACTTCCCGCTTCCATTCATCGGCCAGATGTTGGAACGTTGTTGGTGCATAAATTTCTGTTAACTTCATCTTGTATCGAGTCTTTTAAATAGATAGGATAAACCAGTGCTCGATAGGCTAGAAATTAGAATTGGTGTGTAGGATGACCAGTCCACATGAACTGGTTAAGGCCAGTCCACATGAACTGGATCTCCACTCCATGTGAACTGGACATGCCTATATATACCTAAGCATGGTTTCTCATTTGTAACGTTTGAGATTTTAGAGCCGAGGTGCTGCCAAATTGTCAACAGATCTGTATTGCTTTGAAATCAATAAAAACAAGTGAATTAAGGAGAATCAAGCTGTAATCAAGTCCGTATCATCGAATTCCGCCTTTGATTCGGATTTGAACTCTTCTGATCGACTCGTTTAGGTCATACAACGATCCTACAAGTGGTATCAGAGCTCAGGAGGAAGAGTTCATACCTATTCAGCTTGTGTTCATCGAATTCTCTGATTCCTACTCCTTTCTTTCACAATTTTTCAAAATTAACCTAGATTCATCGGTAAATATGATCTGAATTTGTCACAAAACCTGTAAAACTGAGTTGTAATCAATCGATTAACAAAATACACGGTAAAATCGACCTAAAATTGATCAATTTTATCAAAAATCAACCAGTTCGTTTGAAATCAGATCCAATTCGCATGAACAGAAACTTCGATCTCAGATCTAACATGAATTAGTGGACGATATTGAACGAAAAACACACTGTTGTGATCGGAATTTGATTTAGAGTAAGCCTAGGATATCAATTTTATAAAAAATCAGACAAAAACATCAGGTTGTTTGACCATGGTTCAGTTCGTTTGAGGTTTGATGTTCAGTTCGTATCGAAGTGGACTTTTCCAGGTCGCGTGGAGTGGGTCTTGTACTTCAGTTCCCACCAGACGGTCCAATTAAAATCATTCATTAAAAGAGTTTGTTGGTCCATCACGTGAATCTGAGGGTATCGGCCCAATAGGATTGTGTTGGGTATTAAAGTTGTCGGCTAATTGCATTTAATAATATCGATTTGCATGTGAATTGATAATGGTTGTCGGCCACAATTGATCTGATCCATGTGAGTTAATATTAGCGGCCCTATATGAATTGAGAATTGATTAAAGTTGTCGGACATCGATGTAGTGGAGGCATTATTGTCAGTTTGCATTAAATAAATTGTGCATTGTGATTTGTTATTGTGTTGGCCCAACTGATTACATAACTCGAGAGGCCCAATTAAAAGTTTGAGTATAGAATTAGTCCATTCTAAACCCATATTACTTGGCACATCCAATCAAGCCCATTTATTCAGTGATTTCACCCGAACAATATTGGAACGAGTCCGCAAATCTTTGACACGAGTCTTAGATTGATTTCATCAACACACACTTTTACGTATTCAGTTTATTTAAACTGATCGTTTGTTTGTTTGTTTGCAGGTGATTCGAGGTGATTTACAAGGTGCAAATACCGAGAAGTTGAAATATTGTGGACTTTGAGCTAAAAACAATTTTTGAACCAAGTCATTTAACAAAGAAATTGTGGTTAAAATGTTTGACGAAAAGGAAAACAATAAACTTGGAAGAATAAATGGTTGGTTTGATATGTATTGGGATTACAGGAAAGAAGATGAGAAAAAGGATGCTTGGGTTAAAAGATCTGAATATTTTTTGTGTAGGAAATATGAAAAGTTTAATGATTTGGAAAAGAGGTATGATGAATTACTTGGTAATTTGAAAATGTACGGGATAGGGATGTCAGATGCTGAAAAGATATCAAAATTTGCAGATGCCTTACCTTTGGAATGGGATGAATTTTTGAATAAACTGAAGAAGGATTCTAGGTTCTCAAAATTTAGTCCAAATGATTTTATCAGAGAGCTTAGAACACATAATGATGAGAATGAAAAGAAAAAGAAAGAATTGATAAATGAAATAGAAAGAAACTTAGAATATATAAGTTTGGATGTGATTCTTGAAATAATCAAAAGAATTAGAAAAGGTCTTAGCACAAGAAGTAAGATGAAATATGATTTCAAAAGAGGTTGTTTTTTA
The DNA here is from genome assembly GCA_030545235.1 of Helianthus tuberosus. NCBI lineage: Eukaryota > Viridiplantae > Streptophyta > Magnoliopsida > Asterales > Asteraceae > Helianthus > Helianthus tuberosus. Next base: position 152,425,632 of record CM060398.1, on the reverse strand, counting down.
GATGAAGATTTGAATCCTGCTGATATTGTTAAAATTTTTCTTGCAGGAACATACAAGAAGGAGACAGAGGGAATGTCAAAGAATGAAGAATCCAAGAAGGATGAAACTTCAAAATGTGAAGTTGTGTGCTCAAAATGTGATAAATCTGAAGCAGACAATGTTAAACTCTTGAAGGATGTGGAGAGTTTGACATTGGAAAACAAAATTTTAAAAGAAAATGAAAAAGAATTTCAAAATAAAATAACAGTTTTTGAAAATGAAAAATTAAAAAGTGAAAAAGATTTTCAAAATCAAATAAAAATTTTAGAAAATGAAAAATCTCTTTTTGGTAAAAATAATCTTGAAAAGCAAATAGCAATAAATTCTCATCTTGAGAATATTATTCGACTTGAAAAAGAAGTTGAATGTGCTAAAAATAAAATTGATGAGTTGGAGAAAAAGTTGAAAGGTTTTGAGACTTCGTCATCAACATCAGATTATTCTTGTCCAAAACCGATCAATTCAGTTCCAATAAGTGACAATGTCACAAATTATGACAAAGTCATAATTGAAGATTGTGATGATAAAACTGATGATGAAAATGAGAAAAATGAGAAAAGAAAAATATTTTTGGAATTAAAAGAAAAATTTTAAGATACTGTTTTACATTCTACTGAAATAGGTGAATGTTAAAAGCAAAATCCTGTTAAGAAGAATGTAGAACAAAAACAAAATGTTAAAAATTCAAAAAAAATTCAAAAAGAAAATAAAAGATCATCAGTTCAGTCATCCAATCATTATGAAAAACCACAAAAATTTAAAAATCAAAACTCACAAAAAGTTGGTAATAAGTGGTGCAGGTTTGACCACAGTGCTCAAAAGTCAAATCAAGCTTATGGGAGAAGATGGAATGAAGATTCTTCAGAGATAAATCTTCATGATGATAGAAAAAGGAGAAGTCATGACTACCACAAAGCAAATCAATGTTTTGATTTGAGTGTTTGGTATGAAGGTGGTGAATGGTATGATAACCGGGTGTGTTACAAATGTGGTTGTCAAGGACACATTGCTGTTAACTGCCAGAGTAAGAGTTTTGAGACAAGAAGATGCTATGAATGTCAAATCAAAGGCCATGTTGCCAAAGATTGCACAATAAGATCAAAGGGAAGATTGAGGGCTGAATCTCATGGAAAGGTAAAGAACTCAGTCAAAAGTGCTAAAAAGCCCAAAGAACAGAAAATGAAAGAACAGAAAACGAAAGTACAGAAAGTGAAAGAACAGAAAGTGAAACTTTCACAATGGCAGAAAGACAGACTGAGAAAGAAAAGAAAGAAAGCGAGAGAGTATCTCGAAAATATTTTGTCCTCGGGTACAACGAGAAAATCAGATAAAAGTTCTGATGAATCGATTTGCTCAAAAAAGAATGGTAAATCAAGCAAAACGAGTTCATCAGATACAAATCTGAGGACAAAAGGGTTGATAAAGAAAGAAAAAATAACTAATCAAACCAATGAAAAATCAAAGGAAGTTAATTTTTTCAGATAAAGTCTTTATCAAAGTTTTCAAATATAACAAAGATTGTGAAAGATCATGCATGTCACAGGTTGACAAATTTGGAAAGGTTAAACATTGTAGGGATTGGGTTCCAATAGAGAATGGTGATGAATTTGTTTCTGAGAAAACAAAAGAGCCATCTCCTGGCAAGGAATTTGTTTCTACGGAAGCAAAAGAGTTATATCCTGGCAATGAATCTGACTCGTCAAAGTCAGAGGAGCCACGATCAGGCAATGATTCTGACTCAACAAAGTCAGAGGAGCCAAAAATTGAGGTAAAAACTGTCAAACCCAAGAATGGTCAGGCTTGGGTAGTTCTTTTCAAATAAAAAACCTGACTTGCCGGAGCTCCCAGGTTGGTAAGAGTGGAGCAGGTATCGGCATCTTTCTTGAGAAATTCACATTTGTGATATTTCGATCTATAAGATTAATCAGGGACATTAAGTTGTACTTGATTTATCTTTCTTACAAGTGGTGCTGTTGAAAGAACCTAAAAATGTTAATTTTTACAAGTGGATGAAAAGACAATGTGATGAAACCCCAAGTTTGTGAAATGGCACACAAAACTAATTTTCCGGAAAAACCATTTTGATTAAAACAAACTTAAGTATTTTTAAATCATTTTGGGAAAATAGTTTATTATCAGGGAGAGTTCTGATTGTTTATGCCAAATGGATGGAGAACTGAAGCTTGAAAATCAGTTATCACTTTTCTTGTATAGTTTGTTTTTAAATTTTCCCAGAAAATCAAAATTGAGACATATTTTGATTTTAGGGGGAGAATAAAATTTTAGAAATTTTGAAAATTTGAAAAATCCAAAAACATTGAAAAATTCAAAAAATGAGTTTTGTGTAAAAAGAGGAAATGATAGTACATCAGTGAACTATCAGTGCACGCTAGAGAAATGTAAGGTTTTATAAAGTTTTAAACAGTTTCACTAGGGATGTGTCGATAGGCTCAGCTAAGACTAGTAGATTGTGATAATGATACAAACATAAAGCAAAAAGCCTAAGTATGGTGGGAAACACGGTTAAACGCATAGTACTTAGTTTTGTCCTTCTTGACTGTGTGCCTGCTCGATAATCGCTGATTTTCGAAAGACATAAAACCGGTTAAGTCTGTGAGCTTTCACAACTTTGCTGAAAAGTCACTGTGATTCTGTGTTTTCATTTTTCAAAGATTTAAACTTGTTTTATTTCTTTATTTTGTTTAAGCATTGGACATCTTCTGCGTATACGTGAGTATCGAACTGGATGTTATTGCCTAAATGTTCTGCTTTATTTTCTTTGGTGTTTCGTTTAAGCTTTGGATCACCTCTACGTATGCGGGAGTATCGAACTGGTGATTAAAGCCTAAACAATTTCAACTTGTTTTTATTTCTTATTTTGTTTAAACATTGGACTTTCTCTGTGTATACAGAAGTATCGACCTGATTGTTAATGTTTAAACATTCTGTGTTATTTTTACATAAATCACAGTTGATGAAAGTTTAAAGGCATTACGTGAGTTAGTGTATTGCATGATGAGGGGATATGCTAAGATCGTGGGTCGCATAAGACTTTAGTGCTATCTAATGTACCCTAATCGTATCAGTAAGCATTTCGAAAATCTTAGAAGAGTTTAAGTGGACCACAATATCGATGATCTAGGGTGAAATGTTTAAATTTGTCTCATTAAACTGATATGATCCTCTATCGCAAGCTCACAAAAATATTGTCTGTATATAGTTTATTTCCTAAATCCAAAAACATTTTAGTGTGTTTTAGCATAAATTTTGAAAATTCAAAAAGATTTTATTTCATCTTATTTTCGACAACTGATGTTAAAAAGCTGATTTTCAAAATTCCGAGTGCTAAACATGATGAACCACATTGGTTTGGGAGAGAATGTTTTTGAGAGAAGAAAAAAAATGAAAAATGATCAATGTTTATATTGATTGGGGTTTTTAATAATTCTTCAAATGATAATTCAAGGTCATTAAGTTGGACTTGATAATTAGTTTGTGTGAATGATGAACAATATCTACCATATGTTATTAAATTTGTTACATTTTAAAAGTTGTGAAATTTATTGTTGGGTAGCGTATTGTGCAGATCCCCATGGCTATGTCTGAGTAAAGTTTGAGCCAGATTTCGATTCAAGAACGAGAGCTATTCAAGACTGCGATCCCAGCATGTTGATAGGGGGACTCTGAAGATGTAATCTGGATCAACATTCAAGAGGGAGTTTGAAGATTGTCAAAGCCAGGTTCGAATGCTAGCTGCTGATGCTGTTAAATTTAAGGAATCAAGAGATTGAAGGATGTTTTCAGTGTCAAATGTTTTGGAAAGTGTGAGAAAACAGATCAAGATTGAAGTTTACTGAAGACTCGATGCCGAAGACTTCGTCAACATCCAAGGGGGAGTCTGTTGGTGCATAAATGTTTGTTAACTTCGTCTTGTATCGAGTCTTGTAAATAGATAGGATAAACTAGTGCTCGATAGGCTAGAAATTAGAATTGGTGTGTAGGATGACCAGTCCACATGAACTGGATCTCCACTCCATGTGAACTGGACATGCCTATATATACCTGAGCATGGTTTCTCATTTGTAACGTTTGAGATTTCAGAGCCAAGGTGCTGCCAAATTGTCAACAGATCTGTATTTCTTTGAAATCAATAAAAACAAGTGAATTAAGGAGAATCAAGCTGTAATCAAGTCCGTATCATCGAATTCCGCCTTTGATTCGGATTCGAACTCTTTTGATCGACTCGTTTAGGTCATACAACGATCCTACAAACGTATGTCGGGGAAGTTGTATTACTGTTTCTTGGATGGGTTCTCTGGGTACTTCCAAATTCCTATTGCTCCTGAGGATAAGGAGAAGACTACCTTTACCTGCCCCTTCGGCACATTCGCCTACCGGCGGATGCCTTTTGGGTTGTGTAATGCACCGGCGACCTTTCAGAGATGCATGGTTGCAATTTTTCATGATATGATCGAGGATTCTATGGAGGTTTTCATGGATGACTTTTCGGTATTTGGGATTCCTTCGATCATTGTTTGGAAAATTTGAAGAAGATGTTGAAGAGGTGCGAGGAGACGAATCTGGTCCTAAACTGGGAAAAATGCCACTTTATGGTGAAAGAGAGCATAGTTCTGGGACATAAGATTTCTCATGCTGGTATGGAGGTCGACCCAGCTAAAGTTGACGTTATTTCACGACTTCCGCCTTCCACCTCTGTGAGAGCGATACGGAGCTTTCTTGGTCATGCGGGGTTCTATAGGCGATTCATCAAGGATTTCTCAAAAATCGCTAGGCCCATGACCCGTTTGTTGGAGAAAGACGCTTCGTTCATATTTGGAGATGATTGCTTGAGAGTTTTTGACCTTCTCAAGAAAAAGTTGATTGAGGCCCCTATTTTAGTTGCACCTGACTGGAGTCTGCCATTTGAAATTATGTGCGACGTGAGCGATTACGCTATAGGGGCCGTTCTGGGTCAAAAGAAAGAAAAGCACTTTCACCCGATCTATTATGCGAGCAAGACTCTTCACGACGCTCAGGAGCACTACACCACGACTGAAAAGAGCTCTTGGCGGTTGTTTTCACATTTGACAAATTTAGATCGTATTTGGTGCTTTCTAAAACCATTGTGTATACTGATCACGCAGCCATCAGATATCTCTTCAACAAACAGGACGCAAAACCGCGTCTAATCAGATGGATCTTGTTGCTGCAGGAGTTTGATATCGAAATTCAAGATAAAAAGGGTGCGTTGAATGTAGCGGCTGACCATCTATCTCGGTTAGAGCATGGAGCCATCGAGGACACGCGTTGGGATTCAATCAATGACAATTTCCCACACGAGTCATTGATGGGTGTTGAGATATGCTATGAGTCACCATGGTTCGCCGACTTTGCGAACTATCTTGCTTGCGGGATTCTGATTAAAGGGTTGACTCACCAGCAAAAGAGGAAATTCTTTTCGGATGTCAAGCACTACATTTGGGACGATCCTTTCATATTTAGGGTGGGTGCTGATCAGGTGATCAGACGATGTGTTTCAGGGAAGGAGGCGACCGATATTCTGCGCCATTGTCACGAGGGACCTACCGGAGGCCACCATGGAGCCAATTTCACCGCCAAGAAGGTGTTGGATTCTGGGTTTTATTGGCCTACTATTTTTCGTGACGTGCAGAGTTGGATAAAAGCGTGCGATGCCTGCCAGAGAGCGACAAATATATCGGCACGTGATGAAATGCCTCAGAACTGGATACAAGCTTATGAAGTCTTCGACATTTGGGGGATAGACTTCATGGGACCATTTCCCCCCTCACGAGGTAATAAGTACATCCTAGTCGCAATTGACTATGTATCAAAGTGGGCGGAGGCACAGGCCTTACCCACCAATAACACCAGAGTGGTCGTGAGATTGTTGAAAAGTTTGTTCGCCCGGTTTGGCGCTCCGAAGGTGCTTATCAGTGACAGAGGGACTCACTTCTGCAATACCCAACTTGAAAAAGCTTTGTCCCGCTACGGTGTTCATCACCGTTTATCCACGCCCTATCATCCACAGACAAGTGGGCAGGTGGAGGTTACAAACCGGGGTCTAAAACGAATCCTTGAGCGGTCTGTTGGTGCTAACCGTAAGGAGTGGTCGGACAAACTTGATGAGGCGTTGTGGGCTTTCCGTACAGCTTACAAGACCCCTATTGGGACTACTCCCTTTAGGCTTGTATACGGAAAAGCGTGCCATTTACCGGTGGAGTTGGAGCATAAAGCGATGTGGGCTTTGAAAACCGCCAATCTGGACTTAAAAACCGAAGGTGAAGCCCGGTTTCTCCAGATTCATGAATTGGAGGAGCTGCAACAACACGCTTATGAGGGCTCCGTCCTCTACAAAGAGCGCACAAAGAGATTACACGATAAACGCTTGAAGGACCACAAAGAATTCCAAGCGGGCGATCTTGTTCTTCTCTACAACTCGCGATTGCGCTTATTTCCAGGTAAAATTCATTCACGTTGGACAGGACCATACACAATAAAGGAGGTATTTCCGTATGGGACTGTTGCAATAGAGAACGCAGATGGCGTTATATTCAAGGTGAATGGTCACCGTTTGAAGCTGTACGTTGTCGGGCCTATCGAGTCGGCGTTGGAGGTTATCGAACTCCACGCCCCGCACACATCATAAGTGTGGGGAGGAGAGTCTACGCTACTAACTCAGGGATTAAAAATGTAGCAAGAGCGACTTAAGCGCTTTAGGGGTATAATCGTCAATTTTTATGTTTTTGTAGTTTTAGCATAATTTAGGAGTGTTTTGTAGTTTCCGTTACTTTGTACTATTTTCATACGTGCCGAGCGAAGGTTCTATGTTGGGGTATTGTTAAAACAGTTTGCGTGTCGAAAAAATGGCGAAAAACGGCCAAAACAGGTGCTGAAAATGCATTCTGCAGAAAAAAACTGATCTGCAGCTGTGGCATGCCCGTGCCATGGGTCGCACGTCCGTGCAGTTGCGAGCTGACCGGCACCATGAGTCGCACCCCCGGTGCAGTTCCGAGATCACTGTGCCAGGGTCAGGTTTCAGCGATGACGCACGCCTGTGCGAGAGGTCGAACGACCGTGCGTGAGGCTGAGGGCAGTTTTGTGATTTGGTAATATAAATACCCTCATCTACAGCCCCCATTCACAATTCGCGAACCCTAACCGCACATAGCTGTTCCAGAGAGATTTTGTCTCAAATCGCAAGATTTCTTCACACGGTTTCACCCATCCCTTCACACGGTATGTTCTTTCTTGTTGATTTCCTAATTCTTCTTTGCCTAGGGTAGATTCGTTCGATTCTTCAAGGTTTTTTAGGGTTCCCTTCATAAACACAAGCGAAACCCTAGCCCTTGCAAGAATCTCATGTCTTGTGAACAACCGATTGATTCTCTGCCCCCTGTTTGCATAAAAACTTGTTGGTTTTCGAAAAATCTGGCTATTCATAGCCGGGGTTAGAATCTGCAGAAATTGCGGGTTGCACGGTCGTTTCCCCTGTGGCACATCCGTGCGCTGCCGGCTATTCACGATGGTTTGCTGTTGGCTCGGTGATGCACGGTGGTGTCGTTGTTCACACGCCGTGCAGTTACGATATATGCCGGCCACTTCTGCTGTTTCTCGGTGACGCACGGTCGTGCAGTTGGAGGCACGCCCGTGCCAAACGCCCAGTACAGCGAGACAGAACCTTCATAACTTTGTGTTCTGCTAATCCAAATTAATTTTTTTCTGTTTCCCATGTTCTTAATATCATTCCTCATTATAGATGGATCATCCTTTCTTGCAATTCAATGAAAACAACAAGAGAGAGGCTCTTTGTATCCCAAAACGTAACGAATTATGGAATAGGCGGGGGCAGTTTGGCATCCCCCGGAGGCTAGATTGGGAAGTTATGAGAGATCTAAATCAACATGAAAGACTAGAAAACATGCTTACTATTCCGCCTACGCGCCTAGTCTCTATCGACCGACCCATCTATCGTGAGCTAACGATAGAATTCTTCTCCACTTATTCATACGAAAAGCCAAAAGCATATCAAAATCCAGACTTTCGCTACAGAGAGAGGATCACTTTCAGATTGGGGAGACGTTGGCAAAATTGGTCGGTGGGTAGATTGGGTCGAAGGCTTGGGATTTACACACATGAAGATATGGATTCAGAGTTCTTCCCTGATGATTTCACCTTCCCGAGTGACGAAGCACGGGCCGCGTTTTGGGCTCAAAATGCAGTTGGTGGCCCATAAGATCCTAGAATGTCTAAAGCTTCACGATTGAGAGACCCTTTTGCATCGAGTGATGCATCGTATATTCAGCCATACCGTCTGCGGCCACATGGACAGTTTAGGCAACTGTCCAACACCAGATTTGATATTTCTTTATGCGCTGGTTGATGGGGTACACCTCAACCTAGCTGCGAGGATGGCATAGTATTTTGTGAATAGCTCAGGGAGAAAGCCCAACAGTCAGATTCACGGCGGTCAGTATGTGACCGAAATCGCCTACAATTTGGAGCTAATGACTGATGAGGTACTTGAGGGTCTTACTTTGGTGACCAATGGTGTAAATGTTGATATTCGGTCATTGAAGGCGATGGGGTTGATTGCTGAGATGGATCACGGGGATCGATTGAAGGGTTTAAACAACGAGGTCTGGGACCCGTTGCCTCCGGCTGAGGAGGAAGATGAGGATGAGGAGATGGGAGAACAGCATGAGCAGCATGAACCACACACACCACCACATTCACCACAGCATCATGGATTCCACCATCACCAGGATTGGCCAGAGGGCATCCCGTCTTACCCTGAGTTTTACCAGCAGTTCCAACAAATGCAGCTAACCAGGAGCAGCAAAGGATTCATGTAGAGCAGATCAGGACGAACCAGGACTTCATGCGTCGGGAGGTGCATGATGGATTTTCATACCTTTTTGGGGAACTTCATAACGCCTAGCCGAACTACTTCTGGCAGCCCCCACAGTTCCCATACGGGAACCCACCTGGTTATGGAGATGCATGCCCTTCCAACACGAGAGATGATGCTGGTGACGATGAGTAGGATACGGTGGAGTTGATCATTGGTGGTTTTAATATTTTAGTAGTTTGTCTTTCGGGTGTTCATTTTGGTTGTTATTTCAACACCCCCGGTTATGTACTCTTTATTTTCAGACACTTTACTTTATTTGTCTTGTCATGTTTGGATTTTAGTACTTATATTTATGTAAATTATGGTTTATTTGGTTTATTAGTTTCTGTTCTGTTTTGCTGTACCTTGTGACATACTTACAGATTTTGGCTATCAAGTCTTGGACCGAAGCACATCACGGATACAGCTTTGGAAGTCTCGTTGCATCAAACATCATCTTCAGGGGAGTATTATTATCCTTTATCTCTATATTTCGGTTTTCGCATTGGGGACAATGCGAAGTTCAAGTGTGGGGAGGGGTTTGACTTGTTAACTTTGTTTGTCCTAAAGAAAAATCAGAAAAATCATTCAAAAATATCTGTATTTTTGTATATATTTTTAGCAAATAAACCGGTTGGTTGTGTTTTAGAAAGCTTCGAACATGATAAAAACTCGATAAGCAAAATAAATTTTGAAAAAGAAAACCGAAAAGCGTGACAAACAAAGAAAGACTTGCATGATAGTTTTCACACTTTTACCTATTCCTTCCGTTATGTGAGCATATTCGAGCCTTGAAATTGTTATATATTTGTTCATTTCGGAGTAGGAGTGAGCCGGATGTCATGTGTAATTTAGAACTTATCACTAGCATGCTTGTTAAGACCATGAACTTGCGAAATTGTGTAGAAGTGATAGAGGCACTTAGATTACTCCTTTGTTGTTAGCCTTGTTCTTTGTGTTGTGTTTCCCGTAAACCTTACATTACCTTTAGGATTAACCATGTCGAGCCTTCCCGTTTACCTTTGTTTACCCAACATAATCGCCCACCTAGCCAAATTTAGCCTTTTTATGTTTTAAACCTTTTAGTGTTGAAACTCAGTCAAAATAATCGTTTAACTAGCGCTTGTTTTAGTTTATTATTCATTGTATAAATCATTAGTTTGCAAAAAAAAAAAAAAAAAAAAAAAACCCTAAAATAGGGTGAAGTAGACAAAATTCGAGCAATTTTGAATGATAAAATGATGAAATCTTGTTTATGAGCTCGCTGTCGCATAAGTCGCCTTTTTAAGGCGTTAGTATGTATAGTTGTATTGTTTTACGCTAGTTAAACGCTAAAACCGAGTTTTAACCATTTCGCCACTTTAAATATCCATTTCCATACCCTTCGCCCAAGCCTAACGTTACACCCCGTAAAGTCCTCTTGATTTGCATTTTTTCGCATGTTAGTTGGTGGAGACGAGATCTTATGAAAAGCTTATGATATTACACGTTTCATTGACGAGGTATTGAGTGTTTGCACATACACATTTTATGTATGTTTCATAAATAAAACCGAGTGTGTGTGAAGATTAGCATGTTAAGTCAATTGAAAGTGAAGTCACGGCTTTTTGGTTATCTACACATATTTGCATATGCTTGTTTGGTTTGATTCAATAGATGTTGTCTCTCGAAAAACCGGCTAACCATTTGTTGTTGTTTCAATAAATTGTTTGTAAATACTCGTTCTTGTTAGATTCTAGTTTTTATTGCATTTTAGTTTAGCTTGCTTGAGGACAAGCAAGGTTCAAGTGTGGGGAGATTTGATATTCACTAATTTATACATATTTTAGTCCCCCATTTTATCCCCATTTTATGCGTTTTCGGCTGTAAAACCGTCATTCGGATACTTAATCAAGTATACTTTTGTTTACAGGCCTAAAACAGCATGCCAGGCAAGATGATAGTGAAAACGAGGACTTTCCGGACGAATCGACAAAGCTGCGAACATTCTGTTGAAAATTCTGACCTGGGCATTTGGTACGGTCGTGCGACTCATGGAACGACCGTGCATATTCGACAACATAGCCCAGCCCGGAGATGAACGACTGTGCAATCCGGAGTGCAAGCCTTTCTCGGAGAGGAACGATCGTTTGGTTGGAGGCACTCTCGTGCAACCTCGATGACCTAGCCAACCCGGAACTGCACCACCAGTGCAGCAGCTTGTGCAACCCTTACCCGGAGAAGCACGATCGTGCGACCAGTGGAACGGTCATGCGACTACAAAGACTTGTCAAGATAAGATGATGTCATGCGGTATGGTGCACAGTAACTCCAATAATGCAAAAAGTGAACGGTCGTGCCAATAAAGTGCACGACCGTGCGAGATAGAAAATATATAAAAAAACATGCAGAAACATTCTGCTCGTAACTCTGGAATTTTGGGAGCTTCACAGGCAATTTTACAGGCTCCGGAGGCTTTGCTTTTGACCCGGATTCAAGCTACATTGTGCCGTTTAGCTCCATTACTATCCGGATTCTTAATCTAGTGCTTGTTTATGGTTTGGTTTTCTAATCTTTTCATAATTTTGTTAATGTTTCAAGCATTTAGATTAATGTTTATGTATTATTGTAGCCTTTGGGCAAAAACACAACAATCCCTTGCTTAATTGTAACCATTAGTATGTTAACTTTGTTTGTAATGACACTTGGAAGTATTTTCTATGTTAATCTTTGATGATTAGTTTGCAACCTTGTTATTGTTGTTGATTTCTTGATTATAAGTAATTGTGTTGGATGATTGGTATTTGGTTAGTTAAGATAGTTGAAAAATGAAGCTTAATTAATATTGTATTAGTAAACTTTAAACTTGGTTAACTAGTTTAGCTTGGTTAAAATGTGTGCATCATGATACTAGAAATGGTTAGTGATTTAATAAAATGTAATTATTGTTAATCAAGAAAGCTTTCTGTCACGTAAGGACCTTAATGGGTTAAATGGTGTTGTTATGAATTCTTGCCATGATTTGTTAGCTTAGTTAGTGGTTTAGGCCAAAATTGCTATCTTGGTGAATTTATGTGTAAGATTCGTAAAATGAACTCGGTTGTGATTTAATCTAGTTTATGCTTGTCTCGGTGGTTGCATTGTGTTTATCGATGTTGCTTTCCTTGTTTAAGTGAGGTTAGAAAACGCCTAACGGATAACTAACTTATTTTTAAGAGATTTTCATAGACATTTATCAATTGCACGTTAAAGAACAATTTTAGGTGGTTAAAGTGTGTTTACCGTTTTAGCTTTCCGAATAATTGTCATGTTAGGATTCTCGAAAGGGATACTAATTGTCTTGAAAATGAAGAATTGTCCAAATGTTTCTAGTGGCAAAACCGACTTAGTTTGCATGTTGTGGTTGTGTATAAAGCAAAGCTATATATCTATTTTCTTATTTGGTATTTACTATGTTTTATTGAGTATTTGTTTATGCTTACTTTAGCTTTTAGAAAATCACAAAACTTATCTTTTTTTCCGTTAATTTAATGACAAAGGTTTAGTATTATTCCTCCGCCCATTTCCTTGGATCGATACTAGGTTCTTACCGATACTTTACTACATATATGACGGGGTACACTTGCCTCTTTCGTGTGTGTTTTGATGTTAAAGTAATAATCACTTTTATAAATTTAAAACCGATTCGTGTGTATTTTCATTGCAAAATTATGTATATATACGCACACGTCACCCTACACCGACCTAATACGTAATATCAAAACAAGAAAATCAACAACATATCGACGCTATTGTCTTTACATATGCTTAAATGTTGTTAATTCGTTGGTTTGCATTGTAATATCCGTGAAATTTCAAACCTCGTTTTTGCCTCCCGTTTTTATCAATTAAACACCATGTTTCATTTTACCCTCACAATGTTTACAAATTAAATTTATTATTCTGAGAATTTTTCATATTTAAGTTGTCATACGTTGATCACCACTCATTCGATCTTAAAAATCCAATCATCCATGCAAGTATTCTATTTTTATTTATTTTAAAAAATACATAATAATATAATATTTTTGCTTTACAAAATATTAATATCCATAAATAACTATATATATATATATATATATATAAACACATTATTTCATTTAAAAAATGTGTATGTATATATAACAATTGTAACTCTGAATTTTATTTTATTAAACTAATATTTTGAAAGCTTTTGTAAAAATAAATACAAAGTTATTTAGTTATATAAGTATTAAATAAAAATAAAAATACAAGGTTTGTACAAAAAATCAAAGTCTATATCAAAATATAAATATTCAGGAAGTTGGAGGGTATAAAATGTAAATTCTCTTTTAAATCCTATATATCCACCAACTAACCCGCTTTCATGTTTCCGATCAATGTTCTCCGATTCCGGATGGTATCAAGCCTTTCCAGCAATCCTTTAACCATTTCATTTAACCAATTTAAATCGTATAATCAAGTGTAATCACAGTTAAAGTTGTATCGATAGTAATTTAAATCATATAATCAAGTGTAATCACAATTAAAGTTGTCTTGATAGTAACTGAACGTTTTAAATGCATCAATAATGATCCAGTAATTCGAGTTAACGAGTTCCAGCGAAACTGAAAACTTCATGATATTGATTAGAGACGTTAAACAGTGAACTGATATAAATTGGAACCCATGGATGTTTTTCGAACCTTTCTCCTAGCTAGGGGTGTAAACAAGCCCAGAGGCTCGAGAGCTACTCGTGATCGACTCAGTTAAAAGCTCGAACGAGCCGAGCCTTAATGAGCCCGAGCTCGAGCCTGAAATACAAAGCTTGTTTAGGCTCGTGAGCCTAAACGAGCCCATACAAAATTTTAATTTTTTTTATATAATGTATTAATAATGATGATAACATTGATGAGCCGAGCTAGAGCCGAGCTTCAGCTCGTTTAAACGATGTTGAAGTGAGCTCAAGCCGAGCTTTTAGCTCGTTTAAGGTTGTTCTCAAAATAGTTCGAGCCGAGTCGAGCCGAGCTCGAGCTTTGGGTTTTACTCGCGAGCCGAGCTCGAGCTCAAAGAAGTAGGCTTGAACCGAGCCGAGCTCGAGCCTGGTCGAGCTCGGGCTCGACCCGGCTCGTTTACACCCCTACTCCTAGCAACCCCACCCTCTGTTTCATCTCTTTCGCTCTGGTTCTTCGAAGTCTCGCAAGAATATCCAAGAACTCTGGCTAAGTCTCAGTTTTTCATCAACCCTTTTAATCAGGTCAATTATTTCGCGTTTTTGGTTCATATCGTCATCTAGATCCAAAACCCTTTATCAATTGTTCCTATCATTTTTAGATTCTTGTTTGATTTTAAGGATTGGCAGATTAGGGTTCTTGAGTTCAGTTTGTGAATTAGGGTTATAAGCTTTTAGAAAATAAATATAATTTAGATTTTGTTTATTCCACAAAATTCAATGCACTCTAGTGGATATTTGTGTGCATATAAGAACGGAGTACAATGGAGACTCAGGTTCAAGTCTCCGGATTATTGTTTTTGCATCTTTTTTGCTTATTTCTAATATATTAGGACTCGGGTCTATTGGATGTTAGTATATAAGAAATAAACCCAACTAGACAACCATCGAGCCTAGTAGCCAAAATGGTTAGTATGTTGGTATGATACAGAACCCACCCGGGTTCGAATCTTGGCAACAACACTTTTATGTTTTCTTTAAGCCCCATTTTAAATCAGAAAAATGCTATAAATTTTTTTTTTTTGAATATTCCAATGTTATTAAAAATATAATTTGGTCAGGTCTATAAATTTTGAATTTTATAAAAATTAAAATGCCTATTAATGTATCTACTTCTTTACGATTAAATGATTAACTACAAAATCATATATTTAATTTTTGAAAGTTTTACAAGTTAAATCTTGATTCAACTTATAAAATAAAACAGAAAATTTTGTAAATTATTCAACTAGATTAAAGTTTATAAAACTGTATAATTCATTTACAAATTCCATTTCATATAATCATCATAAATAATTTAAATAATTAAATAAAATCAAAATTTTATTCATTTATATTATTTTTACCATTTTCATCCAAGTTATTTTTTTTCATGACTTATTGTCATGGAACTTTTACATAACTAATTGACGTTTAAATTAACATCTTATATGTAATCGAACATGTTCGGATTTTCCACAAATTAAAATGTATATCACTTATGACGTATTATACCATGTAACTACTTAAACTTCAAGTTATAGGAATTAATTATAAACCATAGTTATTCCCAAACTAGAACAAGAAACCCTAATCTTCCATTCGATCTGGTTATACATCGAATTTCAGTAATTATTAAATTAGCATTATTTAAATATTTAGGGTCAAGTGTTTGTAGTTTTCTTTCCACATCACATTACAAGAATTTGTGTGCTTTGCTTGCTAGATAAGGTGAGTAACACATTTCCCTTTTCATACATTGTTAGGATGATTCATGTGTGACTTTTCAAGCTTACTACTTTCATGATTCAAATTCACATTTTGACATTTCATGTTGGCTTTCAAAAGTTTATATTATCTCATATTTCAATTTACATTGTCATATACTCATGTCTAGTTGCAAGTTGCGCCCCACAAATTATGTACATTCATTAACTTTGATCAAGTCGACCGGTAGTAGAATATAGAGCTATAGGATTGACAACCTCATTCCCACTCCTTGCCTTGTTTTTGTTGTGCGTAATGTGGCATTTTGTGGAATGATCGAAACTGTGAAATAACGTGATAAGTTCCACTACAATGGAAACTATTAAATCATGTTATCAATATCTCATTTGTTCATTTTGTTATTTTGTTTGTTTGGTTTACACATTATCATGTCAACATAAGGTTTGAATGTACTCTCATATCTCATTATGTCTTAACACATTGCCTAGATAATCTCATATTTTAACAAATGATTTGAACGAATATCAACTTTTTATCATATTTAAAACTTATGTTACTTTAAAGTTAACCTTTTATTTTCCACATGTTTGAGGAGGCCAAGTTTGATATCTCAAGTTCATTACACATAGGGTGCATGGAATTTAGACTTATAATTTAATTTGTTCATTATTGTATTTGTTTGTACATGTTTATGTTTGTTGTTTGTATGAATACTTTAGTCAAGATTAATGCATATTTAAATTTCAGTAGATCATGTGTTTTGAACAATCATTCATGTCGCCCCAATGTTTTTGTCATTAGTTAGGGTGTTACATGCATGGTGGCATAATACAGGTATATCATATTTATGTTGCTTTTTTGGATTGTTTGATTTTGAGGACGTATGTGGTAGATGAGATGAGGACAGTCTCATCTGATTTCTTTTTGTGATTCAATGTGTTGTACTTAGTGTAAACTTTTGTGTTTACAATTAGTAGCATATTTTTGCTTACTATCTAAAGGCTATGAATACTTCTTTATCTTGGCATGGCAGTGAAGGTCATTTCAAAGAAGCTACCGATTGGAGCCGATACCATGAGCCTATATATCATATTAATGAGTAATGTTGTCGATCGTTCTTGCTTATATGTTTTGCTTTGTTGTTTTTCGGTCCCTTTTTAGTATAATATGTTTTTTACCGTACACTTTTTAATTTTATGTGGGATTATTGTGCAATGACAATTGTAACATTAACTATGTTGATTTAACGTTTACTTAGTGTTTTGGTTGCAGAATGTTGTGTTCAAACTTTGATAATGGCAAAGTTGAAGAATTCAAACCCCACTATTTGAAAAGATACGCGCTATGTGTTATCGTGTATAGGTATTGTTATGGGTGAAATTTTGAGCCCATATCCTGACATTATATCTTGATTTTATGATAGCTGATTACGATCAGGATACCGGACCAGAATATTGGTAACATCCTGAGGCAGTATCCTGACTATTACTAACAATTTGCTTGTAAACGTTGGTTACAAGGAACTAACGTTCATGAGGACCAAGTCATCCTGAAGACCCGCTCAAATGGGTTAGGATAAGGACGTTGATGGCGGAAGAATAGCTCTTGTAACGGTCAGCATTGAAGAAAGGTGTATTTTATGGGAGTTGGTCAATGCTATTAATGTTATAACGGTTATAGGAGCTTAAATCCTGGATTTATGGTTAATATGCACGTGGAGAACGAGTTGAAACAGCCCCCCAACGTTCAGAAAGGAATATTCTCAGCATCCCCGAATAATAGGGGAATATCCCGGAATAATAGGGGAATATCCCGGATTTTTAGCATAGTTTGTTATTTCTTGTAACTATAAATAGGAGTGCCGGATCATAGGAATTCACACACTATCAAGCTCTCATACTCGTACACTCTCATTTCTAGCTGCAAACACACACTAACACTCACAATTCACAATCATTGTAACACTTAGATTCGATCCGAGCATTATCCTGCGTTGTATCCTGGTTATTCAAGCAATAAGAAGAACAAGGCAGCCGACGATTGTCAGCTCCCGAGGTTTTATGCCGGAGATCTGGATTGATCAAGGGCTTTCCTCGTACATATCGTGTCAACCTTTACATTTTTGCTCATTGTTTGATTATTGATATAGTCTGATATCCTCGGGCTATATCCTGAAACTGTTTTTGTTAACAACTTAACCAGCATATTTTTCACAAACACCTCTAGCACACTACCTCACTTAACTAACTTGATCACTTAATTACTTTGGTAATTTTTGAGCAAAACAATTTGGCGCCCACCATGGGGCAAGTGGTGCTATTTCTACTAAAAGCTTTTGCAAAATCATTACTTGGTTTTCTATTTTCAAAACTTTTTGCTACACTATTTTCAATGGCCTCGAGATCAAACATGAGCTCTTCCACCATGTTTGCTACCACCTCTGCAACAATTGGTTCGGTGCTTCCAGCACCTCCTCCAAGGACGCAAGCTTCTTCACAGCCTCAGGATATTATCCCCACTCGGAATATTCAGGGATCTGCTCCTGTTTTGGCTTCTAATGATGAAATTCTAACTTTATTTGGTAGTATACATGATCAGATGAAGCAGCAGCAGGAAACAAATAAAATGCTAATAAGAGAAATATAGCTCTTGAAGTCTGGTCCGAGTAGACCTGCTGAGGATACTGTCACTCCCTTGCAGCCCATAGCTTTGAACTTCAGTTCGGCAGTATATACTGAGGATAACAGGGGGAATATTGTGCCTAGCCATTCCCAAAGTCATATTCCTGAGATACCCTCTTCGGTTAGGGTGTCAACTGTGAGAAGTTTAGGATATGCTTCAGGATATGGCCAGAATCCTCAGACTGGTAACGTGTCTAATAATAATAATACTCTTGCTACTAATGGTATTGGATCTTTGCAAGATACAGGTGTGACATTAGCTATAACCAGATAGCTTCAAAAGTTGAAGGATATGATATCAAGTGTGCCTGGGATAGTGCAGCCTATACCGGAAGTATCCCGGGATAGTCACAACATATCCCGCTTTGCTCACCCCATTTGTGATGCAGAAATCCCAAAGAGATTCCAGACTCCTAACATGAAGCTGTATGATGAGACGACGAATCCTGATGTCACACCCCGAATTTCCACGTGTCACCGGTGGGCCCGGTAGGGGAGTATCGTGACGTGGTTGGCAACATAATAGTCAAACAACACAATATTTAAATGCACAGCGGAAGCAAAGTATAGATTTCATTCAACCAACGATATTGTAATATTAAGTATCACAATTAGTCGAATATAAATCCACAGGTAGATTAAATAAAAAGGAAACAAATGTTCAACAGTTTATGACATCCAAGCTGGCGAGACTTAATGTGGATGCTAGGAGACAAGCCAGCCTATTTCGCGTAGTACCCGCACTTAACCTTTTTAAGAAAATACGTCAGTTTACACTGGTAAATACAATCAACCGACTCATTTTGAAAAGAGTTTAAGAAAATGCATTTAAGGCACAAGGCACAAATAATATTTTATAACTAGGGATAATTATGTAAATATATAATACTTGTAAACGAATTACATGTTTCTTATGCGTTCAGTAGCCCGATCCGTAGACCGGGTTAAATATCAATGGACACACCACTTTATATAATGAGACACTGACAGGTGTACGCCCACACCTGAGTGCTGAGGTCGTGGCCATTTCGTAAAATGATGCCAGGGATATCCGGGACATGGTCATTAACCCCCCAAAGGCTTTAAGCAAACAAAACATTTCAAAACAGAGCATATCAATGATTTAACCTCTATTCGATTAAAGATTCAATGCTGGACCAAGCGGTATTTTATATACCGTACCCCAAGCCCGTATAGGGAAAATAAGTTAAAAGTATTTACCTGAGTAAGTATAGTTCAAAATCAGCGAGTGCAAGTATCTTTTACTGGTTCTCCTAATCTGGAACGAAGGTTTATAATAACCTATTAGAATCCTAACGGGTCTTTAGTTAAGCTTACACTTAGACCGGTTAGTTTTAAAGATACGGTTCGTACGCACGATTAACCGAAGACCGGATAGAATGTGATTTAGACCCGACAAGTTTGAAGACTTGTTTAATATGGGTATATGATACACATTCTGGATTTTGAGATAAAACCGATAAGGTTTGACTCGTTTCGGCTAATTTATGTAAACTAGTTACATAAACCGAACCGAACGCGCATGAAGCGTAACGGGTATCCGTAATAGTCCTAAACAGGTTTCCTAAGTTAACATGCCTTAAATAAGTTGTGACATCAGTAGGATATCACCCGTGACGCCCCAAAGGAGTTTAATCTCTTAATAAGCCCCGTAGGGGTATTTTGGTCATTTTAAAGATTATAAAAGGGTTTAATTAGACACCTGTGATCCGGGTCTGAGTTGATCAGTAAAATGGCCTATTTTAACAGGTTATAACATTTGGTAATAAGTCTTATATGTTAAAATAGTTTTAAACCCAAACTATGCGTTAAATACGCGTATAAAGTCGTTTTAAGCGACGTACGGTTTAAAATACGATTCTGAGTTTCCAGGTCAGTTTAACAGGCTCAAAATACTATAATTATTATTTAAAATCAGTAGCAATTGGATTGGCGCCATTTGGATTTGTAAAACTCGTTTTATGGCCTAAAAGGGCATATTCGGTATTTACCGAATTAAGGCGCTAATCCAAGCTTATGATCAGTCTAAAAATAATTAAAAATCTTTAAAAATCCTAAAATATTATTTAACATCAGTGGGTGAAAGATTTGGTGTCAAAACTGAGTTTAGATAGGCTTTACGCTAATGGCGCCGTTTTATTAATAAACATGTTTATAAATACGCCATTAAGCATAACTCCTAATCTAGACTTCCGATTGACGTGAAATTTTGCAGACATGTTCAATAATCAGTACTAAAGACTTTTTCACTTTTACATTTTCTAAAATCTCGTTTGATGGTCATAAGGGCATTACGGTCAATATTTAGGCGATTAACGGAAACATCGGATGATTAGGGATTCGAGTGGTATAAACGCAGAGGCTTATACACACAAGTAACTAGGTCCTAATGGAACTTTAAGGCATGTCTAAACCTATATAAATCGGGTCAGAACTGAGGTCAACGCAAAAGTCAAACTTTTGCGTCTCTCGGCTCCGAATCGGTTCTAAATAGAAAGTTGTCGAATCAAACAAGCGTATACAAGTTTTTATACTTATTTTCAGTTGGTAAGAATAATAAAATAGTCTATACGCCATTTACATCGCTAATCATGCATTAAACCAAACATAACAATTCTGTTGACTTTTTCGGAAGAGGTTTGACTCGATAAACGACCTAGTTAGGATCCGAATTAGTGAGTGCCCTTTTAGGGGTTTATCAACCATATAAATACCAACTTATAACAACCTTTGATTCGACTAAACTCTGGACCGATTATTTATTATCGAAAAGTCAAACCGTAGTTACGACGGTTTGATTTCTCGGCCATAAACTAAGTATGAATGAACTAGAGAAGATCAAGGGTACTTACACAAGTCTTATGGATGATATGGATTGCTTGTAGGCTACTTGAATGGTCTTGAAATGCTCAGGAGATGAAAAGAATGATGAATGCACAATGTTGCATATTGTGGTCTTTATAAATGACTTCAAACCCTCTTAGATGATCGACAACTAAGCCTAGGATGTTGCAATAACATCCACAAGTATGCTACACACTAGAAACCATCTTAGGGCAGCCCAAGGTATGCCAAACATGTGTTTAAGTCGGTTAAAAATCATGCAGGACACCTGTGCAGGCTTTCTGTCCAGATAAGGCAGTAGCGTAGCGCTACTGCCAAAGCTTTCAAGCTAGCGCTACGCTAGGGTGAAGAAGATCAGCTCAGCAAGTTTTTGTTATTTGCATTTCAGTCCCTGGTCCCTCGAAACATCGTTTTCAAGCTGTTTCTTGTATGCTAAGACTTTGTAATTTATATATAGGGGCTTTAATACTTATACCCACTTTGTCAAGTCCTCGGGTAACTTTGTGATCACCCGAAAAGCCCTAAATTTCAATGTTGACGGTTCTAACCCTTGCACACGAATTTTATCACAACTTGCTCATACGATAACGAAACTTCATGAAATTTTTGTGGTACATTCTAGTGAGCATAATTAATCGTTACAAAGCTTCGGGTTTGTCAAAAGGTCACTCAGAGGTATAACTTAAACATGTTGGCACATTTAACCCCTGTAGTTTGTAATCTCTCACTTACTTTCACAATTCGCTTCGTATGATCCATGATCTATTCGTTTAAGGTTATAAACATCATGTAGGGTTATTGCAAAGTATATTTATTCATCGTTGACACTTTGAACCCTTTTATGCACACAGTTTCACTGTTTGTCAACTTTAGTCCTTCAAGAACATTCTTTCATACGTTCAAACCTATGACACGTGTCAAGACATAATAGGACGTAAATTTTCGAGGTGTTACACCTGAGGAGCATATTGCCCAGTATAGGGAGAGGATGGAGATTAACCCTATCCCGGCGTATCTTAAAGAAGCATGCTTGTGCAAGGGCTTCGGCTCTACTTTAACTGGATCAACCTTGAAATGGCTTCTAAATGTTCCACCTCATTCAATTACATCATTTGCTCATTTAGTTAATTTGTTTAATAGTCAGTTTTCTTGCAGTAGAAGTTTTGAAAAACTAACAAGTGACCTCTACAAGATAACACAGGGACCTTAAGAATCCCTAAGGGATTATGTGAACAAATTCAGCAAGGAATCCTTGGACATCCCACACCTTGATGTTGCTACAGCAGTCCAAGCATTCAAGATGGGACTACCAAAGGATTCCCAGTTTTATCAGGATCTTGTGATGAATCCTTGCAGGAACTTGGACGAAGCTCGAAATAGGGCTTTGAGATATATCAGGCTTGAAGATGACAAGAAAATGCAAGAAGGGATGAATTCATCCTCAATATACGAATCAACTAACAGGAAATCAGAGTACTCGTATAAACCATATCGCTCTAAGCCATATGGCAGGAATGACAGCAAGAAAGTGAATGTTGTTGAAGACGAGGATCCTGAGGAGTATCCTGAATTGTCAGAATATTGTTTTTCTGTAAATATACCTGAACTGATGTATGCTATGCAGGGTTTAGGAGATAAAGCAAGGTGGCCCCGGAAGAATCAACAAAAAGCTAATTGAAAGGATAAGTCCAAATGGTGTGCCTTCCATGAGGATTTCAGACATGTTACTGAAGATTGCATTGCCCTGAGGAAAGAAATAAGCTATCTCTTGAGCAAGGGATATCTGAAGGATCTCCTAGGAAGAAAGAAGAATAAGGGTCAGGATACTGAGAAGGATCCTGAACGTGCAGCATCACCTCCTGCGGATGCCAAGATAATAAACTTTATTTCAGGAGGATCCGACATTTGCGGAACATCATATTCTGCGGCAAAAAGATACGCGAAGGAGGCTAAGGCAGAAAGGGGAGATAAGCCAACCAGGATATCAACCCTCACGACTGATAAATTGATCACGTTCGATATGGTCGCTCAAGGCATTGGGGTCAAAAGGCCTGAATTCGGTGTTCGCCGGAAAACAATAGCGAATCCTGTCTATCTGAGCATCATTGAAGCAGCAGCGTTCTTTAATGGAATCTTCAATGATCCCCTGGCTTTTCGGAGGACTGTTCTTTGGGTAATCCTTGCCCGGTGAACTTCGAAGCAACATTTTCGTACTGACGGAGATAAAGGTAGAGAAACAGAGTAAGAAGGGAGAAAGAGGAGAAAGAATTACCTGGTTGCTCGTCGACTGAGAATTTAAAGGGAGTCTCTTTCGAATTTGAATGCATGATGATCCTATCTATATCTCTATTTATAATTATGATTCTGCAGGATTGTCACTTCCGTGACATCATCATCGCAACGGCTAGTTCTATTTTAACGGCTATATATCCGTTAGTTTGTTACGGATAAGATCAAGAAAACATAACTCGCTAATTTTACAATTTCACTCCTTATATTTTGGGGGCAATTGTTAGGGGAGGATTTTCTAACAATTAGTGATCCTTATTCGTTATCCTCACTAGTGATCCTTACTTCTGTGACAGGTGGTGATCCTCAGAAGAGCTTCATGATCAGGATCATGGATCACTTTAAGGATCCTCGTACTGACGATTGTTTACTTATGTTTTGTAGCATCTCGCAGGTATATTGAGCTTGACCAAGTCTAAGCGACATTCCTGGAGAATATTCCTACACTATTCTGCACGTGCTTGACCGAAAAGAGACGTTATGGAGAACGTGGAGGCTTGGCACGAAAGTCGGATAGTTAGTTTAGGTGGTTTTTTTCTATTTTAAAAATGGAGTAACGAGCTAGTAGAACACACTTAGCCATTTTTTCAGTTACACACACTCGTACAAACGCTCATACAAGCTCTCGTTCAAACACTTAGCAATTTCATACACTTTTTACACATTTCACCGTAGTGATCCTTGTACCTAGCTCGTTACTATCCGAAGTTGTAAACATTTAACCATTTATATTAGCTTGGTGATCGGTAGTTTCCATCACCCGGGGTTTTTTGTGCCGGAGATCAATTCTTGATCAAGGGCTTTTTCCCCGTATAAATCCTTGTGTTGTTTGTGCATTTTACATTGAAGTGATCCTCATCGCTGTTACATATTTAAAGCATCAT